>CP092863.1:53936870-54536870 GCA_030710605.1 Cordylochernes scorpioides | reverse complement strand
GAGTAAAGCCAACAAAGGATGTGTGCTTAGTTCGATATGAGAAAAATCTCTCAAAGGATGATTGTTTCATTTTTATAGTTTACATAATTAATTGGTTACTATTATGATGTATTAGCGGGCCATCTGTTATGATAATTCGAAAATATTATAGACGAGTATATTTCTTTTACAAATTAAACAGTTTCTACTGCCCTTAATGTAATGGAAAAATATATGGGAGGGCTTGGCTCATCAGTGGTGTACCCTTCTAGATTAAACTGGCGAAACCGCTGGGAGGGTTCACAACTGATGAGCCATGCCCTTCCATATATTTTTACATTGCAGTAAGGGCAGTAGAAATTGTTTAATTTATAAAAGAAACATACGCGTCTATAATAGTTTCTAATTTTCATAATCGATTACTATATTGAAAATATTAAATTTTGATTATATTATATTAAAATATATTAATTATAAACTAATAATAATCAAGTAAAATACATCTGATCGTGAAACTGAGAGTTGCTAAGGACTTGCACAATCGTTGATTTCTAATTTTTCCCGAAAAAAAATAATTAGAAACTCATTGATTAGTTGATGTTTATTCCGACAGATGGCGCAAGTCATCAACAACTTTCAGTTGCACGAACGAAAGGTTTTTTTCTTAATTTATCCACTGATCCTGGTACAATTTCACTTTGTAATATTTTTAGGTATTAATATAATAGGTTTATAAAACGACACCTGAAGTTACACCGCATGAGTTTCTTTTCGATGAAAAATCATTTTTTTTTTATTTTTTCATTTCAAGGTGAGATATCGAACATTTCTAACCTTTTTTACTATAATTTACGAACGGAAAAATACGTCCAGGGTAGCCTAGTGGACATGGCATCTGCCCGGTAAGCGGAACATTGTGGGTTCGATTCCCATCCCTGGACACTTTTATTTTTCCGTTCGTCATTACTCTTAATAATTCACCCTTTCATACCTAATCTAAAAAAGGTTAGAAATGTTTGATATTTCACATTGAAACAAAAAAAAAAAAATAAAAAAAATGATTTTTCATCGAAAAGAAACTCATGCGGTGTAACTTCAGGTGTCGTTTTACAATCACGGGCCGCAGTGTATTATATGGTATAATAGGTTTATAATTAATTTTAGTAAACTGAAAAGAGAGAGAGTAATCTCGAAATATTTTTTTGACTTTTCATAGAGATCCCCGCACGCATTTCTTATTAGGGTTCAAATATTTTACACCCGTCATCAAACCAACTCTTCCACGTTTCCTCGGAGATCTCGGCGCACTCGTCATCCCATGTCCTCAAAAGGTCCACATCGCAGAAAAGGCGTTTACCTTTTACTCTGTTCTTCACGTGAGGGAAGAGGGACAAGTCTTAAGGTGCAAGGTCTGTACTGAAAGGAGGGTTCTCCAACAATTTAAGCCAGTACGTGCCAAATAATCGGCAAAGATTTTCGAATCGTGAGCTGGAGCATGGCCATGGTGGAAAAGCCATGTGCCAATCCTCGAGTTTGGAAGTAACCTTTTGATAGCTTGAACAGCTTGAAGACATTCCTCAGTATACCACATGGCAGTTACTGTCTTTTGATTTTCCAATACCGTGCGTCTCACGACTCCTTTGGCAGTAAAGAGGATGGCTAATTTTTTCTTCCTAATAGATCTGGATTCTCCTACAGACATATGCGTGCTTTCACCTTCAAAGATCCATACTTTGTTCTGGGCTTAAGTAAGCACATCAAAATAAAAAAATCTAAGTTTCATCACCTATTATGATGCTATTGACATAACGAGATGAATCATTATCAAACTTTTTTAGCATCTCTCGGCACCACGAAACACATCGAGTCATCTGCTCATCAGTTAAGGAATGGGGAATCCATAGGGAACAAACTTTACTCACTAATTCAGGAATGTCGAAATTTTCCTTTGTCAAGCGATAAGTTATATGTCGATCAATCTCCAATGATATCTTGACAGCAGCGTTGTTTTTCTCATTAACTAAGGAGCTGGACGTCCTGAACTTGATGCGTCTCTTATGCCATATTTTCCTCGCTGAAACTTACGAAACCACCTGAATATAATGGTACGATGTGGACAATCATTTCCCAGTACAGGAGTCATTTCTTGCAAGCATTCTTTAATGTCCAAACCGTGTTCAAAGTTATATAGCAGAATCTATCGGTATTTATTTTTGCGTCAGTTAGACATTCTTAAGAATACTAACATATAGAAAATTAAATTTTGACTTCAGTTCAAATATGATCAGGGCTCAATAAGTTCGAACTCAGGTACATGCGGGCGCATGGGTTGGAGCATATTGCCAAACTTTCTTAGTTCCTTTTGTAAGAATCAAATGTAGTGTTAATTAAATTACATATTTTTATATATCTCTCCAAACTAATTTCTTATCAATTTGAAAAGAGCGCCATAGAGCCGCTAAATCGTCAGAATTAAAAGTGAAATATGGTTTTATTGTTAAATTTTATATTCAAAATCTATGTTTTTAATTGTTACAGCGCTTTCCGGCGGGCGTTGTTTGTAAAACCTTGTTCGTCGTGGATGAAGCTAAGTGCGATATACTTTATTACAAGAGCTATAAGGTGATTAATAATTATATACAGTAGATATATGGACTTGCATTTGTTTTCTGCCACAAGAATAATCCTCCTTGTCCTTCTTGGCACCGTCTTCCTTGTTAATTCACACCGTTACACGCCCGGAGACAACTTGCCGCGTCTTCTATTACCATCGATGTCCAGACTGGCTGTTCTCCCCCACATTGGAATACCATTTTTGACGCCTGTTCCCTCACACGTGGGCCATCCCCCCGCAACTAGATTCCATCCATCTTTTCCCAACTTCACTCTGGGATATTGACCCTCAGTTAGCTATCCTCAGAGTAAGGAAGGGACTATATATTTTACAATATTCTAAAAACAGTTTTATGAATTTCAATTTAGAAAGGTAATTGCAGATATTTAGAGAAAGAATCGGTGGACGAGTGATTGAAACCCTCGATTCCCGACAGCCATGAACCGGAATCGAATCCCGCATTGTATACTTCTTCTGCGAAGAATCTGCTCATATTTTTCATTGTAAATGACATAAGCTAGGTTGATCTTTTTGAGTGGTACCTAGAAATGTTACTTTGGAACAGGAATCTAGCACAAAAATAGGATCTAAAAAAGGAAGAATTATCTACCAGAGAAATCCCACGTCTTAAAGATTTTATTTTGTTCCCACTTGAGTTTCTCAGTTTCTAGCTGGCTCCTATCTTAAGGTCAAACATAATCCACAATGTTTATATGTTACTTTCATTATAAAAATTTAAAGAGACTTCAAATAACTTTAGCATTTCAATAGGAATTTTACCCAATTTGTCCATCGAATATGCGACGTTTTAAGTTATAGTTCAAAGTATAAATACTAATGGGATCCAGTTCTAAGGTCTCCACGTTATTGATTGGGAGACTCTACCTGGATATACGATATACTCATAATAAAGTAAAGGGAGAGAGAGAGTCAACTTTGGAAAAAGAACAAAAATTTGAAAATAATAGAAAACAATAGACTTCCTGTTATGAATAAAAAATAATTGAGATACAAACTATGCTTAAAATATCACAAATAACACTTATCACTGAAATAACTTCAATAACTCATCACTGGACTCTTTATCACTGAAACTTATAAACATTTTTAAAACGAATATAATATTGAAAAAATATATATAATTAAAATGTATATTTCTACAGCCCTTATAATGCAATGAATAAAATTAAAGGAGGGAGGGCACGACTCATCAGTGGTGAACCCGCCCAGTGATTACACCATTTTAATTTCCAGACCGCTTCACTATTGTTTTGGACTGAATTTCTTATATACCTCTTGCACTTTCCATTGTGTATTGAAAGAAATTTGAACATGCTGCATTCAAACTATGTTTAGTCAAATGAACAATTTCTTCACAATGTTTACTTTTCTACAACATTCTGAAAAGTTTCACCCACACATCGAAATACTATAGCACATTAACATGTCATCTGCATATAATTTTAGAAACTATTTATAGGCTTTTTTTTCCTTCAAATAAAATAATGACTAATATTTAATTGATGTATAACTGGCTTATTGGTCAATTATTTGACTCAATGATTGTCCTGATTCAAATAGCCAAATAATTGCTAGACGGTGCTGTGAAAAGTAAAAAGTCGGATAAGCCAAACCTTAAAATCTACAAGAGATTTAACAGATATTTAAACACCTTTACAAATTGGTGAAAACAGGACACCTCCCGATTAAAAAAAAAAAAAATATATATATATATATATATATATATATATATATATATATAATCAAATATACTTGATAATAATAATAAAATCTACTTGATATGAGTTATCATTCTTATCAGTTTGCTCCTTGAGTTTTAAATGTGGAATCACTGTTATATTTTTGTCATATAGTTTTTACACTATATATATATATATATATATATATATATATATATATATATATATATGTTTTTCATTCCCCTTTTTGATTTAACAACAATGAACAATTTTTAATGATTTGATTTAAAAATAATACTTTTGGCAAAAACAATATGATAATGGTGATAACCCAGTACTTATTTGAAACTGAAGAATACTACTTAAAGCAACAAAGGTATCTCTAGGAAGTGAGGCTCGGAAGAAAGTTCGCCGGTTCTAAAGACAGACGACATTCTCCAGTTGTTAAAATGGCGTCAGATTGCTTCGCTCGTCTGAAGAAAATCAAATTTAAAAGGAAAGAAAATACATCCGGATTCCTTTTTTTTTTTCAACAATGTGGAGTTCGATACCTATAACGGCGTTCATTTGTTCTTCTTATCATAATATATATGTGTGTGTGAATATTTAGAATTGAATTGCATATTTTCAGGCTATGTTTGAAAAATTGTGTTTTGAGAGAATTAATGTTATTAATTTTTTTTTTAAATACAAAAATATTTTCTCACAATGTGCTTCCTTTTATTATAAATTATTAGCTTTCAAGCGATAATCGCTCTTCAACGGGCATAATAAAAAATATCGACTATATATTACAAGACATATTTACAAATACATACGCGCACAGCGTGGATATTTATTTACAACAGAAATTTTGAAATTGATATGTAATTTACAAAAAA
The DNA here is from genome assembly GCA_030710605.1 of Cordylochernes scorpioides. Classification (NCBI taxonomy): domain Eukaryota; kingdom Metazoa; phylum Arthropoda; class Arachnida; order Pseudoscorpiones; family Chernetidae; genus Cordylochernes; species Cordylochernes scorpioides. The sequence goes on along the minus strand of CP092863.1, from coordinate 54,531,696 downwards.
TAATAATTACTATTTTAATATGATACCTATTTTTTATTAGGCCCGTTGAAGAGCAATCATCGCTTGAAAGCTAGTATTTTAAAATAAAAAGAAACATATTGTTAGAAAATATTTTTGTATTTTAAACGATTTTTATAATTTAATTTAGTTTGCGTACTTTTGCATTAATAAAAATACACTTTTATTATTATTATTTTTTTGCAAACTATACTTCTGATTTTTAATATGAAGAAAACAAGCAAAATATCATAAGAACTTATTGTTAAGAAGAAGGCATCTACTGAAACGTGAGATAATTTATTTTACATTATACTGTATATCGGAATATGGGCCAAAACATTTTTCTCTTGATAAATAAACAAATCAAAATAATTCATAGTTTGTGAAAATGTCGAATTTTTATTACAAATTTCATTTTCAGCAATAAGATATATTTCAATATATATATATTACCAAAACGTTAACCTTGTTTATCAGAAATGGCTATATGTTTCTATACATTGTAGATAGACGTCTTATAAAGAGGTTATATACTTGAAACCTATTTAGCTGTCTAGTTAATAAAATAAACTGGTAAAAAATCTAAACTTTAATCTCTTTATAGGAATGAAACCATATTAAACAAAGGATGTTTCTTTTAAAATAAAAACACTCCTCTAACTGTCGTTAATTGCCAAGAAAAAATATTGGGAGGGCCTGGCTCATCAGTGGTGAATCCTCCAAGTGGTTTCCTCAGTTCAATCTACCATAATATACTATAAGCTCTACTATATTAAGATTCTAGCCTTCACAGTGTTCGATATATGAGCATAGTTATCCCCATATACAATATTATATATTGGATCAAAATATCATTTATTTAACCAATATTTCAGTTGGCTGAACGCCAACTTTTATCAAGGTATTATAACATATTAATGTGTGTCAACTTCAACAACAACAACAACAAATGTGTGTTGACACACATTAATGCCACCTGAAATATTGGTAAAATAAATGACATTTTGATCTAATATATGCATTTTAAATTAAATAATTTTCAAATAAAATACATAATATTGTATTGAAAATAGAGCAATCCATAAATAAGTCTTTGATTTCTTACCCACAGACTACGTTTAAATTCAGCTTACTAATTTTTAACGGTTGAAATTAAAAGAGCAGAGTTTCCGCAAATTTTGTCAACTTCGGATCAATTTCTTTAGTGGTTAGTCCATCTAAAACGAAGAATTTAATAACTTCACGATATTCAACTTTATCCCTATTTTAACGAAACACCGCAAAATATGTACTGCAAAGACTCGTTTACACAGACTATCTGAGCGAACAAGTTGAAACTTGTTCTTGAAGTAAGATACTCTTCGGTCAGTAGAGGGTTTATTTTTTCGCCGTTTAGACAAACATCTTTTGTCCTCGTCAAGACAAAAATTGTCCTCCGGACTAATCAAATTGGCACACAGGATAGAAACGTAATCTTTTGCCGATTGAAATGTCATCTTTGGGTCAGGCCGAGAACTTTTCACCTTACCTTTGTAACTTTTAGAAATTATATAAATTATATATTAATATAAAATAATATGAGAATTCGAAACTATTATAAACGCGTATGATTCTTTTAAAAATTAAACAATTTCTACTGCCCTTACTGCAATGAAAAAATTAATGGGATGACCTTTCATTAATTATTCCATTGCAGTAAGGGCAGTAGAAATTGGTTAATTTTTAAAAGAATCATACGCGTTTATAATAGTTTCGAATTCTCATAAAAGATTGGCGCGCTAATGCATCATAATGAAATAGTATACATATTGGATAAGAAAATAAATAATTTGGAATCATTTTTTTTATATAGAACAATTTATGTTGTAAATAAGAAGACCAAATATTGGATCTCCCTTCTACAAAGAGATTGGAGTCTATAACAAGAAGATATCCGATAGCAAGTCATCCCGGAGAGTCAGTGGCAGATCAACACAAAATTCGACCATGTTCGTCGCAAACCCAACACGCTGTTCTTCACCGCGGCGAACCCAGCACTATCACAAGACAGCAGAATGCTGGGCGATCAATGGAACGCGCTCTGTGAATTAATATTGACCGGTGTGCCTTTTTCCATTTGGACACTTATCTCCAGACAGGCAAACACCCTCCTCCTTCTGTGTGTGTGTGTGGATTTAAATAGAATCTCTCTTCTGTTGGTTGGTTTACTCTCTCTGTCCCTGGTAGCATCTTGTGTCGAGGCCGTTCTTTTTAGGTTCTCCTACGAATATTGTCTTCTCTATATTATATACAGAATTTACTATAGAACACTAGAGCCGTGTAATAGAGAAATTCGATCGAACCCATCCAAAACAATGAAATTGTTGATGCAAACCCAAAGTAAAAAATGAGAGAAAAACCAAAAATAATAAAAAAAAAAAACAATTAGGGTGTATATTGTAAAATAAGTTATTTAGTTTGTTAAAATGCGTTTTGTACATTATAATTCATATATAGTTATTTTAGAAAATATTTTGATACATATATTTATATAACAATAAGTAATCAGATCGACCAATTGGTAGCAGTCAGCACTTAGACTTTTAAGAGGTAGAAATCCCTATATATATAAAATTCAGTGTATGTATGTATGTATGTGTGTATGTTTGTCGGCTATACACGTCCACAATACGAAACTATTCCGACTGAATTTTAACAGTATATAGAGTAGAATCTGGCAAAACCTATAGTGAAAATTTCAGTTCTCTATCCCGAAAATTCTTTGAGTTATTTACAAATTTGCCCTTTCGCTCGCAACCCGCGCCTCTAGCACTGAAGATGGGAGGTAATATCAGCCGACCTAATGTACATGTAAAACGTGTTTTTCTTGACACTTATATTAGGATAAAAATTAAATTTTAAAATGATTTTTTATTTATTTAAAACATTTTTGTAAATACCTCGATTTTCTTACGGCCCAGTGGACCATGCAACTCTGGAATTGTCCGTCCTCAAAGTGTTAATATTAAATAATAAAACCAAGGATGTTATCCATGATCCGGATGAAGCCCTACCTGGACCCTGAAGAACAAAATTCAATTCTGCTAGGAAATACCAGCCGTGATAGACTCCCTTCCAGGACAAGGGCTGATATAAGCTAATCAGCGGGTCGCTGTTTTCTCTAAGGAGGGAGTAATGTGACGTGCTCTACACACAACACCTATCCAGTGCGAGCGGCAATACGAAACACCATCCACCAATCATCGCTACGGGGGAATCTGGACAGCGGTGGTGGTGACAGGTTACGTTTGCGCGCATGTGTGTGGAGGGGTGTGGAGACGTGTTGTTGTTTTTCGAAGAAATTGGCGCGGGGAAAACAGCTGCTTTGGCAATTAGACGATTATACTTTTTTGTTCATAATTAATTCCTCTATTTTAAAGTTTGGAACGGGACCATTAACATGAGTGACATTCACGGCGCCAATTTATAATTGTAACGAATAGTATTTGAATAAAACATTTAATTGGGTAAAACCCGGGCGTTGCCCCGGTCATTCGGCTAGTATGTTATAAATTCTCTCATAGGGAGTTTCTAACCCCTATTTAGTATATTGCATAATTATGATTGACATCAGGTTGCTGAGATGTCTCTAAGTTCACAACTGAAGAGGTATTACAGATGCCTCTTCAAAATGATAAGAAAACAAAGACTGATTTGGATGGGAAATGTATAAATAAATTATAGGATGCTCAAAAGATTGAACGAAGAACGCGTGGAAAGTTTTAGATCAAGAAGCTTTCCATGTAATACATTCGTAGCCAACTGGAGAAAATAAATCAATGCAACATCTTACCCTATTTGAAAACTATGGCTATAGACCGATCGTCTTGGGAGGCTTCAGGGAGGCCTCACTGTTATAGATACACAGCCCCCCACGAGGGACTGTATCTGTACTACTGTGATTATTTTATCGCTCAATATAAATACCTTAGCATATTGATAACCCCCAAGTATACATTAAAAATTCAAGAACTCAGAATAAGAGCTAGTTAAAATATACCTTTAGCCATAAGTTCTTTCAAGCAAATATCTTTTACACATTCAAAATACAAGACCTTTATGAAAGCCCAGCTACAAGAAAAAAGAAAGGCTCTTCGCACCTTGAACACACACACTCCTACACTTCCCCACACACATACACGCACTCACAAACATGGGCTCCGCACAACAACAGGAGAATGGACCGTCCAGGTCACTTTATTTACAGTCTACGTTAGAAAATATAGAACATGGCTCTTTGTGACTTCTTTTATACCTCTGGTACCTCTTTCACACACCCGCGCGCGCGCACACGTTCTTATAGACCTCTGCTATCAAAATGTTTATTGTATACGCATATTATTAAGAAATAATATACCCAGAGCCTATATATAATATGAATATTTTATTGAGTCCATTATGTGAATAAGCACGTTTTAGCAAGATATAAATAATTCATTTAAGAGTTAACAAAAGATATAAATAAGTTGATTTAACATGGGCGTCATTGACAGTCTGAGAGCGACGAGTCGGACACCTCGAGATCGAGGTTGGCGGGAGGACCCTTCGGTTGACTCTCCCGCATCAGGGCGATGAGTTTACCGTTGGCTTCCAGCTCCTCGCGCGCCGCGGTGACGAGCGCCAGCACGCGGTTGACGTCGCGCCTCACGTCCTCGGCCGTCCGCTTGTACACGTCCTCGTCGGCCAGCAGGAGTTCCATGACGTCCGCCTTAAGTTCTGCGATACGGCGGTCACAAGTCTCGGCAACCTCGGCCCGCACCGCCTTCAGCCGTGCCAGCCCTCGACCTACCTCGGTGTTGTGGGCGTTCCTGCGGTACATGCTGATTCTATCTGCTCGTGGTTGTATTCGCTCAGGCTCGCGCTTCTTGGGGTTTGAAGATACACCTTCTATGCATGCACGTTTGCTTCACTTTGAAAAACTGGGAAAATTCCTCATTGATAGAACTCTTCTATGGTGGTATATACCTTTGGTTAAGTATCTGTCAATTTAAATGCCGATTAATCGTTAGTAATAATACATTTTGACGATAAATATTATCTCCCAGACAATTTACAATTAAAATTTTGATCGAAAATTTAACACTGCTTTATATTGGTAAAATCGGCTTCCAGTATACTTGTCCAACATGAGTCACATGTCACATGAGCTCATGTGGTTTTTCCTGAATTAGCTTGAGCAGCCGATGACTAAGGCCTTTTGTAACTTCCGGGGTTGGCAAATAACACAAAAATAAAATTAGGAAACGAAGATAATTTTATTTTATTGACACACAACAAAAACATTTGTTCAAAATATTTATTCCAATCTTCATGAATTATTTGCATAAAACACATCGAAAAGCTTTAAAATCTGCAAAGTGATCAGAGAGCATTGATAAGTAGAATTCTTTTCGTAAAATATAAAGCGTTTACGATATGGGTTTTATTCGAATATATGTTTATATAAAATATTAGAAACATTTTAATAATTATTTTATATATTTTTTCACACAATTAAAAACTTCGTTTTTGCCTTAGATTTTATACAACGGATGATTTCGTAATAAAGGGTGATGGTCACGGACGAGTCCATTATGTGAATTTGCACATTTCAACAAGTGGTAGTTAGGATGATACCACGATATGCCTGAAGTGATAAGACACAGAATTTAAAAATTGGTTGAAGGAATCCACTTGTCCAAGGAACAAGACCACTAGCTAGCGCTAGAAACTGTTAATTTCCTAAAAAAATGACTAGTTATACTCCTAGGGAGCGGCCTGGTAGAATAGCGTCAGTTGACCTTAAGAAAATATACTGTCATTCGAAGTTTTGTTATCACGAAGGAAGATTTCTATGTCTATCTTCCTGCCTGTGTGTGTGTGTTTTGTTATTCCTTGTATGCCTCTAAAAATATATATTCTTTTTTTTTGTGGTATAACTTGAGGTAAATATAGTATCTACATAGATTTACAAACAAATCAGAATTTTATATCAGACTAGACGAATGACCCGGCTTCGACCGAGAATTCCCCCGAGTGCAATTTCCTTCATACTGGAAGTACATCAATAATAAATAGCAGAAGTGTCATAGAATAGCAATACAGAAGTAACACATAAACCACAGACAAAAAGTGTGTGTGATGGCAAAATTGTAATATATTAGTGTTTAAGTATTTTATTCAATTATTTTTTTGCGATCCATTTAGTTGTTTCAAAATCATTATAGTTTAAATAGGTTGTAGCTTTTCCACCCAACCCCGGAGGTACCCGCCCCAGCGCATTAACACTTGAAATTGCCTGAGTTGAGTGAGTGACTGCGATGGATCTTGACTGCGATGCCCATCTTCTCAGTAAGAATAAGAAGAAAAAAAAGGTTTATAAAAAAATAATCCAAAATACTGGCATTTGAATATTTTTCTGTAAAAATAGAAGAGCATATGAAAATTAGGCAAACATATGTAAAGAGATAAAAAAACAAAGGAAGAACAAAAATTAATACAAAAAAATACGAAAGCCATTATTTACATACAGTAGCGCTAATTTCGTAAAAAAATTTAAATCTGAGAGATATACGGCAAAACTTTGTTCCAGTACATAGTGAGAGAGTAATTCACTCGCAATAGCCTCGCGTGAGCGTATTTGTAACGTCAAGCTTAGCCTATAGGTTAGGTACACAGCTTCGTACCCCTACAACCTAGGTTCGAGGCTCAGCGTGGGTGTTTTTTTTTTTCATTTCTTTTATATTATTGTAGCAAATTATTAAAAATATTATTTTATTTAAAATGTAGGCTTTTTAAAATAAAAATTAACATAAACAATTTTTAAATAATATTTATAACAAACCTAGGTTCGAGGCTCAGCGTGGGTGTCTTTTTTTATTTTCATTTCTTTTATATTATGGTAGCAAAGTCTTTTTTTACAGCATTATTATATTTTAATTGGTTTATTTTAAATATGTTTGTTATGAAGGCTCTATGTAATACTATTTAGAGCACATTTTACATTTTAAACACCTAAACACCCCTCTTTTTAATATTGTAGCAAAGTATTAAAAGTATTATTTTATTTTAGATGTTTTCCATGAAACTTTGGGAAGTTGTTTAGTATACTACCGGGACGATTTCTGGCGAATTATTTTAAAATAATATTTATAACAATAATTATAGCAAATTTTAAGACATATTTTTAAATTCTGTGTTTGTGCATATATAAATATTTTACAAAAATTGTGAGAACGTTCTATTAGAATATCTCAAAAACAAAAAACAATACATATAAACAAGTTCACTGACATTTATTAATGCAGTGATTATAAAGGGCTATATTATATATATATATAAATCACTTTCAAATTTTAACGTAACGTTCCATTCTCAATCCCGTAGGGCTTTAGATCGGCTAAAACATTTTTATCTTTATAAGTGAATATTAACTTTACTGTACTGAATAGTTTAGTATAATATTAATTTAACATATTACAACTTAGCCACAGCAACGCGTGGCCGGGTTCGCTAGTATATTATAAAATAAATTTAAAATATAAAGTTAAGGCGCTTGGTGCTCCATATTCATTTTAAGAAATCGCCACACTTTGTTATCTACGCAGCATACACATCAAAGAATGCACATCAACATTTCTTCTATAGATAATGTGCAATTTGAGCTGAGAGTCTCTCCATTACTATGTATTTTAAATATAGATAGGGACCATATTAGCATATGCATATCATCCTTCCATATAAATTACAAAATATTATTCCATATATATTAAACATATAAATATTTTTGTAAATGCCCATACACTCGCCCATGTAGAAAAATATAACTATATATTTTTATTTTAATGTTTTATAATTTTTTAACAACTGAAGAATTTAAAGCTAGGTTGAATGAGCAGAATAGTGGCCTCACTCCTGTTATACAACTGTGGACCGATTCTCCGAATAGACCAGCCAGTAAATAAATCAATTTTCTATCTCCCCATTATATGCACCTGAAAGTGTCATTTTCACCTATGTATTATCTAATCAGTGATAAAACACTTATAGTCAAACGATCCATTGCTAATATGTGAATATACTTTTTCCCAAACAAATCATGCCAAAAGTTTAGGAGAAGACGACTTGACATGTACTTTGTGTAAAGTGACGATCACGAATGAACAAGAACACTAAATGACCACATGTAGAACTAACTATATAGGAAAAATATAATATTTTATTCAAGAATTGGCACCAAGTATTCAACGTCAATATATTCTGCGATAAATAAATAAATTGAGGACATCTCTCATACTTCTATATAACTTATAGAAATCAGTTAACGGAGAGAAGGAACTGATAAGCACCACAAGATTGTAGTGTATACACAAATGTAATATGTATAGGTATATTTAATCGGGAGTATCCATGTGGGGCGTTGGCCCTAATAAGTCTTTTGTCGTTGTTGTTATTGCAACACTCTTTATCTCTCTCTTAGCTGCCCCAAAGTCTTTATTTTTTAATATAATATTTGCGTTATAATTTTAAATAGAGACATTAGATACATTTAAGTTTAGAGTTCTCCGTCGCACATGTGCATTGCGTGGACATTCAACTACTCCGGGGTCTTATCAAAAGAGTGCTATAGATAATACACGACACACAAAATATCAACGATTAAATTTTACCCCTTAAATATCATATTTTTCCAAACTTGATATTTTGGACCATGGCCAGATGATGTACCATTTAGTTTTCTTTCTGCCATTACAAATCAGTCGAAGAGGCTTTTCAAGATTGAAAAAAAAAGAGAACTTTGATGGATTACTTTAAAAATGTTCTTACTTTACAAAACTTTGAAAATATATTTATTGGCGACAGTAAATTATAAATTTATGATAAAATCAAATTAAAAATTTTCTAAAAATTAGTATTTAACTCGCGTGATATACAATTAACTTTATTAACTTTATTATTAACATCATGAAACGCGATATCCCAAACTCAGGGATATTTGCGCCAATACATTTCACTGCATTACAGCAATACGGCTATATACAATCCTGTTCAATTCATTATTTTACATAAATTAACTAAAGAAAATTGTCCAAAGAGAAAAACAAACAACAAAGCAAAACACACAGAGCAAGCATCGCAGTTCTTTTTTTTTTCTAAGATTCCTTCTCTTTTTTCCAATTCAAGAGAAAGTTGTATATGTATTTACAAAATTGATCAAAATTTTTATACTTTTCTTTTTTGTCTACAAATTCATCAAGCTGTCCAATACGACCAAATCTATTTTCCCTAAAATCCCGGAAAATTGGGCACTCCAGAAGTAGATGTCTCGCGTCTTGAATTTCACCTCCGCAGAAGCATCCTGGTTCCTTCACGGCGCCGATAGTTGCCAAAAATTTCCCAAAATTGCCATGATCTGTAATGAATTGGATATTATAAAAATTTGGACGGAAAAATCTTGGAATTCCTAATACGAAAAAGCTTCTGAAAATTTCATTAGTGTTCTCAAAAATTTCATTCATTTTTGCGTGTAAGAATGATTTGACTATACTTGGAGCATGGGGTTCGTAAGTAATTAGATCTTCAATGGACATTTGAGCTAGATCAAATTTGATTATTCTGGATTCTATATAATCTGTTAGGAGTGGAATTTTTGCCAAGCTATGCACACAGTTTGATGAAGTGGTTTTGTATGCTCTAACTGCCCATAAAATGATCTGGTACTGCATGGAGTTCAGTTTTTGTTTACAACGATTGTTTAAATATTTGAACCAAATTTCAGAACCGTATGTAAGTACAGGCCTAATGATTGTTTTGAATAAAGTTAACCTCTTTTCAGTGTCTAAACCCCACATATTGCCACTTAGTGAACATAATAAATTTTTCATACGTCCTGCCTTACACAGAATATCATTAACATGCGGTGTAAAGTTAACTTTGTTTTTCCATTTGTGATTAGAAAATTTCATTCCCAGAATTTTTACTTGCTTGACCGGCATTATTATATTGTTATTAACCTTAATAGGTATTTTTTGTCTGTTATGTAGGTATAGCATATTAGTCTTCTCTGTACTGATCGTTAATTTATTTATATTACACCATTGGATCACATAATTTAAGGTGTATTCACTTGCGGTTTTTAGTCCTTCAATAGTCTTATTCCAGCAAATTATTGTAACGTCGTCTGCATAACATATAATATCTGCATTCATTGAATCAAAATTTATCAACAAATCATTTAGCAAAATATTCCATAGAAGTGGAGATAAAGGTCCACCCTGTGGACATCCTTTAGTTAGTTTCTTATAAAAAGTTTCTGATTCGTATGTAAATTTCACCTCCCTTTCATTATTCAAATAAGATTTTATGATCCGTATTAAATCTGAAGGAACATCATCATTATCCATTCTTTTTATAATAGCAGGCCACCATGCATTGTCGAATGCACCCGCAATATCTATAGCTATCAAGGAAGTCAATTCTTTTTGTTTATGTTTCAATATAGTTTCTATAATTTTATCCATTCCAGTAATTGTTGATCTAGATTTCATAAAACCATGCTGCCTTGAGCTCATTAAATTATTCTCTAAATAATAGTTACTTAATTTATTTTTTATTATATTCTCAAATGTTTTAGATAGATTAGATGTCAATGATATAGGTCTATAACTTTTATTTATTTCATAATTCGTTTTGCCTGGTTTTGGAATTATTTTTAAGAATGATTTTTTCCATTCATCCGGATAATATCCCATTTCTATACATTTATTGAATAATTTATGCAGAATTGGGATTATTTTTATTTTAGCCTGTCTATGTGATATACAATTGATATCTATGTATCTAAAGGTTTCGCTTTGTCAAAGGTATTATATATATCATTGCTATATGTTCTATTTAAATTTTGTTTACTGTAATACTTTGCGCGTGAGTGTTTGAAAGGATATAAGCAATTAATTATATTCTAATTATATATCCTTCCAAAACACAGAATAATTAAATAAACACCACGCTTAACACCATAAACGAATAAAAAAACGCATTGCTACAGTTTAGCATATTCTTATTTTATACTTTATAGCAATTTTCTCTTCTAAAGCTGTTTACATTTTATGACAGAGGAGAATAGGTGGGTAATCTTCTTGGACCCATTCGATCGATCACTTTCATTTCCACATACCAGTATAGAACATAGTAGTTGATCTCACCCTGCGTCACCGGGATTTCCTGTCTACTTAAATAGTTCTTGGTTGTTTCTTGGCTCGAAATTGTTGTTGTATGTAGATGTTATGGAACATCAACTGATAACATGTCTGATTACCGATCAGAAAGATTCAGGTTCGAATATAGCCGGAATCGTATTTTAAAGTAGTCTCATTAATGCTAGCTCTCTCCAATTACATAGCGTCTTACTGAATAACCCTCGTAAATCTTGTACTATGCTAAAATAGAATTTAACCTGTTAGCTGTTTGTAAATTTTTAATTTATAAATTTAAAGAAAAATGATATTAGAGTATAAAGGAGTTTAAAATGTTCATGCAAATTGAGTTTATTTATTTAAAATGAGTGAATCCTCTAGCTCACGACGGGCGGCGTTATAAAATGATAAAATAACTAGCGTTATATGGGCAGCGTCATATTGTGTAAAAGTCATCTTAATATTATGGGTAGAGTTTAAATATGTAAATAATGATAGGCATATATGTATATTCTACTCTCACTTCAACGTTTATGTAGTTAATGTTTTACTCCCGATAAAGAGCTGTTAAACCTGAAAGCTTGAGTTCATGTAATAAAAACTGATAAAGAAAGCTATTCCCGAATGGATATTCAGTATTCTTATTTGAGCATAGTGGATTAATATTCATTATATATTTATAGTATATTTACTGATTCTAAAACTATATTTTGATAGAGCTTACATATAATTCTATTGATCGATTTGAATCTCCTGGATATATAAATTAAATAATACAAAAGGTTTCTGGAGATGAATTTCTGTTTATTTTTATTAACGTAATCTTGAGGTTTTGGACATTTTCTGCCTCCTATAGAAGTACCTTAAATCGATTAAACGCCGTTAGATGCCCTGACTCCCGGCTTATTATCGTTTTATTTATACTCCTATAGAAGTACCTTAAATCCATTAAACGCCGTTAGATGCCCTGACTCACGGCTTATTATCGTTTTATTTATACTCCTGTAGAAGTACCTTAAATCGATAAAACTCCGTTAGATGCTCTGACTCACGGCTTATTATCGTTTTATTTATACTCCTGTAGAAGTACCTTAAATCGATTAAACGCCGTTAGATGCCCTGACTCCCGGCTTATTATCGTTTTATTTATACTCCTGTAGAAGTACCTTAAATCGATTAAACGCCGTTAGATGCTCTGACTCACGGCTTATTATCGTTTTATTTATACTCCTTTAGAAGTACCTCAAATCGATTAAACGCCGTTAGATGCTCTGACTCACGGCCTATTATCGTTTTATTTATACTTCTATAGAAGTACCTTAAATCGATTAAACGCCGTTAGATGCTCTGACTCACGGCTTATTATCGTTTTATTTATACTCCTATAGAAGTACCTTAAATCGATTAAACGCCGTTAGATGCTCTGACTCAAGGCTTATTATCGTTTTATTTATACTCCTGTAGAAGTACCTTAAATCGATTAAACGCCGTTAGATGCTCTGACTCACGGCTTATTATCGTTTTATTTATACTCCTATAGAAGTACCTTAAATCGATTAAACGCCGTTAGATGCTCTGACTCACGGCTTATTATCGTTTTATTTATACTCCTATAGAAGTACCTTAAATCGATTAAACGCCGTTAGATGCTCTGACTCACGGCTTATTATCGTTTTATTTATACTCCAATAGAAGTACCTTAAATCGATTAAACGCCGTTAGATGCTCTGACTCACGGCTTATTATCGTTTTATTTATACTCCTATAGAAGTACCTTAAATCGATTAAACGCCGTTAGATGCTCTGACTCAAGGCTTATTATCGTTTTATTTATACTCCTGTAGAAGTACCTTAAATCGATTAAACGCCGTTAGATGCTCTGACTCACGGCTTATTATCGTTTTATTTATACTCCAATAGAAGTACCTTAAATCGATTAAACGCCGTTAGATGCTCTGACTCACGGCTTATTATCGTTTTATTTATACTCCTATAGAAGTACCTTAAATCGATTAAACGCCGTTAGATGCTCTGACTCAAGGCTTATTATCGTTTTATTTATACTCCTGTAGAAGTACCTTAAATCGATTAAACGCCGTTAGATGCTCTGACTCACGGCTTATTATCGTTTTATTTATACTTCTGTAGAAGGGCAGAGAGCCCGTAAGATCGAGATTGCGGTAATAAAAATGAAAAAAACCCATCTCCAGAAAAACCTGTTGTATCAAAAATTAGCGAATTAAAATGATTTACTTAAACTTTTTATACTTTATATCGTCGTTACGGCCTATCTCTGTACCCTTAATCAAGAAAAACTATTTTGATAAAGTTTACTTGTAGCTGAACTGTGAAGGTCCGGCCTTGAAAAAAGCGACAGAGATTCGTCGAGAAGTCGAAATATGGTATAAAAAAGGATAAAGTAAATTATTTTAAATTAAATATAAAGCCAGCCTGCAAAATGATGTTTTCCACATAAACTATTAGTTATAAGGCAAACTATCAATAACCTAATAAAAGAAGAAAATACATTGTTATTATATAAAAATAAAATAATAATATTAGGTGTTTAAAATATGAATAATTAAATAATAAAAATATTTTTTAGAAATGTTTTCATTAAGTTGCTCTAAAAAAGATTTTTAAAAATTTAAGCTACCGCCATCGAACAATTAGATCTATATGATGATGTATTATATGAGCCAACATAAAAGCGGCGAGGAACGATCCTCGTATATTGAGTGAAGAGGTAAAATATTCAGTTAAACATAGAAACCTGCTATCTTTCATATTAAATTATATTGAAATTCACGATGATCGTCCCCCACCGATTTTATTTTGACTCGTATAGATTTAATTGTTTAATGGCGGAAGCTGATATGTTCAGTTTTCTCCTTTTCAGTGTATTTTAACGAACAATTAGATCTATATGATGATGCATTATATGAGCCAACATAAAAGCGGCGAGGAACGATCCTCGTATATTGAGTGAAGAGGTAAAATATTCAGTTAAACATAGAAACCTGCTATCTTTCATATTATATAATATTGAAATTCACGATGATCGTCCCCCACCGTTTTTATTTTGACTCGTATAGATTTAATTGTTTAATGGCGGAAGCTGATATGTTCAGTTTTCTTCTTTCCAGTGTATTTTAATAAAATATTTTTTAAAAACAATTTTATCAATTAATTATTTATTAAATTTTTGTTCATAATTCTATAAATGTAAAAATGTGTGTATCATCCTCTTTTAATTTTTAAATATAGTTAAATTTTTATTTTAATTATTTTTAAGCAAAGAGAATATGTATATTGCCTACTGAAAATGATCCTGTCGACTTAAACTGGTCGACTTAAAAGGTAGAGGCCATGACACAAACCTGGATGCCTAACACCGAGACAAGGAGAGAGAGTCAGAAGCGGCCTGCGTAGATGGGCACACTATACCACACACTCCGAGCTGACACTTCTGTTTACCCCTTGACGCGGTCGCCTATAAAAATCTCCGGAAGGGGGCCCTTCCTGGGGTGTCAATTTCTTTGGCTTTGCCTCCTAGCTGTCCCCAGACCACTCTTTTGCTGTTTTAATTTTGACGTCATCATTTCGAGTTTAATACGAATAAGGATGATACAGGTTATATTAATAAAGATATCGCATATCATACAAAATATGGGGGGGTGGTAGTAAATAGGAGCAATGTACATTCTGATAGGAGGGTATGATCTTATTGGCTCTAACTAATTAGAAGATATGTGAACTATACTAACACAATATTATTATATTACAATGTAAAATATATTACATATATATGTTTTAACACAATGACCTTATCACTTTTTATAGCTCTAATTAATACTACAGATTATTTTCATGGAAGGTCAGTCGCTCATTACGCCACAAACGGCTGCACCTATTTTCTTCTTTTGATTATGTACAAATTCTATTCTATACTCCATTCCAGACCATACAATCACGGCCACCTAGAATTATGATATTTTGGACACTTGCGTTGTTAGCTTGATTGAGTGAGTTTACAGAATTTTAAGCTTCTACGTGGTCTCGAAGTATATTGAAAAAATGATCACGAATTTTTGAAAACATATAAAATACATAAAAAATAGTCCATTCCTGAGACAAACCTAGAAGTCCTAAATTTTGCAGACTTGCATTGTTTGCCGGATAAAGAGAGTGTAAAAAAATTATGTGTGGCGTTGAAGTATGTTAAAACTTGATCAAAAAAATTGAAAGGAAACATTTAAAAAATTCCAGTCCCGACCACCATTTGTGGAACTCCGGCCTACGTTAGGGAAACGGTTGTAACTATTTTTGTTAGTTTGAAAGGAAATTCTCTTAACTAGTCTATCCCTAACATATCCCTAGAAGTCTGGTATTTGGTTTAATTGCAATGCTATATCAGGATTAATTTAGTCTATAAAATACTCGACTTCGACGTGATAAATAAGTATATTGATCCCAATATTTGCGGAAACAAATATAAAAGAATAGTCCGATTACTCCGACTCCTTAGAAATCAAAATTTTGTTAACTTGAATTGTAAGGTGTGTTTTAATTGAGTGAGTCTACAAAATTTCAAACTTTTGCGTTGTGTGGAAGTTTATTCAAATTGATCACCAAATTCGTTTGTCTACTCCCGCATATGTAGAGCTGCCATTTTACAGAGTATATTGAATTTCTATTTTCACAGGGATCAGTATCTCTATCAATTCAGGTATGGATGGGCTACATCATTATTTTATTCAACATTCTCGACTTATGGGAGTGAGATATGAAGGTAAGGGAGGCAATACCAGTTATAAAATATAAGATCTTCAATGAAAAGGTAGAGGCTATCATTCTTTCTCTACGAAAGAGAAATTTAAACGACATTTATTTAAAATGAATAATTTATTAGATTCCCTTAAATTTTATATGTATATAGTTTGTATATTAGTTGATTGATCTAAAATTTCTTGTGAACGTGGTCAGGATACGTCTTTTTTATTTTAATAATAAACACCTTTTTATTATTTTATATTTTATTATTTTTTCACACACACGCGCACAGATTATATATATATGTAGTAATTCAGTTGTGTTTTCCTGTTGGATGAATGTAGTGGGGCATGTTGGTTGCAGTCGTGGTGGCCACAATGATTAGAGTGGGTTCAGGCGTGATTGGGATTGCACAAAAGGACGAGACATGTTGGATGTCACCACAGTGAGAGAGAGAGAGTAAGTGAAGCCGACACCGGTTAGAGCAAATCTGTTGAGAGGGGTCTGTCAATCATCGTGTCTCAAAGCGGACTAATATATTTGAGCAAGAAGGAGGCACACCTGGGAACCCGACATTTTCGGACCTTTTTCCTCTACTGGCGCCGGCTGTCACTCATTCGAAATTTTGTTTCTGTCACCTTGGCAATTATACTATAACTATACAACACATGGGGACATAGGTATATATTGGAATATATTACAACATATATATATATATTAAAATAAAAAAGTTATATCCTGACTAGGAACACATGTACTTTTTAGATGGCAGAGCGCCATCTATTGGAACCCGAAATCAACTAAACATTGATTTAGCCTGTTCCCTGATATTTGACCAACCCAATTTCTTGATAGATAAAGAAAAGCCATCCAGGGGAGACATTGCTGACAGTGTTGAATGGAAAGCTCCGGGGTAAGATATCGAGGGGAAGGAGACGAGGGGGATACTAAGACGATCTAAAACAATAGACTGGACGGCATACCTACGAGGAGATGAGGAGGATGCCGGAGGAAATATGGAGAGGCCATGTGGCCCACCCTCAGCAGAGGAAGGCATTGAAGGGGGAGGAGATAAAACAAAACTATGTACATTTATTAGAGTATGCTACCTATCTTAAATATAAAATTATAAAATTAGGACCTACTAGCTGTCGCTGGGCGTTGGTCGCTGTTTAAGATATTATCTTTAAGAACTATCACGAACTTGTCGTCAAATAAGCGTCGTCGCTAAACGTTTGTAGCAATCAGGCTATATATATATATATATGTTGTAATATATTCCAATATATCTATGTCTCCATGTGTTGTAGTTATAATGTAATTGCCAAAGTGACAAATAAAATTTCGAGTGAGTGACAGTCGACGCCAGAAGGAGGAAAGAGGTCCGAAAAACAAGTCGGGTTCCTAGGTGTGCCCTTTCTTACTCAAACAGATTAGTCGGCTTTGAGACACAATGCTTACAGACCCCTCTAGACAGAAATCTCCCCGACCGGCGCCGGCTACACTCACTCTCTCGCCATCTCCGTGGTGACATCTACCATGTCTCGTTCTTTGGAGCAATGCATTCACGCCTGAACCCACTCTAACATTGAGGCCACCGCGACTGCATTTAACCAACACACTACAGTCATCCTACAGGATCGACTACCTTACTATATATATATATAGCCCGAATGTCTACAAGTAGTAAATTGAAGGCGAATAAGATCTGGAAAAACTTGGCTCATCAGTGGCGAACCTTCCCTTCAACATGGCCATTTAATTGGTGAAATCGCTGGAAAGGTTCATCAATGAATTTTCAAGCCTTTTTAAATCTTTAAATTTTCAGTTTATACATTAATATTGTAGAAATCGTTCCTGGATTCCTTTGCTTGGGTGGCCCATAAGTCCCGAAAACCTTTATTTTTTATTAAAAATTAAAAGGCAAACTAGAATTTAAAACTATAGCTATTTTATTTAAGGTAATAGATCAAGCTTTCATATATTACCTGAAATAGTTATAGTTTTTAATTCTAGTTTGCTTTTTAATTTTTTATAAAAAAATAAAAGGGTTCGGGACTTATGGGCCATCCTGTGTATTGATGAGAATTAGAGTTGAATAATATTCCATCCTCAACACAGAGAGAGCGCTATGTATTGGGGTTTACCGAAACCTTAATGTCTTTTTTTTTTTTAATAATTGAACAAACAACTTTCTTTCACTTACGAGGTATACGGTAATATATTCACCATTTTTAAATGCAGGAATAGTATTTAGGTGTTTTAAGATCTCAGAGAGAGCAGAATAACACACGCTGAGAACTAATAGGAGTAGTACAACTCTCTCTCTTTCTGATCAAAATTCTCTACAAGGAGAGAAAAGTACGGGATTGGGTGGAAACTATTTGAGGCTATTACCTTCGCTAGACTTGAGATTTTTTAGGTTCTTTTTTTACACGGAACCATTAGCGAGGAGTTAAACTATCGAGGGATCTATTTCCGAACTCTTTCGTGAAAAAACGGAAACCTAAATCTCTACAATGGGATTTTTATTTCTATAATTCTACAAATCCACATAATACACAAAGTGCGGGTATTTAATAATATTTATTGTTGAATATATAACGACACAAAAGTTATTATAAAATAAATTATTTTTTGTTTAATGGTTTTATATATTTGCATTGATATAGAACTTTTAAATTATTAAGTATAGTAAACAATGTCAAATATTGAGAATGCAATAACATAATTAATAACACAACTCTCTATAAAGACATATTATTTAACAAGATCTAAAGAGAAATAAGGTATACATAATGACCTCTTTATATTATTCTAACCGTCATCGAATTGTAAGTTATTATTCTCTTTTAAATATTTTTTTTTGCTTATCCCTAGTATACGTGGTACAGGCCATGATAATCAAGGAGTGAAGTTAGCGACTGCTTTTACTGTAAGCGCACCACATGTCTACACATGTGAAAAGCAGTTCGACTTTGCACTTACCAATGTGCCAGAGCCCCGTTTGGTTACTTGCACTGGCTGGTGAGGTTGGGCTTTTTCAAGAATCGGGGGCCATTGGAGCATTTTTTTTTTAAATAGAAAAAAATGTCCAATGCGGGAATCGAACCCGCGTCCTAGTGGTCGAAAACCAAACGGTTTAACCAGCCTTCCACCGACCCCTTGTTTTAAATATGAAGCTTTAGAACGCTTTCTGTAGTTACAAATTTAAACTATTTTAACGCGAATGTTTCTTTCTCCTATAGACAAAATTTTTACACTTCTCTCTGCATTGATAGAATTATTGGGAGGACCATTGATAGTGAATCTTCCCAAAGGTTGCCTTAGTTTAACCTACTAAACAATGCACAATTTACTAGTACAATGTAAATGTATATTGGGCTGCTTTGTTTCTATATTTGGTACTGTTGAAGATTTCTGGGTAATGTTGCTTAAGAGAATAGAGTATTAATATATATAGTCACGACCGTCTGTCGTGGCCTCTGTCACGGATAATATACAGTTATCATCGTCATGCGTTCTTAATTCTGTCACCGTTTGCTTTTGGTTCAGTGGTAGAATGCTCGCCTGCCACGCGGGCGCCCCGGGTTCGATTCCCGACCGATGCTTTTTTTTTTACAATTTTTAAAACTCATTTATATATTATACAAGAATGACATCCACGGCGCCAATTTATAATTGTAACGAATAGTATTTGAATAATAGCATTTAATCGGTTAAACCCCGGGCGTTGTAGATTATAAACACAAGGTAACAAGACCACATCCATGATAAGGTACAATTTGGATTATAGATTATAAACACAAGGTAATAAGACCACATCCATGATAAGGCACAATTTGAATTATAGATTATAAACACAAGGTAACAAGACCACATCCATGATAAGGTACAGTTTGGATTATTACTATATATAGTCACGACCGTCTTTCCTCATCGGCCGCCTCTGTCACGGATAATATACAGTTATCATCGTCATGCGTTCTTAATTCTGTCACCGTTTGCTTTTGGTTCAGTGGTAGAATGCTCGCCTGCCACGCGGGCGCCCCGGGTTCGATTCCCGGCCGATGCATTTTTTTTTTACAATTTTTAAAACTCATTTATATATTATACAAGAATGACATCCACGGCGCCAATTTATAATTGTAACGAATAGTATTTGAATAAAAGCATTTAATCGGGTAAACCCCGGGCGTTGCCCGGGTCATTCGGCTAGTACTGTATAAAAATAACATCTAAGTGACGAGTTAAAACATTATCCATTCAATTATCCTATTTTAAGGTTTTCCCAAATGTAAGTGTTTTTCTTAAAACGTTGTTTTTCCTTTTACTTGGAGAATAATATTACTACGGCGAATACATAATAATACACAATATAATACATAATATAATTACCTTATACATAATACATAGATAGACATTATACATAACGGCGAATAATATTGGTATTTTAATTTTTTGCAAGTTTTTACGAACTTTTGGGAAACCTTTGTGTGTAGTTCTGGATAACTATAACTATCTAATTCTATATAACAGGAATTTGAAATAATTAAATCAGATTTCAGTTACTCAGCTGATTTCGATCCATGAGAGTAATTGAGAACGACTTCCCATCCCTGGACACTTTTATTTTTCCGTTCGTCATTACTCTTCATGGCATCTGCCCGGTAAGCGGAACATTGTGGGTTCCCATCCCTGGGCACTTTTATTTTTCCGTTCGTCATTACTCTTCATAATTCACCCTTTTATACCTCATCCAAAAAGGATAGAAATAGTCGATATTTCACCTTGAAATAATATTTTGATTTTTCGTTTAAAAGAAACTCATGCGGTGTAACTTCTCAAGTGTCGTTTTATATATATATATATATATATAACAATAGTTGTTTAGTTTTATGGTTTAGTTTTGTATTAAAATTATCTTCATTATTTTGATTATTTAAATTCAAATTATAAAATTTGTAAATTGTTATTATTTAGTAGAGAGAAAAAAAATCCTTTACTTCTAACACATCATTCAGTTAATTATATATTTATAATTAATAACAATAAAATTTAACAACGTAACGTCTTTTGCATCGGCTTTTACACGTCATTTAGACATACTCTAAAAGTGCATGGTTCTGTCTTTCTCTCTTTTCACTAACTACTAAAATTTATAATAATATATATATTTTCACTTCTATTATTCTATATATAGGTTAGAGTATGTCTAAATGACGTGTAAAAGCCGATGCAAAAGACGTTACGTTGTTAAATTTTATTGTTATTAATTATAAATATATAATTAACTGAATGATGTGTTAGAAGTAAAGGATTTTTTTTTCTCTCTCTCTCTCTCTCTACTAAATAATAACAATTTACAAATTTTATAATTTGAATTTAAATAATCAAAATAATGAAGATAATTTTAATACAAAACTAAACAACTATTTATTGTTATAATTAATTTAGATTTAGCTTGCTAATCTAATCAAATCTACTTGATATGAGTTATCATTCTTATCAGTTTGCTCCTTGAGTTTTAAATGTGGAATCACTGTTATATTTTTGTCATATAGTTTTTACACTATATATATATATATGGTAATTTAAACCAACAACCCTATATTGTATAATTACTTATAACAAGATTGTCATGTTGTATATAGAAACACATCTATAAATAATTATGCGCATGATTAATCTGTGTCATTGCATCACCATATGTAATGTACTTTGTACAAATTAAAGACAAATAAATAAAACTATGTAATAGATTAAGAGCTAAGTTAAAGCAAGATTGAGTAGTTCAAAAACGTCTAAAATCGAGAGAGAAATCCAACAACCCTGAAAAGGAATTCGGCAGCCCGTTGCCATCTGGTCCAAAGGGTGCAGAATGCCCCAGACGTTCAAAGTTCAAATTCGCAGATGTCTCCCCCCCCCCCCTCCTCGGGAATGGTATATAAACACCTCGGTTTTAGCCGACAATAGTTAGTTAGTCCGCAGTTAGTCCGCAGTTAGTCCATAGTTAGTCAGCAGTCACCCCTTTCACCGTCGGTCGTAGCCAGGACCACCTCATCACCATGTAAAACAGTAAGAAATACTCTAAATCTCCATCTTGCTTAGCTCAACTCCTATCTGTTCATGGAACTTTCCTACTACAGCTGTGTCTCTTCGTTTTGTGTGTGTGGACATTCCCAAGCTTTCCGCTCTGCCTCGACCACAACTGCCTGTACTCTGTGAAAACTGTTAAAGGTCTTCCAAAGTGCAGAGAGGTACTGGAAAACTCTCCACGCCCTGACTGTCCCTCTCGGCTACTACAGGTTTGACCACCGGTTACCACATATATATATATATAAATATTATATAATCTAAAAATATTATATAATCTAAAAACCTCAAATATTTCTATATTTTAAAAAATATATACTTTATTTTATTCATTGATAATTTTATTTTGGTTATCATCGTTTTTAGAAAGACTTTCAGTTTTAGTTGTATAATTTTGTTGTAAATATGCGTAGTTAACCAATCAATCCTTTTAAATCACTAATATAGGATTAAATTATAAATTCTATATAATGTGAAACTAACAAATGTGTAATTTTTCTTCAAGTAATTGAAAATAAAAGCTACTTGACGGTAAATAATTATCTTTTTTTATCACGACTGCACCTCAACCCTTTATCTTATCGATCCTTTGTCTTATCAAGCCTAATCTAACAACAACACAAAATATTCATAACAATAAGTCGACAGGATTACCTGAATTTTCAACCTAATTGTTCTATAAATTATTCAAATTTTATAAAACTATTTTTACAAAATGTCTCGCAAACAAAGGAATGTAGAACACGCCATGACGCCAAATCCAAATACTATAGAAATACCGAAATTTAATGGTCAAAATTTAGACATAACATCTTGGCTCAAATTCTTTAACAAAAAATGCCAACAAAACCATTTTGATGAAGACTATAAGCTAAAGAATATTTCAAATTATCTTGATGGAGAAGCTTTTAATTTTTATATAGAACAATTACAAGATATAGATAATTGGGGGGAACTAGAACAAAAAGTACTTTCATATTTTACAGTTAAAGACTCTAATCTATTTAGTAAATTCTTAAATTTAAAATATAATGATAAGGATGATCTTGATATTTATTTTAAAGAAAAATCTTCATTAGCAAAAAAACTTAATTTAGATACACCCCTATTATTAGAAGCTCTTACAGATGGGATGCCAAATTACCTAAAGAAATATTTAATTGCAGCAAGAGTTAAGGAAACCTCAGATTGGATTAAAATAGCCACTCAATTAAAATACTCTACCAATCAAGAAAAACAGGAACCACAATGTAAATATAACTCAGATAATCAGCAACCATCCACAAGTAATGATAATAGGCAGAATTTTCAAACTAGATCATATTACCCAGCAAGGTCAAGATTCAACCCCAACTCTTCCCCAAGTCTACAACCCCAGCCACCTCCAAGGTCATCTCCAAGGTCAATCACAGCTCATCACCAGGAAGCATCCAGTAGAACAATCAATTTACCACCCTACCCCTGCAAGATCTTCTCTTCCCATCAACTGCCCAATCAATACCATTTCCACAGAGATTGTCCACTCAACAAACATGAAAAAGAACTGCCAACTAACACCCATTCAGAACCTCTAAACCCAGGTAGAACTTTATTATTATTCTCTGTACTCATAAACTATGTATCACTGCCTTGTGTACTTGATACGGCATCATCTATCTCCATCATGCCCTTAAAATATTTAAATCACATTCATTACAAAATATTAGATAGTTCCCCAAATGAAAGAATAGGTCAGGTAGAAGGATTTAGTTACCCATTATACAAAATATTAGTTAGACTTACTTTAGGAAAAATGACTAAATATCAAGAATTCTTTGTTTGCAATAGTTCAATAGAATATCTTATTTTAAGTTTACCAACATTTTATTTATTTAAGTTACAAATAGATTTCTCAAAAAACCTTCTTTTCCAAAATTATAAATTCTTGTATTCTTTTAATCCAAAAACTGATAATCAGAAGTCATATGCCACTACCCTATGTATTCCAGACCCATACTATGTTAAAAATTCATCTCTTTTAAATATTAACCCATTGTGTAATTTCAATTCTTTTGATATACCAAATACAAATGTTAAACTTATAGATCCTAATTCAAATCCCATTATTGATTTTAACTCATTTCACAGTATGCGACAACCGGACTCTATAACAAATTATAATTCATATTTAGACTTTAGTAAAGTAAATATTAATCCAAATTTCTCTGATCAAACAATTTCAGATATATTGCATAAATATAAGAATGTTTTCTCTAAGCACAATTTTGATATAGGACACATAAAGACTAACCCAATTTGCATATCTCTTTTAGATAATATTCCCATAGCACAAAAGCCATATAGGACATCTTTTTACAATAATGCTGAAATACAAAAACAAATAACTGAATTATTAAAATATGATATTATTAGGCCCTCATCTAGCCCCTATAGTTCTCCTGCATTATTAGTGAATAAAAATTCTGATGCCCCAAATCACCCCACAAGACTCTGTATAGATTATAGGAAACTTAATCAAAAAACAGTTCCAGAACATACCCCAATTCCACTTGATGATATTATTATACACTCTAAAACTTATGAAGAACACATTAAGCATTTAGATGACATATTAGGTATATTCGAACAAGAGGATATAAAGCTGAATCTCAATAAATGCAAATTTTTACAAAAAGAAATACAATTCTTAGGATACACTATTAACTCAGGAAAATATACACCAAATAACACAAATATTGAAGCAATTTTAAAATTAAATACACCATATAATATTAAAACCTTACAGAGATTTTTAGGCACCATAAATATTTATAATAAATTTATTCCCCATTATGCGCAAATTAGGGCACCTTTGAATGAACTTTTGTTAAAAAATGCTCCTTGTCTATGGAGTGATAAACATGAACAAGCCTTCCAAACACTTAAAAATTCACTCATATCACAACCTGTACTATATATTTATGACCCATCAAAACATGTCATTTATTCACAGACGCGTCAAGTCTAGGAGTAGCAGGAGTTCTTAAACAACCAGATGAACAAGGCATTTTACACCCCATAGGTTACCTTTCAAGAAAACTTCACCCATATGAACAAAATTATACTGCCTCAGAAATTGAAACATTACTATCATTAATTCAGTACAAAGATTTCACACATATCTACACAACATACATTTTACCTTGCACACAGATCACTTACCTTTAAAATGGATCAAAAATGTAAAAAACCCACAAGGTAGATTATTTAGATGGTCCTTAATCCTATCTCAATATAGCTTTGACATTAAACATATTAAATGATTAAATAATATAGAAGCAGACATGCTGTCAAGAGCACCTGTCTCATTTTACCTAACATATAATGAGTTAAAAGAACACCAATCCACAGAACAAATTAGTAGTGGTAAAATTAAAATACAAAATGGCCTTTATATGATTAACAAGAAGGGTTTTAAAAGAGCTTATGTACCACAGACACTAAGACAGAAATTATTAAGCAAAGTACATACAAAGCATGGACATATTGGAACAACTCAAATGACTAAAATAATATCTCCACACTATTATTGGCCACATATGACTAGGGATATT
Organism: Cordylochernes scorpioides; assembly: GCA_030710605.1. Lineage (NCBI taxonomy): Eukaryota > Metazoa > Arthropoda > Arachnida > Pseudoscorpiones > Chernetidae > Cordylochernes > Cordylochernes scorpioides. The sequence goes on along the minus strand of CP092863.1, from coordinate 54,506,021 downwards.
GCTAATTACACCAAACATTGTGAAACTTGCCAGTTTAACAAGTCTAGGGATAACAGAATTGTTTATGGACCACTACAACAGATGCCAATAGCTACACACCCAAATTACATTTTTTCTCTAGATACATTGGGCGGGTTACATAATTATGGGACAACAAGACACAATTTCCATATGATAGTAGATCACCATAGTAGATTCCTTTGGGCTTTTCCAACAAAATCTGTATCAACTGATTCCTATATAACTTGTTTAAGAAATTTATTCCAAATTAATAAACCTGAAATATTAATAACTGACAGAAATGCAGCTTTTCTTAGCAATAAATTTAAACACTTTTTAGATAGAAATAATGTTAAGCATCTACTCACCAGTGTCCATCATCCAGAAACAAATGCAAAAGTAGAAAGACTAAATTCCACTATCATTAATAGGTTAAGATGTGAATATAATGCTAATTTAAAGATTCCTTGGACAAAATATATTCCTAAAATTACTGAAAGCTATAATAAAACAGTACATACCACAACAGGTTTTACTCCTAAATTCTTATATTATGGAATACAACCACAGTATATAGAACATGACACAGTAACACATACACCAATTGAAAAAGCAAGAAAATTAGCCATTGAAAGAACCATAAAATCTCATGAACACAGCAAACAACTTTATGATATTAAACACCCAGAACCCATTTTTAAAGAAGGAGATCAGGTATTAGTAAAAACCTTTATTTATCCAAACACTGGTAAATTAACACAAAGATATATAGGCCCATTTACTATTTTAAAACAACTTTCTCCAGTCACATATGAAATTAATAAACCCAATTTACCCCAAAGAAAACAAACAGAAATTATACACTCTAATAAACTTAAATTATTTTACCCAGAAACAGATTTTCTACTTCACTACACTAACATAGAAAATGACTTTATAGTAAACCAAAATTCTAACACAAAGTTAATAGATATTGATGATAAACCATGTTTTTTACAGGACGGCCATATTTTGGACATGGACAATGAAGAACAAATATCAGCACCAATTCTAAAGCCTTCACAAATAATTTAATGTCACTCCATACATCTATTAGCGTTTCATTACTCAACCATGTAAAAATAACATTTTCTACTGCTTTTGATACTTTGAAGTGTAACTACCATAATGTCATAATTACTCAAATTTTAAATACCTTTTTGCTTCATATACATTTTGATATATTTCCCTCATTAATATTTCTTATATATACTTTTATTATAATTTCATAATTATATAAATTATTTGTAAACAAACTTTCTTTTGTTTATTTTGAAAAAATGTGCGTATTGATTTTTATTGTTTCATTTTTAATTATTTCTATAGATTTATTGATTTCGTTTAATTAATTATTTTTAATTACCAATTTTATTTTAAAATTTTATTATTTTAAAATCTTTTTTCACAGGGGGAAATATTATATAATCTAAAAATATTATATAATCTAAAAATATTATATAATCTAAAAACCTCAAATATTTCTATATTTTAAAAAATATATACTTTATTTTATTCATTGATAATTTTATTTTGGTTATCATCGTTTTTAGAAAGACTTTCAGTTTTAGTTGTATAATTTTGTTGTAAATATGCGTAGTTAACCAATCAATCATTTTAAATCACTAATATAGGATTAAATTATAAATTCTATATAATGTGAAACTAACAAATGTGTAATCTTTCCTCAAGTAATTGAAAATAAAAGCTACTTGACGGTAAATAATTATCTTTTTTATCACGACTGCACCTCAACCCTTTATTTTATCGATCCTTTGTCTTATCAAGCCTAATCTAACAACAACACAAAATATTCATAACATATATATATATATTGTGGAATACCATGTATTCCATATGTAAAAATATGACAAATTGAAAGGTATCTTCGATTTGAGTGAAAAGGTTTGTTGAGAACAATATTAACATAATATTTCGGGAAACCAGAACGTTTCTCTTTCCCAAGAAATTGTTTTAGATGCGCAGCATCCTTTCAGGCTACAGAAGTTAGATATCGATTTTAATTTCTAACACGGGATTTTATAAATTGCAAGTAGTCCTTGGGTATTTATAGATACCTCCCTCTTTTTATACCGGTCGCTCTCTTATTTTATCAACTAAGAAGGACCAACTTTATAGATATTTCGTTATTTTATACTAAGCAAATTTCACTTTCAAATCCCAGATACCTATTATTAATTTGTCATATATATCTGCCTGTGTTAAAATTATATAATTATCACCAAAACAACTTTTGTCGGATATTGAATAAGAATTATGTATGCCCTAACACATTTTAGAAATATGCAAACACGAAAAAATAAAAAAAAAAGATGCTTTTGACACAAATATTTTAGTTCTTTAAAGATTTATAAAACGGATTTGAGAAGCTTATAAATATTAAAAAAGCCCGCGCTACTTTTATATACAATTTATTTGATATTTGAGAAAATCAAATTTGGGAGCAGTGTTATAAAAGGCAACGACGATAATACAGAAGAAAGCAATTTATATTTATTGCCTATTTATTTCTAAATGATTTATATTTGTGGCGAGAGGACAAATTGGACTTAAGCAGAAATTCTCCATGACATTTATAGATAAAACTCCCATCTAGCTCTTCTCTCTCTCTCATATTCAGCAATACAATAAATATTTATAGAATGGCCTTATAGAGTATATATATCAAACGCCATCATCAAATATAACCATAAACATGAATATGAATTGAGAGCATTAAGAACGAATGTTTTATTTTTACACACAAAGCAAATTTCTACTTGTCTTTACTGCGATGGAAAATATTAAAAGGGCTTGTCTCATCAGTGGCAAATCTCCCAGAAATTTCGCCAATTTTATCTACCAGACTGCATTTTAGAGCTCTTATACTGTATTGGATGATTATTTTTTTATATGCTGCACTGAAGGATATATTTTGAAAAATAGTATTCAAGCAAACTATGGATATAAGATTTTATGACAGTAGAATTACATATAAATTCTTTTTTGGAGTAAAAGAAATATTCGTGCTTTAATGATCTTAATTCTTGTAAATAGATGGGGCGTTTTTGACTTATAATAAATAAGAATCAAATTATCTCTATATATTTTTAATGAAATCAATTTCCTACTGCAACTATATTTTAAAAATATAATATAATTTATATTTTAACAGATATATGGAGAGATAACTGACCTTTTCAAATAATGTTGTTTAACAGGCTTATGTGTTTGTCTATTTTATCTGAATAACTGTGCTCGATAAACAAATGTTTATAAATTCTACAGCCACAAAGAGCATATTATAAATACTTATTCAAAATAACCATTTCTTAATTAAGAGGCAAAATATAAGCAAACACGCTTTATAATATTCAAACCGGTTTGGTAGATTAAATTGGCGATTCAGCTGGGAGTGGGTTTATCACTAAAGAGCAAAGCCCTCCTAATATATAGATTTGTCATTCTTTCGTTTATTGGTTGTATTAATTTATTCTTTTGTTTTCAAATCTTTTTTTTAACAAAACTAGAGCGCTAATAAATATAATAATTCATATTTTCAACGGAAAAAAGGAGGAATCAACAGCGGTGAATTTTCTCTACTTGCTATCTCAATAAAATCAAATTGTAGCAAAGTATTCTTTTATTTTATCAATTATAGTTTTTTCTTGCCTCAAATAAATTGCGGTTATATCCTGAAGTTTGCTTTTCCTAATTTTCCATGTGGCAATATTATATTCGGCTTTTCTGATTACACAGATGGTAATTCAGGCGGATTCCTGGACAATGAATCCTATCGACTAACACTTTAAGGAAAGTGGAAATATAGTTCAAAGCAAGTTTCAAGCATTTCTTATGTTCGAAAAGTATTTATAAAATAAAACCTTACGTAAATGCACATAAATGAATTTTCTACGACAATGCTCCTTTAACTCACAAACATGCATATGTACCTAAACCTATGAAAATTTTGAGAGAGGAAGATTGTCATGTGATAAAAATTAGTGTTTTCTCCTGACGAGGACAAAATATTTTGGTAGAAACGTCGAGGTAATAAAAATATTTACTGGCCGAAGTATCTTTATTCTCAAGAAAAAATTAGGAGGTTATGAAAAGTCGAGAAGCCGTTAATGTACAGATGAGACCTAGAAACTATGGTATTCCCGTTGTTGACTTTTGTGTCAATATGCCAAGGCTGGTGTTCATTATTTTCTGTGAAGCTGGTGTTGTTACATATTAGATTACGCATTCTTAAGAGAAAGTCCTAAAAGATTCATTATTCAATGTATTTTTACGAAGGATGAGGTGCATCTATTGAATATTTATACATTACACTGGTGTGTGTGTGTCAACACAAATTTTGCATAAGAAACGTTGATATTGTTTTTAATGTAACTTTTCATTCTGAATTGAAATATGAAATCAGAATTTTACTATATCACCCATGTCTTTTTTCCTAAAAGATTATAAAAATATTATCAATTTTGGTAAATGAATATACTATAGTCTTGTAACGTTAAACATTTTTTTGCATTAAAACCATTTCATTAGTTTCATATCAGGCAAGGTTTGAGGAGAATGTTCATTTTAATACATGGAGAGAAACATGAAACAAAGTTATTTTTTATGAAAAAGGCATCTCCTTATCGTGCAACTGAAAGTGGCTGATGGCTTGCGCCATCTATCGGAATATATAACTATTCTCGTTGATTTTTAATTATTCAAAATTTGGCCAAATACCCATTCTTGATTAATCAAGAAAAGCTAATCACGGACGCGTTTCGGGCTGTTGGCCCTCATCAGCGTGGTGCAAGCTGTACCTTAACGACCAAAAAAGTGGTCATTCAGGCATCCTGAAAAATCATGAAACCAGTAGTTAAGGCCAGAATTGCGTGAGACCGAGACACATTGTGAAAAATAGTACAAATGTGATATTGTACTGGGATAAGGTGCATAAATTATGAAAAAGGCATCTCCTTATCGTGCAACTGGAAGTTGTTGAGGGCCAACAGCCCGAAACGCGTCCGTGGTTAGCTTTTCTTGATTAATCAAGAATGGGTATTTGGCCAATTTTGGAATAATTAAAAATCAACGAGAATAGTTGATATTTATTCCGATAGATAGCGCAAGCCATCAGCAACTTTCAGTTGCACGATAAGGAGATGCCTTTTTCATAATTTATTAATCTTATCCCAGTACAATATCACAATTGTACTATTTTTCACAAAGTTATTTTTATTAATTTATATATATGGAAAAAAACACTTTAAAATAGAAAAATGGTCAGGTGTTGATATTAAAACCAAAATTGGCATTTCCTGACCGCTCACATGAACATTTTAGATAGCAGAGAGCCATCTAGTGGAACAAAAATTAACTAAATATCAATTTAGCTTGTTACAAAAATATTTGGCCAACCCGATTTCTTGATTAATCAAGGTGGCCCTCGTCAGCGTGGTGCAGACTGTACCTCTACGACCAAAGGTTTGGTCCCAGAGGTTTCTTGAGATATCAATAAATGGGCATTTATGGTCAAGTTTACCTAAAAACACTTTTAATGTAAAAAAAAAACAATGTTAAGAAATAGAAAAATACTCATGTGAGCGGTGAGGAAATTCTGATTTTGTTTTTAATATCAAAAACACCTGACCATTTTTATATTTTCTAAATTTTTTTTTTTTTTTTCGCATGAAAAGCGTTATTACGCTTGGCCTTTAATACTCATTTCTCAATATCTCAAGAATCCTCTGGGACCAAATTTTGGTCGTAGAAATACAGTTTGCACTACGCTAACGAGAGCCAAAAGCCCGAAACGCGTAGGTGGTTGGCCTTATTTGATTTATCAAGAAATTGGGTTGGCCAAATATTTTTGGAACTAGCGTTGATTTTTGCTCCACTAGATGGAGCTCTGCCATCTAAAATACTCATGTGAGAGGTCAGAAAATGCCAATTTTGTTTTTAATATATTTATATATTATTGATATTTTGTTTTGTTGTTGAAAAAGATAGAGAATTGAAGGTGCAGTCGGGAAAATACGATGGTAGAGCGCCATCTAGTGGAGCAAAAATAAACTAAACGTTTATTTAGCTTGCTCCGTGATATTTGGCCTACCCAATTTCTTGACAAATCAAGAAAAGCCATCCACGAACGCGTTTCGCGCTGTTGGCGCTCGTCAGCGTGGAGTAGGCTATAACCACTGCGACCAAAAATATTTTTTTCTATTGTTTTTTCATATGTTAAGCGTCTTTACGCAAATTTGGCCTTAATTAAACATTTCTTGATTTCTCAAGAAGCCTCTGGGACCAAAAATATTTGCCTATCTAAAACAAAAGTTTCCTAGCATAGGTGATACGAAACTTGAAAAAGGCATTTTCGTTGGACCTTAGATTCGAGAATTGCTTCAGGGTGGAAATTTTTAAAATAGATTGAATGAAGTTGAAGCTGCAACATGGAATACCTTTAGAAAGGTTTGCAAGAACTTCTTGGGAAATTTATAGAGAAAAAGACACTTCATGGGAAGTTTCAGGCCGAAAATTACAGCAAAATAGTTAATGATCTGTTGCCTTGCTACAACGCACTGAGATGTAACATGTCTCTCAAAATCCACACACACACACACACTTCCAGTATTCAAATCTGAATATTTTTCAGACAATATTGGTGCAGTTAACGACGAACATGGTCAGAGGTTTCATCAAGATATATCAAGCATCGAGAAGCGAGCGGTACCAAGGCAAATGAAATCCCAGTATGCTGGCTTACTACTCTGGACACTCAAGAGGGATGTACCACAAGAAGAAAATTCTCTGTCGCGAGCGCGATACTTTTCAAGAAATGAAAATTAATGCATATAAATATATATTGTAACGTGAATGACAAGGCCAAGAGACCAGAGTAAAGTTTCGAAAAGAGGGGTGGATTCTAGTGCCCCCGTTGCCATGTTGTAGGCGCTATTAAACAGCATTCCTGTGTGGGGGAGGACAGAGTCTGGTTACATCTGCGGTGAGAAGAGGACGTGGCGACTTGCCTCCGGGCGCCTGGATGATTCTGTAAAGCGGTGCCAGGAGAGCCTGACATCGGAGCGGCCTACAAGGCGGTGTAAGTCCAGGCTGGACTTGAATAGTGTGGAGAGGGAAGCTTCACAAGAGTGACATCCACGGCGCCAAGGATACTTCTGACGGGGAGGTTGAAGGCAAGTCCAACTCATTGTATTCCTCCTGTTAAGTGAGACATAATAAAGCGCTAACTTTAACTGCAATCCTTTAGAACTCACATGTGTATCTTTGTGGCATCCTGAGTAGACAAAGTACACGAATAGTGTCTGGGTACGACGTAACAATAAATAAAAATGACTCTTCTCATGTTTAGGTCTCCCTCTATGTATTGAAATGAATATTTCCCTCAAATTTCGAGTGGGTATCATTCTGAAACCTTGCGTGATATGAAACTTATGAAATGTTTATGCATAAAATGCCAACGTCACAAAATTATAGTATATTCGTTTACAAAAATTTCTAATTAAAAAATAATGATGTTAGGAAAAAACCTATAGGTGATAGAAAAATTTTAATTTCATTTTTGAATTCAGCAGGAAAATTTACATTAGAAACACTATCAATGTTTTTGTGCAAAAATTGTGTTGACCAGTGTAATGTGCAATTTGCAATTATAATGATTATAATGCAACTATTTCGATATATGCTATGTACAGTAAATACGTACATTGCCCCTCTGTCACCGCTGCAGTGCTTGATTGTCAGCGTGTCTATAGCGACACAGCACCCGAAGAAGCAGCGACGCAGGGAGGAAAAAGACATGTTAGTGGAGAGAAAATCGACGACAGGCGATTAGCGCCGGAAATACCGTGAGATTGGAACAGCGGAAAGGCAGGGGCGCTCCTGCACGCGACGCGCAGGGCATATGCGAAAGAACGGCGAGGCCGTCCCTCGCAGCACCACGGGTTCCTCCAAGGTCTACTCCTTGTATTCGCTCCTCGCGTTGTCCGTAACTAGACGTCAATATAATGCCCCAATGGCAGCTACATCGTTTCAGGTGCTTCTTGTCAGCCTCGTGATGAGCGGCGGAGTAGGGCCAGCCAGGTCGTGGACACGTACTCCTTCCAACCTTTAGGGAGCCTGAAGCGTTGGCGTGGCCAGGAACCTGCAGGCACCGACGAGGGTCAGGTTCAGTAGGGTGGAAGTGATAACCATCCGGTAGATCAAACCCAGGATGGAAGAAGCCTGCTCACATAGATTCAGCATCCGACGGCGACATGGCATCAGCCAGGAACCCGAGAACAAGGGGAACATCAAATATCTCCGTCAGCCATGAAGAGGGGTTCTTTTCTCCTGCTCTTCATGCGGCTTGACGCCCATTGAAGCAGCGAGCTTAAGCAGGGCCTTGAAATTCAGCAGCCCTACGCCGCCGACGGACGCCGAAAAAGCCAGCAATCCTTCATGGAGCCAGGCGGCACTATAGAAAAATCCCTAGATGAACTGCGTAAGCCTGGCCAACAATTGGGTGATAGTGGCGTCGCCGGGCAAGTAACTGTGCCGATGGTAGAGCACCGCCACCAGTATCAACGAGATGGCCACTTTCGCTCGTCTTAAAAGGAGAATCCACGGACGTATGGGGATTATCTGGATCGCCCTCTCCAGGATACTCAGCAGGTGATTTTCTTGGACCGACGTTTATTGGCCTGAGGGAAATTTCGATGATGGAAGATGCGGACCACGAGATACCCAGCGGAGAGTCGTCGCGGTCCCTCCAGGACTGCACCATTGCTCCTTACTCTTAGAGAAGTTCACTCATACTCTTGACGAACGTCGGAATGGTTCAAAAATGGTCTTGACTTTATCAAATTGATAATTCTTTCGGATCAGCAGGAGAATATCATCGGCTTACGCCAGGACGTTACCTCTTCCGAGAACTCTCTAAATGGAGCAGGAGGGGACTGGTGAAGATAGAGAAAATGGCTGCGCTGCAGGCACAGACCTGCCGAAACCCTCTGTGCATTCTGAATGGGCGGGTGAACTTTTCACTGACCTTAATGGTAGCATCGGCCTCCGCCGTGGAGCTATTCCACGAAGAACAGAGGCAGACCGATGGAGCGCAACTGGGCGGTCAGGAACTTTCTGTTCACATTGTCAAAGGCGGATTGCAGGTCGGTGGAGATGACTGCCAGCGGCGACTTGTTCTTGAAGGCCAGGACCACCTCGTCAGATTTCCATGCGATGTTTCAGGAAAGACATCTTCTCGGAACCGAGAGCGTCTCGCATTCTGGTACGATGGCAGGCAGGTGGCGACGAAGAATACTCAGAAAAACTTCGCTGATCATTCTGTCGTCCGCCGTCGGTAGAGATATGGGCCAGTAACCGCTTAGGCTCGGACTACCGTGCGCCCGTGCACCATGCACCCCACGAAGCTTGAAATCAACGAAGGCTCGATATAGGGCACTTCCGAAGAAGTAATAAAAACCTTTGACGTGCTCACAAGGCACTCTATCCTAACCAGCCGCTTTCTCTTGTGGCAGACGAAATGACAGCTTCCATCTAACTCAAGAAAAAATCGGTTCGGTGAAGTGGGTAACTGTTTTCCAGGGTAATGCTCTAGGTAGCTCCTTCCAGGAACCCAGCGATGGCCTCCGGGCTGCAGAAGTTGAATGATACGCTTTAGGTTCTCTCCTGGACGGGGTTTCCCTGGGAGTCAAAGACGGTCAAAGTGCGTCTAAGTTCAGGCAGCGAAGGGTAGTCGGCGTCTACGGTCTCGAACCTGGAGCGCAGGAATTGGCTTCTTTGGCGACATAATTCTCGTATTCAGCGAGGGGATTCGAGAGACACTTTATGCCTTCAACCAAGTCGTGCTTCAGTTTTCTCCATTCTCTCCAGAGATCTCCAGGATGTATGTCTCCGATTTTCAGATATGCTTCGACAAAAAGCGCTTCAACTATCGATGACTGGAGTTGATCGAAGCAGCGCAGAGTTTGATGGCGCAGATGGTGAAAAGAGTTCCCCCACTTGGAGAAGGATGGCACGGGCGGATTAGTCTAGTAACGGGTGATGCGTCCGTAAAGTCTTGATGGTATTAGAACTCGATCTAGACGGTCATCCTCTACCCTGCTTCCGTAATTGGTAATCCTCGTAGACAGGTGCGCGGCATCAAAGATGGTGGCGGTGTCGACAAGGGCCGTTCTATCAGGAATTCCGCGAAGACTTCCACGGCTCCTGATCCGATGTCGCTCAAAAATTCCTCTAAGATTTTCTAGTGGCCGATGACCCACGCAGCTTCCTAATGACTTCCTCTGCGTTGACCTGCAGTTGGAGATACCATTATTCAGGAGTAGTCGAAAAATGACACTGGTGTCGAGATCCTGGATGTCGATATTGGCTATGGCGATCTTTTCTAGACACAGGACGCGTTGCTAGAGGACAGTGACTCCCGGTACTCTGATGATGCCGAGGCCGGATTCCCTGGGAATCGACGTTGGCCCGAAGACGGCTCTGTAGCCGAGACAGAGATCCAGGATAAGAGTTGGGCCAGAACTTAGGTTTCTATGACAAACGTGCCAATAAATTCGTGTTGCTCCAAGAACCAGCACATCTCCACACTCCAAGCGTGAAAGGCAATGCCGCGCACATTGAGATAAGTCTTGCGGAAATTTATGCCCTATTTCTCCTTGAAGGCGGTGAGGTTTTCGTAGAGAGTTTAGATCTTGTCCTCTACAACAACTATTATTTTACTGATCAGGGAATGCAGCTCTTTCCCTTCCCAACTGGGATTGTTTCAGTCAAGGGCTTTACGTGCTTACTGGATACGATGGTCTGGATCACCCTATCCCTTTCGATTCCTTCCAGTCCAGCACTCTTAAATATTCAGTGCCTCGTCTAGTTGTAGGTGGGCCTCGGTTTTACCTTTAATAAGATCCCGAGAGGACGTTTCTTCCTTCTGGCTGTCAGGGGGATATTGGTTGACATCTTTCGCTTTGGTGCCGGTTTTTGAGCTCGAAGCGCGAGTTAATGGCTCAAGTTTTGATGACGCTTCTTTGGGAGCTGGGCAGGGTGTCGCTGGTATCAACGCGGCCGGCATTGTTGAAAGAGGGCGTTATTTGGAATGATGAACATATCATTGAGATGGTGCTCGGTTTCCGAAAAGAAACTCAGGGGAAAGAGGCTCCGGAGCATGCTTGGAGAGGTTGGCCTGTGATGGGGTTGTAGCAGGCTTAGAGGAGCAAGCTTTCTGAATCTTGGCAAGCTGATTATTTGGGAAGTCATTTACTTTCCACTTGAAGCCCTTGGGCTCTGAAAAGCCTTCCAAATGGATATCATTATCCAAGGCTTACACTTGCTCAGCCCCCAATTTGCGTGAATATCTATCAGCAAGAATATTTGCATATTTGTTATTTCATTAATCATTGACATTTCTATTTTCGCCGATAAATCCGCCATTTATTTTTCTTTTACAACAAGACTTCCATCATTCGATAGCTCATGACTTGTGTTTTCTTTCAATATGGCATAAAGATTGGAGATATCCATATCTAAAAAACGCGGAGCTCTTACGCCACGTGGCCACACGGCCGAGAGAGAGAGATTGAAAATTTCACACACTTGTCTAAAATGTATTCTATTTAAAGAAAGTTAGACTTCATACATATATATGATACCAGAGCCGCTTTCACTTTTAGATTAACTCGTTATGTGATAATTTGAAAATAATACTAATATATTTTTTAAATACACCAATCACACTAGGAACGCCATATTTATCGACTGAACAACTATACAATCTTAAAGCTTTAATTAGGTCTTTTGTTACCGATACGGCGTGCACAGACGAAAATTCTACTTTCTGTTGCGCCTATTTTGGCAAAAAATGATCAATATCCATATAAGACTACTATTTAACCAATATATGATATGTTTCAAATATACACATGGTCCTAGGAATATAAATACATATAGTAAATTTACAGTTCTTTTGTTTTAATCACATAACAAAAATAATCCCTGCCAAATATTCGAATAAATATCGACTGAAATTTATGATCATATTAAAAAAATCTAATTAATATATATATATGGATAAGTAGGAGCATAGAATTTTTAAATATTTAGTTGCGTAAAGAGTAGATGATTTTGTGTAAAGAAATAACCTTTTTCTGTAAAGTTGAAAAATTTGGAAAGGGATTGTTATTTAAATCCCGTTGTTTTCCTGAAAGAAAGGGGGATGAGATTTAAATACTTTAAAATCACAAAAGACATTATTTACTTACAAGCAAAATATGGTTTCTTTTTGTAAAATTGATTCCTTTTTCTTTAGAATAGAAATATAGATCTGAAAAATATCAAATAAATATTTTTCTTTCATTTGAAATGGGATTATTTAGCGATTTGTTTGGGAAACATTTTGAAGAGTAAATATTTGCATACGTTTAAAAGACCAAAGATGATTTCTATAAAAATATCAAACCTAACAACATTCGAGCAACGAAATAACTTCGATCAAAGTATAGTTATCAACAACGTATTTAATCTATTTGAAAATAATAGAATCATTTGTAAAAATAAATACTTGTACTCTCTGTGAGTCCAAAATAATAAATACACACTTATATTGTAAAAGTGAGGCAATGTGGTATTGATGTGTCAAAAGGCCCTTTTATTCGAAAATAAATGAATAAAATGCATTATTCAATGCCTTAAGCAATGTATCTTTCGATTATCTATTCAAAGAATGTACAGCTTTAGATTTATGTAGGCCACAAAACCATCTTTATATGAGTCAGGGGAAGAACGTTTATTTTAAATCAAGGGTCATATGATGAATATAACACAGGGAAATATCGAATATTATCAGATGTTGATCAAAAATGTACAAGAAACTTATCCCTGGATGCATTATTGATTTTATTGATACCACATTTCTCAAATAACTTTCTGTATGCCTTGGTTTGATCAGCGCAGGAGCGGCAAGTTTTTAGGTTTATAAAATAAAAGAAAAAAATTAAAAATTAATATTATTTTCACACTTCATTACAGCAAAACATTCTCACGCACATTAATAAAATATTGTCAAGCGGCTCAGCGGCTCCAACCACGAGAGGCCCCATGGGACACCTGTCAATCATCCCTGGACACCGGGTGTGAGGGCTTCTAGGAATCTTGGTCGGCGGGGGGAGCTGACGTCCCTCATTAGGATTATCTTTAACTTGGGGTAAGTTGTACACTCTCTCTCTCCCTATAAATACCCGTTATAATAAATTAATTATCCCCAAACTTGCCCTTGCTTTATTTATCTCCGCGACAATATATTAATTCCTCAAATCAATTATTTCTCGACGCCTCTCTTTAAGCTTCAAAACCATCATTATAAAATATCTAAAACGTTTTCCCTGGTCAGCATACACACACACCCTCCAGAACAACATAAGCAACACACACATACAAATGCAATAGGCATTATATTCATGTATAAATTAAACTATCTATTATTAATAACTTAAAGATAATCAATAGGGAGAAACAGTTTTATAGGGTCAATTCCCCAGATTCTTACTAAAACTGAGTTTGACTTTTTCATTTTACCAGATTTAACAGATTCATGTGTTTCCCAATACATTTATCATATTCCTCTATTTAAACCGTTAATAAATTCGACTGAATTTGCAAATAGATGAAATGGAGGAAGCACCTATAACATGGATGGCCAATCCTTTCAGAAAGTTGACAAAATTCAAGAAACATTTCCTGCCACGCACCATTTTTGTTAATCAAAGTAAAAACGCAATCCTGATGCAGCTTCTTACAACGTCGCTGTTTCCGAGTCGTTGAGATTGTGGTCAACCTATTGCCTGTTTCAATATATTTTGTTGTGAAGAATATTTAAAATGACATTTACTTGGGTTTGTAGAAATAATACTTTCTTAGAATATTTTATTTTATAGCAAATAAATTATTCGAAATATAAAATATCATCGCATCAACACTATCCTGATGCAGCTTCTAACAACGTCGCCGTTTCTAAGTCGATGAAATCGTGGTCAACCTATTGCCTGTTTTAATATATTTTGTTGTGAAGAATATATAAAATAACATTTACTTGGTTTTGTAGAAATACTACTTTATTAGAAAATTTTATTTGATAGCAAATAGATTATTCGAAATATAAAATATCATCAAATCGCAAAGGATGTGAAGTTAAACACATGTAACATGTTTGAATAAATTTTCTAAATTTGTTCATTCTTTTATTTTGTTTATGAATAATCTGTATGGAATGCACATTTTAGCATTTAATGAATCTGTTCAATTAAAAACAACGAAACCTATTTGCATGTTAGGTCTCTTAATGCTAGTTGAAGTTATATTCCTTCGAACAGTAACAGAATCGTTGCATAGGCTTCGTTTTAATGTCCTCGCAAAATCAATTTATAGACCATTTAGCTTGAAAACCTTTTAATTATACTGTGATTTTTTCTTATTTGTGGTACAACATTTTTTCTTGCAATTTGAAGCCATGGAGGTCTTCGTTCTAACTGAAAGAGAATGTCATGAACATAATAATAATAAAAAATCATTTTTAACTTAAATAAAGGGATATCAGTATTTGAAATAGTTTGAATTCTTAAAATAAATATGATAAATTAGTATTTAAACGTCGACCACAAAATATTTACAGAAGCAGTGTCAATAATAGAACGAAACTACAGAATAATGCAGAACTTGCAGGACTGAACTTGCTGGTTCGGTGTTTTCGACGACGACTTCCAGCTCTTCTTCAAAGTAAGCCTTCAGTAGTTCCGCATTGTTAGAAAGAAGCGGTGACATCCTCCCGCCAGACTTTTATAGCTTAGTTCTACTTTGGCGTAGCGTAATGAGGCTATAAATTCTTTCATTGTTAAAACTATTGTTTCTTATAAGCTAGTCATTTTCATCCAAGCACCAAATACTCCTTTATAAAAACTAATAAGCTTTCAAATGTGAAAATTCATAGTTCTCTATAAAATAGTTATAAAACATGTATAAAAAGATTTTGATATATTACAAATTTTTTAAAGATTTATTAAGTGATGTTTGTGTGTGTGTGGTGTGTGTCTATATCTTCTGATACCTTTTGATAATAGGTTCATTTTTTGAATATTTTGAAAATGTGTTTCACCTAAGTAAGAGTAGCCAATATTTTCAACAAAGGAGCCAAATTTCTAAATAATATTTCCTGTCAGGAAAGCCTTTGAAAAGTTCTTACTGGTCTACATGGTGGATGAGGAGGACCTTGGTGACAACCGACGAGGGCTTCCGCTGATGGTGACGGAGGCCTTTTATATCTTTTCCGAGAAAGGGAGTATTGCATTTCAGCAGACGCGAAGAGCGTGGATCTTCTGGTGAAATTCTACACTGGCGCCGTGGCATTTCCATCTTTAGACCTTGCTTTTTGGGACTGCTGGGATCTCTACTTTAGCTCAACTCTTAATCTATTACAGAGTTTTATTTATTTATCCTCAGTTTGTACAAATTACATTACATATGATGATGTAATGACACATGTCAATCATGCGTATAATCATTTACAGATGTGTTTCTATTATACAACATGAAAATCTTGTTATAAGTTATATACAATATGGGGTTGTTGGTTTAAATTACCATATATATAAATATATATATATATGTATGTAGTATATTTTGAATTAGATAGGTCACAACCTTCTTCTGATATTTATTATAACCCCATATCTATATAAATGGAAGTGATAAATAAAACAAAGAGGACGAGGTAGACCAGACGAAAACAACCCGGCGCCAGAAAGTGGCGTGATTACAGTAGCCAATCAGGAATCACCACATATGCGGGCGTCCAGTATATAAAGGCACAGAAATTAGACAAAGCAGTTGTTTTCAGAGCGACGCCGTTATACGGTTGGTCGGATCTCTCACCCCCCCCCCTTCTATTCGTGAGTAGCTTAGGGCATCCGCGACGTCCATGGTCTACCTCTACTTCTTGGAGCTACCATCTAGACCTGCCTCTGTCTCTTGCTGTCCCAGTGCGGGAATCCCATCACGCACCCACTACCACGACTGCCCAGTACATTCCACATCGGGTTTACTACATATATATAAAAGATGAAGTCTCATATCAAAATTTCTGAACACCTAACGCGGGAAAAAAGGATAAACAACTTTGAATACCAAGAAGTGGGTAATGTGAGAGAGAAATAACAGATCTATTTATTATCCCCTTATAAAATGCGAAACATTCAAAATATCTCAAAGTAGATTATATATATTTCAAAAAAGGTTAAAGATATTATTTTATAATTCCCTTAGCTTAAATGAAAAAAATAACAATAGAATGATACATGATATAATGTTCATTTGGTACATGTTCAATGAAATTGACCTAGCTCTGCCGGCTGCCACATATCTCCCTAAGATCCTATAATTTGCGAATATACCTGCGTTATTTCCGGACAATATTATCTTGAATTAATATCCAAGAGACTGTTTCATTCCTCTAATAAGAACTTTAAATATTTTCCCTCAACTTTGGGTAATAACATTTTTAACAGAAAGCGGAATTTTTCGTAACCCATTTAAGGTATTTTATTGACACATTCACCTACCTATATTCCTTGGTTTACATTTAAACTGCTGATACCACTGCTAATAATAAATACCAGTAAAACAGTCGGTAGTTTAAAGCTAGAGTATGGTTCATTACAATTACCTTGCTAATAATCTCAAGGTTTTATGAAAAATAAAAGGTAAAGAAGAAATAGAGAGAGAGAGGAGTGAGGTTATGGATACAAAAAGATCATAAATCTCCAGCTTTATTGCCGAGGTGAAATAATAGAGGTAATAATAGGTCCTATACAATGTGAGTCCATAGATCAAACTGCCTCTCTACGCCAAGTAGATAGCCCACCCATGCTTGAATTAAGCTGCACAAGGTTGTTTTACTCACGGATTGTGTTTTAAAAATATTTTTATTAATATATTCCATTTTCTTAAAAAAAAAATCGCTTTTCATCAAATAAAAAATAATAATAATAATTCTATCTATATGTATGTATAAAAGTTTTTTTTTTTTAGAAAAAAAAAAAAAATATATATATATTTTAACATTATATATATAATTTGATTTATTGATAAAATAATCAATCAAATATTACCTTATTATTATTATGGTGTTATCATAATACAAATTATATTATTAATTTCAAACATATACATACATTTTTTCTCAACTTCCTATTATGATACACTACGTGACACTGAATTTTTAACATCAAGAATTAGTAGACCAAAAGTTGTGAAATTCTGCATAGAGTAGCAGTAACGAACAATAAATAATATTTATCAGAAGAGAATACACCTATACACTAAGCGACAACGCCGACCACTCAATATGTTGTGGGACCACCGCAGGCGTCTTGGTACTTGCTCAACGAGTGTGCGAAACCTCTCAACCATCAGCCACAGTTCATTTCCTGAACGCGGCTGTGGCAACGTAGGCAAACGATGTCCATTTAAATCCCAGGCGTGTTCTATAGGGGAGAGATCAGGAAAGAGGTTTCATGCAGGTCGTGTTGGCTGATACATGCTGTGTGAGCTCGAGAGTTATCCTCGGGCATTTGATACCCCCTGAAGGAAGGGTAGCGTCACCGGCCGCAAGCACGTCATCTACGTATCATTGGGCCGTCATAGATCCCTCAATACAAGTTAGAGGTGATTTGCTATCAGAGGCGATGGTGTTCCAAACCATAATACCGCGTTGTCGTGAGGTGGGGCATTCCACAGATGCGGCAGGATTGAACTTGTCATCAAGACGCCGCCACTCTTACTCTGTGACTGCCATTGCTAACATAGAATCTGGATTAATTTGAGAACACTATCTTGTTACATTCCTCTATCCACGTGGCTCTATCTCTACTAAAGCACTGAAGACAAAGGGAGAATATTGTGAAAGTGTTGATGGAGAGGGAAGGTGGCAAGACGTTTGAAGACAATTTCCACGACAACATGATGTTTGAATGATGGAGAGAGAGATTATAAAAAAAGAAAAATTATGCATCGAGAAATTGATGAAACAATATACAGATAAAGAAATGTATGACAAAGGAATGAAATACAAGTTACAAAACAAAAAGTTATTTTGTTAAGAGAATAAATAATGGAACAAGAAATAAGGTAACAAAATAGGAAATACAAATAATGGAACAACGAGGTGTTCGGACAAGAAACGAAGAGAGTAGAAGGGAATAGACAAATTAGAGAAATAAGGAACAAGAAGAGACAGAGAAGGACACAAGAGGGTCCAGACAATCCAAGTGGAATGGCACCCGGGGCAAGCAGTCCTGACCAGTCACTAATTGAGAAAGAGTTAAGTGGACCTTTGCCAAGTCCTGCCTGGGGAGAGAGCTGGGCTTAATTGAGTCTTATTTGATCTTTTTCCTTGCCCACACACCAATTTATTATTCTATTTAATTGCTATTATTTATCGATTTTGAACCTTTGTTTTATTCATATGATAATCTATTATACACTGGTGTCCAAAATTAAGGTAACAAATACTTAATGTTAGTTTCCTAAAAATATATATAATTGTTTTGAACGAAATTTTGTAGGTAGATAGACAAACCTATAAAAAATAAAGTTGACAAAACAAATCTATTTTTTTTTTTAAATTGATTTTACAGAGTTATATAAATATATGTTAATTAGTTCAAAGGTCAGATAGATGTCGACCAATATTCGATGATTTAATAGGGTGTATGGTCGCCTCTAACAGCTAAACTGCTGTTACAACGACATTTCATGCTGTTTATTAGGAAATTAAAAAGCTCTTGAGGCAACAAATCCCACTCTTCAACCAAGGCAGTTTTCAGTTCTTGGGTGGTTCTGGGTGGGGGTGAACGAGATCCAATTCGTCTTCCCAAAGCTTCCCAAACATGTTCTATAGGATTGAGGTCTGGTGATCTGGCACGCCACTCCATCCTTTAAATATCATCACTTTCAAAGTTTCGTATACCATAACCGAGAGGGTACGACCACACCCCTTAAAAACCTTACATTGAGTTACAGTATCTCGTCTTTGTACCGCTGAGAAGTCAGGGTGCCGCCATCAAACACATGTAGTGACGTTCTTGCGTTTAACATGATACCACCCCAGACCATGACACCTAGGCCACCGTAACGGTCCCTTTCTCTGATGTTTGAAGGGTGGTTTCGTGTCTAGGTTTCTCTCCAGATCAGTACACGTCTAGAATCCGTGTTAAGACTAAACTTTGACTCACCACTAAAAATAACAAGAGCCCACTGATTTTGGGTCCAAGACTGATGTTGTCTACACCAATTTAGATGAGCCCTTTTTTGGGATGGCAAAGAGAGCGATACAAACCTTCGGCCACCTTACACACATTCCTCTCTCATTGAGTCTTCTGTAAACTTTTTGTCTTTATATCATGGTTACTGTGGCCGAAGAGAGCTCAATTGTTAGCTATCTGGCTGTCATGGTTTTGTTACGTTTGGCCGTTAACTTCAAACAACGTTCTTCTGATGAGGTTATGATTCTCGGGCAACCTTATCCTTCTCTGTTGGAGATTCTCCTGTTTCTTGAAATTGTTTCCTAAGATTCGAAACCACTTTTCTTGACGCTTCGAGCCATCTTGCAACTTCTGCTTGTGACTGCCTGCCTCTATTCTACCAATGTCCCTCCACCTCAATGAGTCTTCTAAACATCTACGACATTATTTGTATAGATAAAAGGGAAGAAATGTTGTTTAAATAATGTTTTATAGCTGGATAAAAGGGCACGCAAAAGCGGACGCTTTAAAGAATGACCCAAATTAGCATATAATTAGCAATTAATCTATTGGCTAGCCAAACCGTGTGGTGTAATTTGCATATCATATAATAATTTATATAATTTTTCGTTATTATTACTATCAAGGATTTAGTGTTTTTTACCTTAATTCTGGACACCAGTGTACCATACACACATCTACTGAAATTTAGGACGGTTAGAGAGATCTGATACATTCATCCATAAAATAGCGATCTTCCTAAACATTCATAAAATTTGCTTCTGAATTATCTATATAAAGGTAAACATATACCTTTTAGAGGGTGAATTTATCAAACTGATTTCACCTTTTACGTAAATATTATGCTTGAACTAATTCGTATTTTTTAGATGTTAATTAAGTTTAGAGAATAACTTGTTTAATTAGGAACCATATTTTGCATGAAATTTCAAAACCAAGGCTCAACAACTTATTTTAAAATTTAATATACAATATGTTTCCATGAATATAATATCTAATATTAAATATATAATGAAATAATAAAATGAATATATTAAATAGTACAATTAAATACTTAAAACAGTTTTAAAATTCTCTCTGTACACACACACACTATGCAAATTTTATTCTAGCCATTTTGCTAACTTTGTAAAATCTCATTTTGATTTATGAAATAATATAATTTTAAATACATCACACACACAAAAAGAATAGATTTGTTTAAATATTAAAAAATATATACGAAGTGTGTTCAAAAAGTATCGCGACTTTTGAATTTTCGCGGGTTACGTATATTCGAATTTCGATCTTTTTATGGCTTTATGTTGGTACTCATGTCTCTCACTTATGCCGACAATCTCGGCCATTTTGAATGTTCACTTAATTGTTGACAGCTGCTTTGCTTGCAAGTGTTTTGGATCGTCTTCGATTTTTACCTATTAAAAAATGGATCAAAGAACCTGTATCCAATTTTGTGTGAAAAACGAAATTAAGTGCGCGGATGCATTCCGAATGTTGACTGTGGCATACGGAGAAGCTACCTTGGACCGAAGCAACGTTTATTGGTGGTACAAAATGTTCTCAGAAGGCCGAGAAGACGTGAACGACGAAGAGCGTGCCGGACGCCCGAGCACTTCAACAACAGACGAAAAAATTAATGAAGTGGAGAAAATGATATTGGCCAATCGTCGAATCACCGTTAGAGAAGTTGCTGAGGACCTAAACATGTCGATTGGCTCGTGCCATTCGATTTTTATCAATGATTTGGGCATGAGACGGGTCGCCGCGAAATTCGTACCAAAATTGCTCAATTGCGACCAAAAACAGCATCGCATGAACATTGCTAATGAGAAGTTGGACTCTGTCCGCGACGACCCAAATTTGCTACAGAGGGTCATAACTGGTGACGAAGCGTGGGTTTATGGTTATGACGTGGAAACCAAAGCTCAATCATCTCAATGGAAGCTGCCGCACGAACCAAGACCGAAAAAAGCGCGCCAAGTTCGGTCGAATGTGAAAGTTTTGCTGACAGTTTTCTTCGATTGCAGGGGCGTGGTGCATCATGAGTTCTTGCCACAGGGTAGAACGGTCAATAAGGAATATTACCTGCAAGTTATGCGCAATTTTTGCGAAGCAATCCGCCAGAAACGCCCGGATTTGTGGAAGAACAAAAATTGGCTTTTGCACCACGATAACGCCCCTGCTCACACATCGTTGCTTGTGCGCGACTTTTTGGCCAAAAACAACACACTAATGATGCCGCAGCCACCGTATTCCCCAGACCTGGCCCCCTATGACTTTTTCTTGTTCCCTAAACTGAAGAGGCCCATGAAAGGACGACGTTACGCTACGCTTGACGAGATAAAGACGGCATCGAAGGAGGAGCTGAAAAAGATTTTTAAAAAAAGATTTTTTGAAGTGCTTCGAAGATTGGAAAAACCGTTGTCACAAGTGTATAATATCTCATGGGGATTACTTTGAAGGGGACAATAGGTATTCATGAATAAATAAATAATTTTTGAAAAAACACAAAAGTCGCGATACCTTTTGAACACACCTCGTATATGATTTTAAAAAACTTGTATTTTATATATCATACATGAATAATCCATATTTAAAATGAAAATGGCTTTTCCCCCTTTTTCTATCTAGGGATTTCTTATAGTAGTTGGGTCGCAATATCTGATAAGATCTGATTCTTCTTATCGAATAAAATTTTATATTTTTATGTTAAGTGTGAATAGAGACTAAATAACCTATATAACCCTCTAAATTTCAAATAGAACCTTCTAAATACCCAATATAACCTTTTAATACCCGATAGAAAGATAGTCCATTAACTCAAATTAGGTTCTCGTTACCAGGTGTTTTAATTAATCTCACCCCTATCTCTCACCTCTTATATAGACCTATTAGACAAAGCATATGTAATTAAAAGCTTCGTAATTTTGTTTTTCATCGTTGAGCAGGGCCATGATAATATCTTCCTGTAATATATCAGATAGCTGGACACTTTCGTACACTCCAGGAGTCCGGATCCCGCACAGAATAATAATAATAAATTATTAAAAAATACATTTTGAAAAATATTTTATTTAAATTCACTGAAAAATAAATATTAAAATATTTTATCTCTACTGTCGTTAAGTAATTAGATGTGTATCAGTGAAAATAAAACGATCATCTTAAATATCGAACCTAATGTGATTTAATATCTAGCAACTGATTAGCGATTTTTACAAGTGTTTGCTATATTTTACCTCTTCTCTAAATATGATCGTCTCCCGCCGTTTTTATTTTCACTCAGATACATCTAATTGCTCGATGACAGTAGAGATAAAATATTTATTCTTCCTTTTTAGTGCATTTAAATAAAAGCTTTTTTAAAAAGGTAATTTTTATAAATAATTATTTTGTTAGTTTTGGTCATAAATTTATACAAAACTTAAATTAATGAGTTAAAATATATACGGAATCTCAGCAAAATAATTAATTATGCACATTAATATTAAACACCAGGTATTATTATTTATTTATAAAACCATTCACATACTAGGATATCGGAATATATATGTGATGAGGTCTGGTAGCCTCTTGTAGAATCCTGTCGACTAAAACTGTGATGAGGTATCCAGTCGACTTAAACTATGGTGTGAGTCCCTGTAACTCTCGCTATACTGTGTTGACCGAGAGGAACAGTCAGGATGGGGAGTTTTCCAGTACCTCTCTAAACCTTGGAAGACCTTTAAAAGTTCTCACAGAGTGCAGGCAGTCGTGGTCGAGGCAGAGTGGAAAGCTTGGGAATGTCCATACACAAAAAACGAAGACACAGTTGCACTAAGAAAGTTCCGTGAACAGATAAAAGTTGAGCTAGGAGCGAAAGATGGAGATAGAAGAGTTCTTACTGACTACATGGTGGATGAGGTGGACCTGGGGTACAACCGACGAGAGCTCACGCAGATGGTGAAGTAACTGTCTAGTGACTGTATATTTAGGTTAAAACGGGGGCTTTATATATTTTCCGAGAAAGGGAGTGTTGCATTTCAACAGATGCGACAGAGGGGATCACGGGTGAAATTGGCGCCGTGGCAGTTTCCATTTTTAGACCTTGTTGTGGGAATTCTAAATCTATCTCGATTTTAGACGTTATGACTTCTATCTCTTGCTTCAGCTCAACTCTTAATCTATTACAGAGTTTTATTTATTTATCCTCAGTTTGTACAAAGTACAATACATATGATGATGTAATGGTACATGTCAATCATACGTATAATCATTTACAGATGTGTTTATATTATACAACATTAAAATCTTGTTATAAGCTACATACAATATGGGGTTGTTGGCTTAAATTACCATATATTTGTAATTAATCCGGGTTCCTTAGGTCTTCAAAAGATCTCTCTAACCCTCGTGTTGTCAGTCAGAGAGAGAGACTTAAGTCTTTTTGGTTTTATTTACAATGACTGTGGAAGTTCAAGATATTGTAACATATAGTATTTATTAATTTTATTTATGTAACATAGTATTTATTAATTTTATTATTTTTTTATTAACAGAGTGGTCATTTTTATGTTTATATATTGCGACTCTGTAAATTTCCCTCGTGGCTTATCTTTTGTTTACAAATCATAGTTTGTCCTTCCCTGAAATAAATTGTTGTCTCCTCCTGAAGTTTTTGTCTTCCCTAATTTTCCACGTGGCAGTATTAATAGTATCAAGCAGATTTATTTCTAGGGATATTTTTATTGATGTCAGGTTGATATTTATAATTCATAGGAGAGTGACCGTTGGATTTCTTCGTTATCAGAAAGCTGAGCAAATGAAGAGGAGATGACCCACTGTTTGGTCTTCATTCTAGCAGTGGGGTAAATCGATCCTCTTTCAAAATTTCACGGAGTATACTTGAGCGTGGCTATGGCCAGTTAGGATGGTTGTTGAAGTGCACTCATGTTCGATTTTGGAAGCATGGGGATCAACATTTTTGGCGTGAATATTCTGAGATTTCTGGTTGTATAATCTCTAATATAACGGTCTATCGATAGATTCTGTGTGACCTAAGTTCTTTTACTGTTTAAAACGCTTTATGGAAAAAAATTGAAAGACATTGTATAGGTTTTAAGGTGCAGCGGGCTTAGTTCTTTGGTCTGCTTGCTAGTACATTTCCCAGAATACCGCTGTGACCTATGTGCAAAAAAAAAGGAACCCATATATCATTGTGTGTATGGAAGATGATATATAGTAAATTATAATTTTATAATTAAACACACATAATGAAATCCACTTCGCATTATTATATTATATCTTTTGTGCGTTTAAGTAATACAAAAACATTGAAATATTGAATTTTTTTTTACCAGAGATAAGAGTGAAGAAATCATGTTGAGCCTGTGCTTACACATGCCGGGCAGTTTCTCTCCTGCAGACCTTCATTACTCCCATGCAGGTAGCATTATTCACCACCGTCATACGTACAAACCTTTTAGATTTTTTTTTTCATTTTACGCTCACTGATATGCACGGCATTTTAATTTCTTATTCTGTCGATAGCAATTAAAAGCGGTTGAAATCGGCGCTTGCGACCGCACAGGAACCTATACCCGATGTCAAATGGAATAACTTCTTGTTCAAAGAAAATGAAAATTGTTTTCATTTATTCGTGGAACTATTACAGAAGTTCGCTTAATTCGATTCCGCAAGTTACTAACAAGATTTCAATTTTAAAGAGCGCGAAGTAGTGGTTTCCTACACTAAATTCAAGTATATTATGAAAATATTTATAAAACAGATATATATATACGGAGGTATGAGGTTTATAAGCTGTGAACCCTTCCAGCGTTTTCATCATTTCAATCTGCCAGACTGGTTGGTCTATTTAACCACCGTCTTTCAATATGACGAGAAAGGCCTCACACATACCTTATACTACTCTGATCAAAAAGTTTCGACACTTTGCTCATAAAATCCTGAAAACTCAATATATTTTCTTCCAGTTTGTGGCAAACGCAAGCGTCGCCCTTGGCTTGGAGATCTGCAATTTTCAAAAATCACGCGCCACAACAGCGCGAGCAGCGGCTGTTCGAAGTGAAGCCATTTTGCCCGTGCTTCGATTTCGTTAGTCACCGAAATGGAGGATCAACGAATTTCCATCAAGTTCTGTGTGAAAAATGGATTCAAAGGTGCAGAATTTTTTTGGATGTTGAAAGCAGTCTACGGGGATGCTGTCATGAGCCGAAGACGAGTTTTCGAGTGGTACAAGCGCTTCAAGGAGGGTCGGGAAGAGACCGCCGACAACGAGCGTTCCGGGAGATCGTCCAGATCAACCACGCTTGAAAAAGTGGACAAGGTGTTGGAACTGATGCGTGAAGACCGACGAATAACTGTTAGAGAGTTCGCCGAAGAAGCAGGGATATCATTCGGGTCGACTCAATCGATAATGAAGGACATTTTGGGAGTAAGAAGACTCAACGCCGCGTTCTCGTTCCCAAAGATTTCACTTTTGATCAAAAGAACGCCTGGAAAGAAATGGCCAGTCTCAATCTCGAAGCGACAACCGACGACCCCGAATTGCTGAAGAGGGTCATTACTGGAAACGAAACATGGATTTACGGCTTTGATTCGGAAACTACCCAACAGGCATCGGAGTGGCGCATAAAAAATGAGCCGAGACCAAAGAAAGCGAGGAAGGCTCCCAGCAAAGTCAAGGTCATGTTGACGGTGTTCTTCGACTACCAGGGCATCGTTCATCATGAATTTCAACAACAAGGCTCTACAATAACTGATGACTCCTACCTGGGAGTTTTAAGGCGATTGAGGAAAGCGATCAGGCAGATACTGCCGGAGCTGTGAAGGAGCAAGTCGTGGATCCTCCACCACGATAACGCACCGGCGCACACAGCCCTCAAAATCTCGAAAATCCTGCAGGACCACTCAACCTCTGTGTTCCCCCAAACCCCTACAGTCCCGATTTGGCCCCCTGCGACTTATTCCTTTTTGGAAAGCTCAAAAAAAAGTTAAAGGGTCGGAAATTTCAGAGCATAGAAGAGATCAAAGTGGAATCGAAGAAGGCCATGAAGGCGATCCCGAAAACAGACTACCAGAGGTGTTTTGCCGACTGTAAAAAAGGTGACTGAAGTGCATCGCTGCCAATGGGGACTACTTTGAAGGGGACAATTTGAATTTGGTAGAATAATAAAGTTTTTTTTTAACTTATGAGCAGTGTCGAAACCTTTTGATCAGAGTAGTATATACCTAACTTTAAAATTAAAATATAAGAGAAGCACACAAAAGGCATATAAGAAAATTCTGAATATAGAGCAATCCACATAATATCTTTATTTTAAAAATAAGGTTTATTTTGGATTTAATAAGAGTTTGAATTTATCCAATATTTCGAAGGACCAATCGTCCATCTTTTACGAGGTTTTTGTTTGGAGGCACACAGCAGGTCGTGCGCTTCAGGTGAGCCACGGACGTCTTACAAGCATATTGGGCGAAAAATTACGCGATTTTGGCATTAAATATTAGATAAATAAAAACTCTTATTAAATCCAAAATAAGCCTTATTTCAAAAATATAAGATAATGAAAACAGATATGCGAGGCATAAAACCGGGCAAGTAAACCGTGTGTAGCAAAGTTCCAATAAACTCCAGTTTATAACCTGAGGAGTACTTTACAACTGTAGTTGGATTCGGTTAGTCAGCCTGGCTAGAGGGAAGTAAATTTATGAAATTCAATATTTTCCAATTGGACTAAAGTAGTTTTGAAAATTGCCGTCGGCACGGAATTTGCTCTGACTTTTCTTTGAAGCTTCCTTTATGACGAGAGTAAAGAACTTTCTTTGCTCCCAGCGAGTAGTTTAAAATGTGGAATTTTGTGCCTCGCTAGTTATGTGCGGTTTGAAATTGTAGTTTATCGTAGTGGAAAATATTGAGATTTAAAAAAAAAAAAAGAGAAATCTGAAAATTAATTAGATAATTATTTTTGATATAGATATACATATTTTACATTGTAGTTTTGTACAACTTATTATCCCTGTTCGCTAACTTCTTTTCGCTGGTTTTCTTCTGTTCACTCTTCAGTCTAGAGGCATAGTCAGCGCAAAATTGTTCTCCTAAAATGTAGCGGGCTTTCCAAATTCTAACTATGTAAAAGCACTGGTCTCACAAAAGCTCAACTCATATTTTATTTCCAACCACCTTATATATACAATAAATTCACACACGTGACCAGGCACTCCTGGTCAAATATAATACAAAAATATACACAGAGTTATATTAAAATATAATAATAAAAACTAACAATTCCTAAACAAAAAAAAAGAAGATTAAATTTTATAAGAATGTAAACAATTGAACTTACTACATTATATCCTGCAAAAGGCGGGCAGATTGCTGAATTTCCACAACACCATTATAGTTTCTATCTGTGCGCACATATGCGCACTCTTCTCTTAGTAGAGAGTTGGTCGAATCTTCCAAAATTCCAATATATATGTGTATGTGTGAAAAAAAAGAAATCATAGGAAAGAGGTCAGGTGTTGATATTAAAAACAAAAGCGGCATATCCTGACCGCTCACATTATCAAATTCTAGCGCCACCTAATGGAACAAAATCTAAACGTTGATTTAGGCTTTTTACATAATATTTTGCCAGCCCATTTTTTTTTTTTTTTTTTTTATAAATCAAGGAAAGCCAAACTCAAACCCCTTTTGGGATGTTGGATCTCGTCAGCGTGGTGCAGGCTGTACTTCAACGACCAAAATTTGTCAAAGAGGCTTCCTGAGAAATCAATAAATGGGTATTTTTTGCCAAAATCGCGAAAGAAACAGTTATATTAAACATAAATTTGTTTAATACTTGTATTTTTCTTTATTTATTACTGCTATTCCTATTATATTATTTATGGCTTTGATAAGGTGTGGTTTCCCACTGTTGAAGCCGTTTACTATAAAATAAAATCTATATACATGTATATATTATGTGTATTGCAAATCTTACAATCAATTGTACTGTATTACAGGGAACTGACTAAATTAATACGTAAATCAGGATCGCCACCTATTTTCTCGTTCATTTCTAGAGCATTTTCACAAATCAAAGGGCCACTTATTGGTTGTCCTTGGCTACGTAACTGCATAAACCATGTGTAAACCGCAGCGTCTAAATCCTTGTTTTCTGTCATTTTCATCGCTTTTCTGTACAAACTTCCATCTTCATTATCAAGTGCACTAGCATAGTTTGTAATGGCATCACTATTGTTTTTAATGTGAAATATTGTTGCATTTCCAACTCCATATTTCCGAGCTGAGCTTGATCTACTAGCACCATTCAATCTACTATTTAAAGTTTATCAGTAAATCTGAGAACGTTTACGTTTAGAATACATTGTTGGCAAGATGAAAGGAGCCATGTGCCGGCCGGGAAACCCGCTATGTTAGCTTTCGGTTTCGGCGGTTTTGGTTTCGGTTAGCTTTCGGATAACTGATGTTTCGGATAATCGGTATTCGGATAATCGATGCTCTACTGTATATATATAAGTAAAATTATGTTCTGATGGTTGTTTATGTAGAGCACAAACCATATCGTAGAAAGTAATGATTATAATGATATATATTTCAATACACTCATGGAAAAAAACTCAAGAAAGTGAAAAGTCTTTGATGAGGCCGGTCGTCTGTTTTTTTTTTTTTTTCTGAAGGAAACAGAGGAAATTTTGTTTACACTGGGTTATCTCGTGAGTCTCAAGAAAGGCCACTAAATAAAAAATAGCTTTCAGAGTTATTGTCTTAAACGTGATATAAATGCTAAAAGGTGCAACTTCCTTAAGTTCTGTCCATGAGTGTAAACCCGATCTAAGCCAAAGTCTCTAATATAGGAATCCCTAGTAAAATATGTTTTTACGAAATTATCAGCGCTCTGAACATAATGATAACGTCATTTGATCACAATGGAAAAAATGAACTTAAGAATGTTGTCTTCAACAAAATACTAAGCACCAGGAATAAAATACACCTAATATAATATAGTTAGCAGCCATAAAAGAGAATGACCTGACAAAGGGCTAATGCTGAATGCTAGCCAGTCTTGACAATAAAAAACACTCTGGTTTTTCTTCAAAAAGTCTATTTGGAAAGATCACATTTTATCGTGACTATACAATGATATCATTTTAATATATTGTGGCGAAGAAATATTTTATTATTTAATTTAATATTATTCAATGAAAATATATTCAACAGATTATAAAAATATATATTAATCTGTGTTTGTGAAATCATCTT
Organism: Cordylochernes scorpioides; assembly: GCA_030710605.1. Lineage (NCBI taxonomy): Eukaryota > Metazoa > Arthropoda > Arachnida > Pseudoscorpiones > Chernetidae > Cordylochernes > Cordylochernes scorpioides. The sequence continues at coordinate 54,476,399 of CP092863.1, read as the reverse complement.
AAAATATTTCTTTGCTTACTTGCTTAAGATTCTCTAGCGGTAAATAGTTTTGGGCTGACTTGTTGATAATTGTCGACTCGTCGTTGTGACGTCATTAATAAATACTTTTATATCTTAGGATATCTCAAGGCTTGATTTCTACGTTACAACTGGTGAAGAAGCTGGATCGATACCCATTCAGAAAAAAACGGAAAATTGACTCGGTTGAGCAAGAAGAAAAAACCATGAACATCAAGAAAGAAGCAACTACTCAGGTAGGTTCATTTTTTGTCCAACATCTACCTAGAAACCCCTCAATGTTCTCTGGTGAGGGTGTTGAAGATCCCCGTAGCTGGTTAAAAGGGTATGAACGTGTGGCGAAGCACAACCAATGGGATGAAACCCGTTGTCTCGCTAACGCTTATTTCTATCTAACTGGCACTGCTCTCAAATGGTATGAAAACAACGAGGAAAGCATCCAGACATGGACGGAGTTCATGTCACAATTAGAAAATGTATTTGGAAAAAATGAAAGCTCAAGACTGCGAGCTGAGAAAATATTCAAAACTCGCGCACAATTAAAAGGAGAAACACCGAATATTACATCCAAGACGTCCTGCGCCTTTGCAAAGAGGTAGATCCACAAATGAATGAGGAAGATAAAATATCCCATCTGATGAAAGGGATAGCTGAGGAGCTCTACCAGGCACTTCTCCCAAGGGATGTGCATAACACTGAGCAATTCGTCACCGAATGTCGCCGCATTGAAAGCCTACACTGTAAGCGAGTGACCCCAACCAAATACGAGCGACTACCAAATGTGGCATCTCTCAGTGATCATGCTGACAGGGCAGATCTGTCATCTATGATCAGGCAAATTGTTCGTGAGGAGGTACAGCGGGCATTAGGCTCTGCTCGAGAGGAACCAAAAATTTCTACCATCGAAGATATGGTAAAGGAGGAGATTGGAAGAACCCTGGCGCCAATCTCAAAGCCTAGGAGAAGTTCCCCACAGAAGGAAAGACCCCGAGAGTTTTATAATAATAGATATGTGGCCCAAACGATAAGACCGCAGCAGCCAAAACAAGTAAACGGAAGACGCGATACCAACGAATGGCGAACCACGGAAGGTAAGCCAATCTGTTTCCACTGCGGACGCCCTGGCCACGTAGTGCGCTACTGCCGTGACAGGAGGAGAGAATAAGAAGGAGAACAAACTTGGAATTACAAACAGAGAGATAGGCTAGAGCCTAGAACATTCTATAATTCTCGGAGCAGCCAAGAGCCCAACGACGACCTGCCAAGAGAAAATAGACGCCGCTACCGAAGCCCCTCTCCTTACACTGGCCGAAAAGGACAATATTCGTCTCCTGATATAAGACCCAGCCAGTCGCCTCGCCGTTCCCGTCAGGAAAACTAGAAGATGCGTCCTATTTTGGAGGTAAGGCCGCAAAATTTATAAATCCTCCCTTATCGACCACATTAGAATTAAAAGAAAATTACATAGACATTAAAATAGAAGGAAAAATGACGCGTGCCCTCGTCGACTCAGGAGCCTCATATTCTGTCATTTCTGAGAGGTTCAGACTCAAACTAAGAAAAATAATGTTTGCCGAAACTGACGTCACATTACGAGTAGCCAACGGTAAAATTGTAAGACCAAAAGGACGCTGCACACTGAAACTGGACTTGAATGGACTACAGGAAAGCTTTGAATTTGTCGTTATGGAAGACTGTAGTCACGAAGTTATTCTTGGTTGGAACTTTTTGAAGTTATCTAGGGCGATAATTGATTCAGCTGACGACACACTCTTCTTAGAAAAATGTATTTTTGAGGATACCCCTAAGAACAGCTCACCTCTCTACTCGGAATTGGAATATAGAATCGAACCCGCCTCTATTCAGTTAATAGAAGTAGCAAGTCGTGACATTCCTAATGACGCAATTGTGGTGGCTGAATGTCGAAAAGAGCTATTGCTGGAAAGAGAACTAACGGCTCCCTCCTCTGTCATTTCACTTACCAATAACCGAGGTAAACTTTGGGTGGTGAATTGGAGTCCATATCCGAAACTAATCCCACAGGGGATGCATGTAGCCGATAGTGCTGTCATCGAAGATAGTCAATTATGTACTCTAGCTGATTGTAACCAAGTTGAAACAGAGGTGGAACATTCTGAAGACCCAAAAATCTCGGAATTTTTTATAGATGATTCACTTGATGAATCTCAAAAAGAAAAATTAAGAAATTTGTTAAAAAACTATACGGATATTTTCGAATTTAGTAAAAGAAAACAATTCAAGGACGTCAATGTTAAACACCGAATTAACACTGGAGACCACCTACCGACCAAACAAAGACCTTACCGAGTTGCACCAAGAGAACGCCAAATAATTCAGGATGAGGTAAACAAGATGGAAAAACTTGACATCATTCAGCCCTCTGAAAGTCCGTGGGCCTCACCTGTAGTATTGATAAGAAAAAAGGATGGAAGCTGGAGATTCTGCGTCGATTACCGCCGCCTTAACAAAATAACAAAAAAGGATGTCTACCCTCTCCCAAGGATCGACGACACTTTAGACTGCTTACGGGGAGCTAGATTTTATTCTTCCATGGACCTCCAATCAGGGTGATGGCAAATCGACGTAGAAGAATCGGACCGTGAGAAGACAGCATTTATAACTCCAGATGGACTGTACGAGTTCAAAGTAATGCCATTTGGGTTATGTAATGCTCCAGCTACCTTCGAACGAATGATAGATAATCTTCTGAAGGGTCTTAAGTGGACCATTTGCTTGTGTTACCTCGACGACATCATCGTTTTTTCAGATGGCTTTGAAGAACATCTAAGACGCCTTCAACTTGTATTAAATTGCCTTAAGAAAGCCGGATTATGTCTCAATTCCAAGAAATGCAAGTTTGGTTCAAAAACTATCACGGTTCTTGGACATGAGGTGAGTGAAAATGGAATTCGTCCCGACCAAGAAAAGATTCGAGCAGTCCGCGACTTCGCAACGCCAAGGTCATTGAAGGAAGTTAGAAGTTTTCTTGGCCTTTCCTCCTACTACCGCCGCTTCATACCCAATTATGCCCACGTAGCCCAACCCTTGAATGACCTTTTGAAGAAAGACTCAGCATTTAATTGGAACCAGGAAGAGCAAAATGCATTTGAAGCTCTCAAATCAGCGTTAATTTCTGAACCCGCTCTTGGACATTTTGATTACTCATCCCCAACCGAAATACAAACTGACGCAAGCAACTACGGAATAGGAGCAGTATTAGTGCAGATACAAAATGGAAAGGAAAGAGCCATTGCTTATGCATCAAGAACCTTAAATAAGGCAGAAAAAAATTATTCAACCACAGAAAGGGAATGCCTTGCCATCATTTGGGCTATCAATAAATTCCGACCATATGTCTTTGGACAGCCGTTCACTATTGTTACAGACCACCACTCTTTGTGCTGGCTGACCAACCTCAAAGACCCATGTGGGAGGTTAGCAAGATGGGCACTTCGGCTGCAAGAGTTTGACGTCACTGTCGTGTATAAGAGCGGAAGGAAACATCAGGACGCAGACTGCTTATCAAGAAGTCCATTAGAATACAGTGAAGATATGGAGGAAGATATTCCAAGCATAGTGACTCTGCAGAACTTTAGCGAAGAGCAGATGAATGATCAAGCTATTAGAAAAATCGCTGACAAATTACAAAGTTCTCCTAATAATTCCTTTGTAAAAATCGATAACACGCTCTACAGAAAAAATTATGATCCAATGGGGAAACCATGGCTTTTGGTGGTTCCACGCCATTTAAGGCAGGAATTACTGAAAAATTTCCATGATTCACCCACGGCTGGTCACCTCGGATTTACTAAAACCTATGACCGAATAAGAAAAAAGTATTACTGGCCCGGAATGTATAGAACGGTTAGAAGGTATGTGGCACACTGTTCAGATTGTCAGAGGCGTAAACATCAGCCCCAACTCCCCTCAGGGCACTTACAGCCAATACCTGTTCCTGAAGTTGCCTTTGAAAAGGTAGGAATGGATCTCCTGGGGAGATTTCCAACATCAGAAAATGGCAACCGTTGGATTATTGTATGTACGGACTACCTAACGAAATATGCGATAACTAAAGCTCTACCCACAAGTGAATCCATGGAAGTCGCCAAATTCTTCATTGAAGATGTCATCTTAAAGCACGGCGCGCCGAGGGAATTAATCACGGATAGAGGAAGGAACTTCACATCTTCAATGATAAGTGACCTGAACAACCAGTGCAGAATAACCCATCGGAAGACGACCGCCTATCACCCCCAAACAAACGGACTCACGGAGAGGTTGAATAAGACCATAGCAGACATGCTGTCCATGTATGTAGATGTCAACCATAAAGATTGGGACAGGATTCTTCCATTCGTTACATTTGCATACAACACAGCAAAACAAGAGTCTACTGGGTTCACCCCATTTTTCCTTGTACACGGGCGTGAAGCCGAGACTCCACTTGACGTGTTATTCCCCAAGTTATTGCCAGAAGACGACGATTTCATCCAAACTCTAGGGGCAAGAGCCGAAGAAGCACGAAAACTGGCACGTATCCACTCCATGAGATCTCAAGGTAGCAATAAACATCGCTATGACGCCCATCACAGAAATATAATTTATCAGCCTGGAGATCTTGTATGGATCTTTATTCCTGTGCGTAAAGTGGGATATTCGGAAAAACTAATGAGACGTTACTTCGGCCCATACAAAGTAACCCGAAAAATATCTGATGTGACCTATGAAGTTGAAACATTCGGAAACCAGCAAGGTCGTCGTAAAACAAAAGATTTAGTTCACATTGGTAGGATGAAACCTTATTTAAACCCAGAGGACCAGGAGGACCAGCTAGAAGAGGACCCAGAAGATGACTCGACAAACTTCCAGGAAGAAGACATCCCCACTGAACGAACACAACAACCACAGACCCGCGAAGAGATCTCAGGCCCTATCACCCGTTCTCGAGCCTTGAGCCTGAGGATGTAAGTCTCCTTCTGAGCATCGGGTCGATGCTCTTTATAGGAGGAGGCTATGTGGCGAAGAAATATTTTATTATTTAATTTAATATTATTCAATGAAAATATATTCAACAGATTATAAAAATATATATTAATCTGTGTTTGTGAAATCATCTTAAAATATTTCTTTGCTTACTTGCTTAAGATTCTCTAGCGGTAAATAGTTTTGGGCTGACTTGTTGATAATTGTCGACTCGTCGTTGTGACGTCATCAATAAATACTTTTATATCTTAGGATATCTCAAGGCTTGATTTCTACGTTACAATATATATATATTGAAAATAGAGCAATCCATAGATAAATCTTTAATTAAAAAGGCATATATTGGATCAAAATATCATTTATTTTTCCAATATTTCAGTTGGCTGAACGCCAACCTTTATCAAGGTGTTATAACATTTTAAAGTGTGTCAACAACAAACTCAGCGCCACATATCCCCATTGAATATAACAAAATATTTTTAAAAACGTAATGCTGTTGACGGTATGTGGCGCTGAGTTTGTTGTTGACACACTTTAAAATGTTAAAACACCTTGATAAAAAGGTTGGCGTTCAGCCAACTGAAATATTGGTAAAATAAATGATATTTTGATCCAATATATGCCTTTTTAATTAAATACATATATAAATAAAGAGCAAACGCTCGGAGGCTGACCGATTTTAAAATATAAATATGCATTTTTCAAATCGTTCTTTTATTCTATTCTTATTACCTACTATATATGCATCAGAGTACTCATGCACTTTCTGCCTAAACTACAATTTCCTTGATTCGTGTCAATATACTTCCTTGGCCACCTCGTTGAATCACAGCCCTTCACCACGATAAACATTGACAGAATGGCCCAAAGGCACGAAACACGTACGTAGTTGGGTTTTCTTGATTTATTTATAAAAGGTGTTGATACATATAGTGAGTGTTTTAATCCAATCTTTATTGAATTCAAAAAGAATAAATCGAATAACTCCTCTATATGATATGTAAATAGAATGTAATTAAATTTTAAAATATTGCCTCGCCTTATCCATATTTATTACGATGTAATAAAAGCTGAGAGAGGGAATATTTTATGAGGTTATCGCGCCAAGTCTTATTTAGCATCCTCCTCGATAGAATATTCATAACAACGGAGGTCGACCCACATATCTGCAAACATGGAGCCATACTTGGAATTTTATATTCCATAAATATATATAATCAAAAGATAGATCTATTCCAGTTTAAAAAGCATCAAAACAATGCGTGTTTCCTCGATTAAATATATCTTTTAATGCTCCTCTTAAAAGGTAGAAGACCTTTTTTTTTAGCTTATACATAAACAAAACGAGGCACCGAGCACCTATCTTTTAAAAATCCATTAAAACAATGCATCTTTTTGTGTTCATCCTAGTACAGAAAATATTGTTGATCATAAAGAATGTACCAAAACAACGATACCGTACATCATATAGCCATATATTTTACTATGCCCCTTTGCGCACTATCGTTATAAAAAAATTAAAAAATATATTTTTTTTGACGTGTATCATTCTTTCTTAAAATTTCCTCACTACAATGATATATTAATGGGAGGACCTGGATCATCATAAGGGTAGGAGAAAATTGTTTTGTTTTGAAAAGAATCATACGCCTCAAAATAGTTTCAATTAAATATATATATATATTTATACATTAAAGCCAATGTGTATGTATGTTCACTTATTTGGTCTTTATACCTTTTCTCAATTTTCAACCAATCTGACTGAAACTTCAACAGTATATAGAGTTAAGTTTGGACGGAGTCTCTGTCATAACTTTATTCGAGGAAAATTCGAATTAACCAGTTACTGGGCTAATATACTTATTCTTCAGTTAGAAGAAGATGATGATTCTATTGTTCCATCATGTTTTATGAGCAGAAACAAAATTCCTTTGGAGAACATTCATTTGATTAGAACACAGACGAAGCCAGGTCATTTATATATAGGAAACTAAGGCATTTGGGCTCGATGTTTCTTTTACACACAAAGCAAATTTCTACTGTCCTTACTGCGATGAGAAAATATTGGGAGGTATTGGCTCATCAGTCGTGAACCCTCCCAGCGGTTTCGCCAATTTAATCTACCAAAACGTTTCTTAGTGCTCTAAAACTGTATAGAACGATTCTGCTTATATATGTTACACTGAAGAATGGAATCTCAGAAATAGTATTCAAGAAAACTATTGACATATGCTTTTAGAACAGTAGAATTTCATATAAATTTATTGATTTATATTCATTTATATATAAAAGGAAAGTGCAAAGGCTACTTTTACTCTCTCTCTCTTCAATTAAACTATAATAAATTTTAAAAATCATACATTTAATAGGCCGGTGTAAAATACAGATGCGTTCAAAGGCTGTTAAAAGTATTTTCAAATAAATCACAATAACTAATTTACACCTTCATTTGTGATAGAAAAATTGTAGTTAGAGATCTGGAAGAAATTCGAGCATATAATTTAAAAATAGACAACTATCAGATTAATTTTCTTATTTTGGGGGTCATAAAATGTTATGCTAATATTTCTATATTATGTTTATTAATAATATCTTTTTGTAATATATAATAATACCAAAACATTGGCCTGTTCTACGAACATGTCTAGACCACCTGCAACTAAAAGCCTTGTTAAAGGTTTGTCTCAAAAAAGCTAAAAATAAAGAGTATATACTTTTACCTATGGGCAGGACTATTACAAGCAGATTAGGGGCTCCCCTATTGGAAGCCCATTATCATCTATAGCTGCAGAAATTGTTATGACCCGCATCGATACCTGGATAAACCAAGTTCACCACTCAGACATCCAGTTATGGCGTCGTTACACCGACGACGTTTTTTGCATTTGCGATGCCAGCCGGGAAAACACCATTCTTTCATCCCTTAATAGTTACCATCCGGACATTTCTTTCACCATAGAGCTAGAGAAAGAGCGGGCCATCCCTTTCTTGGATGTGCTCGTCATTCGCTCTTGTTGCTCATTCAACACTTCAGTATATTACAAAAAAGATTGTCCCCCTCACTACATTCATTTCAATTCTCATTCCCAAATTACGCATAAAATCAATATTGCAAAAACTCTCACAAAGCGTGTCTATACCCACTGCTCCCTTTCTATTTTCAGAAAAATTGAAAATGAATTAATAATTTCCCATCTCACTGCTGCCTCTTTCCCTCTGTCCTTTATTGAGAGACATTCATACATTCCTGTTCCTCGGAAACCACCAGATATTTACAGATCGATATGTACTCTTCCCTATTCCTCTCTGTCTGTTGACATTGCCCGTTCCCTTAAATCCTTTGGAATTCGAATTTTTTACAATGATAGCCCTAACCTACTAGCTTCTTTAAGGCATCCAATCATTAAGTCCTGTACTCCACCTGACGTCCTTCTCTCTTCTGGCGCTGTCTACTCCGTCTCCTGTGAGCATTGCTCTGCCACTTATGTGGGTGAGACGGGTAGAACAGTTGCCACTAGAGTGTCGGAGCATCAGCGCAATATATCTAACTGTGACCCTAGATCCCTAATATACCAGCATATAGCCGATACTGGTCACTCCTTCGACTTTCTCCATCCCACTGTTCACTTCCTACATATTCACAACCAGCATCAACGATTGGTGCTGGAATCTATTATCTCTAAAAACCTCAATAGCATAAATAGGAAAATAGACATTCCTGACATCTATGGTGTTTTCCTTGCTGGTATCTCTTAAAGCTTCAGTGTAATAGTTTCTATGTTATCTCGAGCCTTTTCTCCATATATATTTATTTAATAGCTTTTTTGTCTTACTTTGTATTCTTCTTTTCACGCTGTTATACAAATTACCTCTGCTATATATATTTTAAAAGCTCTTGCTATTGCTATCCATCTTGCCATGTGATAGCCGCCTGTAAAAGGGTTTTTACCCGAAAGCCTGTGCTCGTTTTATTAAAAGACACCCATCTTCCTTATCGCCTGGTTCATTTCAAAATAAATATTAATAATGGAATTTCAACTTTACAAAATGTAAACTAATGTGAAAAAGAAAAGATTACAACCATATAATTCTACTATCTATCCTCTCAATATATATGATGATGACATCCGTTACCCTCATATTTATTCGGGTCACATAAAAGGACGATTTATATCAATTTTACTTTTTGAAAATAGAGCAATCCATAAATATATTTTTAAATTAAAATGTATAAAGTGGATAAAAAACAATTTGTTTAGCAATATTTCAGTTGGCTCAACGCCAACCTTTTTCAAAGTACAACAATGTATTTATTTACATAAATAAATAAAACAACCTTGTTTGCATAAATACGTTGTTATACCTTGAAAAAGGTTGTCGTTCATCCAACTGGAATATTGTTAAAAAAGTTGTTTTTTGATCTCCAATATATGAGCCTTTTTATTTAAATAAATTTTCATCTTCTTATTATTATTATTTTTTTTGATTTTTTTTCTCACGATGACAATTGAATTATTTGGCATAATATTTATGTGTCATATTTCAAATAATAGAACCCATTGCGCCATTTGATTAAATATCTATAACTAGCCGGGCAATGCCCAGGTTTTACCCGAGGGTATATGAATAAAATAGAATCCTGTTTTAAGTTAATTATATTCGTTATATATATATATATATATACAACAATATGTTCCCCCCTGTTTCTCCCAGATGTTTTTCGAGGAAATGTTTTTACAATGAATAATACTTTATATAATAAATATGATATATTATTATTATATATTAATATCATTAACAAATTAAAATGAAACACAAACTTATTATGATAGTGATATTGATGTATTGATTGGAATCCTGATGGTTACTTATACGTGTTATAATGATAAATCTCTGTCTATCTCATAAATATATATATAAAATATATTTGTTCATATAATATTCATCATTCAAAATTCACTTAGGAAGAAACCGAACGAAATAATGACATCAAGTTATGAAATCTAAGCCGGTTGCAAAGCAGACTAATAATGCTATTTCCCACCAAGATAATGTACGACAACATACAGCCAACATCTCACGAGTCTTCCTTCAAAATATTACATTCTTCCCTGGCCCGCATATTCCCCAGATCTTGCCCCAATTGAACATGTATTAGAAGTGATTAGGAGGAATATTTAACAATCTCACAGACACGTAATCTTCAACAGCTTCGGCAAAAAATTGAAATAGCTTGGTCTAGCATCTCAAGAGAGGCTATAAAAAAACCATGTAGCTGCTTGTAAACGTGCCAAAGGAGGACACACTAAATATTGATAAAAGTTGTGTATCTCAATAAATGTAAATCCCTTATTAAATTTCAATCAATTAGAAGTATTGCTAGGTGATGGCCAGTTTGTGGCTATTGTATATTATTTATATTAGTATTTTAATTTTATAATTCTAATAAGGTTTTTAAAACACTTTAAATGGAGATCTTGAAAATAAATAAAATGCATCTCCTGTTTACGAGCTAATAGTCAGAAGAATACTTTTTAATCTCAATCTCTCTCCCTCTTTATAATTATATTTTTACATTTAATATCGTACTGTTAGAGGCTAATATAATATAAAATTGCAAAAGAAAATCAATTTACTTAAGAAATATTTCCAGATAAATCTCCTAAGCCTAAACCGAGACAAATCTAAAATTGTCGTGTTCCGTAACGGCGGTCGATTAGCCCATTGTGACAGGAGAGCCACGCGACTCTGTAGCAACAATATATATATCGGCTGCTGAATAAACTCCTCAACCCGAGTCATGCTGCTTTTTATTTTTAATAATAAAGATTTGAGAGAGAGAGATTGATATTGAAACTACTTTATTACATTTTGTCCATATAAGATTATATAAGGTTTAAACATGCAGAATAAATATAAATAATATATATATATATATATGTAGTATATTTTGAGTTAGATAGATCACAACCTTCTTCTAATATTTATTATAACCCTATCTATATTAATAAAATGGAAATTTCATAAGTGGACATCACTAAAAACTTTCGTTACAATGCATCAATTTCAACCAAATTTTCAACATTTATGTAAAACGAGATGGAGCAGGTTTTGCTTAACATCAAAATATATTTCCTAACATTAACATGCGTAACTTCGCTGTTATCGAATAAATACAAAAAAAAAATCAACAGAGTTAATTTTATTTATATATAAATACAAAATTAAATTTCAACAGAGTTAATTTTTTTACATACTAACTAATAATCTCAATCTAAAAAATATTCAAAACAAGCAATTTTAAGATAACACCATATGTAAAACAGTCGGCCAAGAAAACAACAACGATATTACATCTTTCTCACATATTCACACACAATCTTGATTAATAATTAAAACTAATCTTTAACATTGTTTATTATACTTCAACTTTTATTTCCACATTTGTTTTTAAATACCCAATTGTTTTATCATGTTTCTAATTTTGCCTAACAAATATACAAATTTCTAGTGACCAACATATGCAAATTTTATCTTTGTTTTTATTTAACTTGATATCGTAAACATAAAATCCATTGTAAGCATTTTTCTGTTCACCTTCCGTGGTTTCTCTTTTCTCTGACAGTTTTTAGGTGTAGTATATTCTCTTATTACTAGACTACAAACATTCCCTCGAGAAAAACCTGGGCGAAGCCGGGTACATCCGCTAGTATCTATATAAAAATATGTATCGACCTTGTAACAAAGTGACAAATAAACAAAGAGGTAAAGGTAGTCTAGACGGAGACAAAGGCCAGACGTGATAAACAACCCGGCGCCTAACAGGTGTTTATGATAATGAGTTCAATCACCCCGTCAACAGGTGGCCGGACAGGTGGCGTGATTATGGGAGCCAATCAGAACTCGCCGCCATATGCGGGAGTCCAGTATAAAAAAGGCCCAGAAATTAGACAAAGTAGTTGTTTTCAGAGCGACGCCGTTATACGGTCGGACGGATCTTTCACCCCCCCCCCCCCTTCTATCCGCGTAGGCTAGGGCATCCGTGACGCCCGTGGTCCATCTGCCTTCGTCCGTGGTCTACCTCTACCTCTTGGAGTTACCATCTAGACCTGCCTCTGTCTCTTGCTGTCCCAGTGCGGGAATCCCATCACGTACCCACTACCACGACTGCCCAGCACATTCCACATCGGGATTACTACAGAACCCGTTAAAGTCGACAGGATGACTGAGGACAGCAACATGCAGAGGGTGACGGAGGCTGGAGACGAATACGTCGCGGATGCCCTCACCAACATGCAGCCCCACTACGAAGACCTAGTAGGCCGCCTAACAGACGCCATTCGGGGACAAGCCGTGCCTCGTGCGGAGGAGGCCCTCATCTCCTCTTTCGACGGATCCCACGCAACAAGCAGCCTTCTTCCAAACAGCCATCTCCAGAGATCAACTCCAGCCAGCATCAGCCATTTCAAGGTACTTTAAACTTTGTTTCTGCCATTTTCCCCATAAATTTTATACTTATATTTTCACTTTAAGCATTTTAAAATCAATTATAACCTTTTTATATCATTTTTATTCAATTTTTAAAACTTTCACACTCTCATTTATCATTTTTACTTTATTTTAATCAAATTATAAATGTTAATTCATCATTTTCAATTTTATTATTAAAAATATTCAATCACGCATTTTTGTCCATTTACTAATCTTACATGCCTTTCTTAAATTCACCTAAAATGGCATTATCCAAATATGCAACTTTCAATTTTACATAAAAAATCGTATTATATTTTAATTACTCGAATCATATTTTCTAAACTTATTTGTGTGTTTTTTTAATACCTTATTTATGGCCATAGTATTAATAATTAAATTTATTACGCTCTTTATTTTACTTGACCTATTACTATTCCAATTGATATTTCTCAATATTTAAAAGTTTTAAAAACTAGTCCTAGATTTGTATTTTTTATAAATACCAATTTTAAATTATCTCATCTCATAATGTGCCTTCCATTTTTCCCACAATTACAAATACAACTATAAATGTAATATGCGAAAACTAAATATCATACCATAAAATTTCCATACCCCATTGCATTTCATTCCTGCCTGTATTAAATTGTTATTTACGAAACTCTACCGAATTTTGTACCCATGCCATAACCTTTTCTCTTAGAAATATTTCGTAAAATCATTATTTTATAATTTTTCTAAACCTAATCACCGCTAATAATCTCCAATCTAACGATCTGTCTGAACACCTTAACGCAAAACTTACTGAGAAACTAAGGTTATTTCACCTAGAGAATCCCAGGAATCTCGTGGACGAAGTTAAGATAGTTACTAATAAATATAAAGACACGCCCCAAACTATAACACCCTTATCTTTCTTATGTAACATGAGACCAAAGGAGACGCCATCTTGGCCTCCTAAAAGGACAATTAAATCCCCAAAATGGCGTCCATCGCCACGGCGGTATTCCAATCTTCATCCCAACGACAATAAAACTCAAGGACGCACTGAACTTCCCCTAGTTTTTTCTACTTCGTCTTTCCCTCCCTACTTCTAAAGGGGTGGAATGACCTTTGTATCCACCATTAGCAGAGATAGCCCTTCCTACCTCAACACTATTGCCTGTCCCTCAATCAATTATAGGGCCACATTGCCTCCCCGTAGGCCAAATTAGAAAGACATCAGTAATCTTGCACCTACACCTAGACATTGTGTGTAAATATGTTCCCTTTTTTCAGGAACGAATATTGTTGTTTTCTTTTAACTTTTCTCTCATATATTGTAAATAGACTTACAGTTTTACTAGTTTTGTGGTGTTGGACTTTGTTTTTTAACTTACAGATGTAGATAAAGCATTTCAATATTAATCGATAATTTCATTTTGTTTATTAACCATCAACATTAATGCCATCAAATACCAATCAACCCTTTATATATTATTACCTTTAATATTTTTATTTTCCTTTTTTTCATGATGTTTAGACTTAGAATTTTACAACTTCAACTATTTTAGACACCATTTTAAAAAACCTACACCTAACAATATTTATAATATTTCTTGAACAGATAAAACATTTATCATTTTATTTTCTTAATAGATTTTCAAAATGTTATTTTTGACGCTTCCCTTACAACCTCTAAATCTATCCCATGAACCTTTCCTCCCAACTTTTTACATCCATCAAGAGGTTATTGTTCGTCAGCCATTTTCTTTTTTTTATTATTGATTAAATTAACTAGATGACCCTTCCTCGCTATATCATTCCAAATAGTGAGCTCAGGAGACCCAGTTAGATTTTTTTTTCTCTCATCGTCCGGCTCATCATTTTTCATTTTTCAACTTTATCTTTTCACCACACAAGTCGGACACAATCAAAATTGACAGCAATAAATCTCTTACACCCACCTTTCCTTTTCCGCATCTTTCAAACCTCCAACTACCTTCCAAGGGATTCCAGTTCGCCGAACATTTTTGTTTTTTTTCATTGATTAATCCGACTGGAACAATCCTTCCTCGCTATACCCACTCCCAATAGTGAGTTCAGGAAATCCAGCGCGATCTTTTTATTTATTTTTTTCTCATCGCCCGACTCATCATATCAATTCACCATTTTTTCAAATTTTCATTTTTTTTTTCAAAATTCAACCGGGCACAATCATTATGGACAACAGGGATCCCTCTTACCCCTCTTACCTCTACCTCTCCCTTTTTACATCCATCAATCCTCCCACCTCTTCTCACTGTCTGAACTAATGGTGCAGACGGATTATCTTAGGCCTTCTGTTAATGAAAATAATGCCTCACTTAAACAAGTTCGCATTGCATTGCAGAATGCTTGGGATACTACTTTGCAGAAACATGCTCAGATATCCCCTTTCCCTTTTTCAACCTTAGCGTCACATTATACGTTCAGTCAATAAACTAACTTCATTTTATTTCCTCTCATCTTTTATGCAATAAGATATTATTTTCCTTGTACGATTCATTTTACCATATTTACCATGTTGTATTATATACTTTCTCTTAATCTTTTATCATTCATTTTGTGCTTTTTTATTTTTATAACCTTGATTTTTATTGATACACCACCATTACAACATCTTTCTCTTTTTAACTTGTAACTTCATAATAATTTTAACTAATTTGTATACAAATTATTTATTTTAATTTTTATAATAGGTTTGTTAGGTCATCATTCATTACATGTCATTCCCCCAACCAAACCTTCATCACCGGGGACACATTCTGTAGTATATTTTGAGTTAGATAGATCACAACCTTCTTCTAATATTTATTATAACCCCATATCTATATAAAAATATGTATCGACCTTGTAACAAAGTGACAAATAAACAAAGAGGTAAAGGTAGTCTAGACGGAGACAAAGGCCAGACGTGATAAACAACCCGGCGCCTAACAGGTGTTTATGATAATGAGTTCAATCACCCCGTCAACAGGTGGCCGGACAGGTGGCGTGATTATGGGAGCCAATCAGAACTCGCCGCCATATGCGGGAGTCCAGTATAAAAAAGGCCCAGAAATTAGACAAAGTAGTTGTTTTCAGAGCGACCCCGTTATACGGTCGGACGGATCTTTCACCCCCCCCCCCCTTCTATCCGCGTAGGCTAGGGCATCCGTGACGCCCGTGGTCCATCTGCCTTCGTCCGTGGTCTACCTCTACCTCTTGGAGTTACCATCTAGACCTGCCTCTGTCTCTTGCTGTCCCAGTGCGGGAATCCCATCACGCACCCACTACCACGACTGCCCAGTACATTCCACATCGGGATTACTACATATATATATATATACAGAGAGAGAGAGAGACCGCTTCAAATGTGGTTTAGAAAATCTTTTAGTCGAAAACGACTTCAGTGAACATACAATAAAACCTATGGGTTCGATATTACTGTCTACTCTAACTTATGTGGCTCTGGTGAATTTAATTAAACAGTAGATCTTAATACATATATCTCAGGCGACATTTACCTAAATCTACTCCCGGATTCACGCTAAGAGCAGAACGTGGTCCGAGTTTACTGGAAGTTACTGTGTGTCGTAAAACTCATATTAAACCGCCATCAATATACAGCACATGAAAACATTTAGACGCGAGTAATTCTTTCACAAATAAATCAAATTTCTACTGTACTTACTGCGATGAAAAATATTGGAAGAGCTTGGCTCATCAGTGGTGAACCCTCTCAGCGTTTTCGCCAATTTGATCTACCAGACCGTTTTTTTAAGCTCTAATACTGTATTGGATCCTTCTGCTTATAAAGGCTACATTGAAGGGTGGAATCTTAGAAATGGTATTTAAGAAAACTATATATGAACATACAATTTTAGGATAGTAGAATTACATATAAATATTTGCAATAAGCGGTCTGGTAGATTAAATTGGCGAAACCGCTGGTTCACCACTGATGAGCTGACCCTCCCAATAAAAGATATTTGATAAACAGTGACCCCTTTATTGAAGACACGCGAGATAACCGATAACGAATATAGATTATTGTGTACATATTCCCATTATCATTTTATACATTCTCTCTCTTTTATATTATTTAGACTTTCTTTCGAATAAATATTATCTCCTTCTTCGTTTTTTTTTTCGTGAAGTCGCCGCTTCCCCCGTCGTGAATCACCTATCCAGGCTCCGTTGCTCTCCTCTGCAGCCCTACCCTGCAGACCACCCAAAGACCTCCTGAGAACTACCACTCGAGTGGATCTCCTTTCCTCTGGCAGTATCTCTCGGCCTTACCACTGGTGGGGGGACACTAGAGACTTACCAGAAGAGAAGCTACAGTGAGGTTGGCGAGAGAGTCATAACAGCAACCGGCATCAAGACTTCTAACACTCCTCCCTTTTTAATGTCATCTTTTAACGGGTATTTACAGTTATTTACATACCAGGGCTAATATTAACATCTATTTACAACTATTTGTTCCAGGAAACAGGACCGCAGATTCCCACACTAGTTGCAGACCGGAAATAGGCCAAAGCGCCATCTATTGGCGGAGGTGTAGGTGTTTTCAGGTTCATATACGCGACACTGCCTCCCCCTTAAGGCGGATTTTCCTGATTCGGTCCCATCGGTCCTGTCACCTTGATGGCACATTTCTCTCGCTGGTGCCGCCTCTCTAGCTGGAATCGCCCCTCTCGCTGGAATCACCCCTCTCGCCGGAGCCGCCCAACTCGCCGGAACCGCTCCTCCCGCTGGAACCGCCCTCTTGCTGGAGCCGCTTCTCACGCCGGAACCGCTTCTTTCGCCGGGAACACTCCTTTCGCCGGGACCACTCCTCTCGCCGGAATCACTCCTCTCGCCGGGACCACTCTTCTCGCCGGGACCTCTCCTCTCGTGACACTGCTCGCCGGTACCGCTTTTCGCGCCAAAGCCGCTTCTCTCGCCGGCACGGCTTCTCTCGCCGGGAACCCTCCTGTTTCCGGCACCGCCTCATTCGCCTGAACCGCTTCTTCCGCGGCTCTGCCTGGATCAAATTCAGGGTTGATCCTTGAGGTTCCATAATCAGGCCTTTTTCTCTCTTGGATTCATTGTTGGAAGACACTTCTTTTAACTGTCCTTTGGACCTCTCGAGGGAAGTTCTTCCGTCGAAGGCTGGCAGAGGTATGCCAGCGAGATCACCGCACATTCGAGATCCCCCATGTGAGCCGGCTCGACATCCACCTCCGGGACTCCGCTTGGCCCTCGTTGATATCGCCCCGCAAGGTTGTCTGGGCCGTATTTGTCTCCCTCTGTATATGAGCCTTTATTTCAGACAGTAACCTCTGAATCTCTTTGCCTCTTAGAAGCCTTTTTTCCTCGCTTTCTTTTTCTATAAGAAGCCTTTCTTCCTCTCTACGGCGCCATCTTTCCTCTTTTTCTTATTTATTCATTTTATGTATTTAACCTTATATAATTTTATATGGACGTTTTAATAAATCAGTTTCAATCTCTTTCTTTTTCTATCAGAAGCCATTCTTCCTCTTTACAGCGCTTTGAATTTTCTCTCTCCTCCTGATGATTATGCTTCATCCGGACGAGACGGGACACGAGAGACTTACCGAAAGAGTAGCTACAGTGATGTTGGCGAGAGAGTCATAACAGCAACCGGCATCAAGACTTCCAACACTCCTCCTTTGTTATTATCGTTTTTAAACTACATTAAATAATAACTCGAAAATATTTTAACGGGTATTTACAGTTATTTACATACAAGGGCCAATATAAACATCTATTTACAACTATTGGCTCCAGGAAACAGGACCACAGCAGTCGGCGATTCCCACACTAGTTCCAGACCGTAAATAGGCAAAAGCGCCATCTTTTGGCGGAGGTTGTAGGCGCTTTCAGGCCCATATACGCGACAATGTATATAGTTTTTATAATATATGTCATAATTTGTACATAACTGGATGCAAACCCGACCCAATATGTATGCAATGTATGTTTTAAAAGATATAATAAAGACAAGGCTTAAAGAAATCTGGAAGAGAGAGGGCCTACAAGAGGAAACAATCATTAGCAGGGTTTATTATCCCGGAACACTCATAAAACTGAGTTCAAGAACCTAGCACTTCCTGGTCAGGTTAGGACAAGTCCAAAGGACAAAGAATTAGCAAAGACCAATCAGAGAGCAGCTCATTAGCCAAGAACCTATAGCGAGTTTACACGTCACGAACGGTCAGCCAATGAAAAACCAAAAGAGTTTTCTTCTTAAATCGGGAACGAAGAATTGTTAGTTAGGAGCTCGGCACCATCGCAACAAGTTAGCCCCGGGACAGCACCGAGTCAGGACCTTGGAGCCATAAAAATCAGCTTGGAGCAAAATCCATCTCCTCAATCCTCAGATAAGTTAATTCTCAATCATGCAATAGATAGTCGATAGTATACTTCGCTCAGTTAGCTTCAACCCCTTTCTCTCCCTAGATTACTAGCCTTTTCCAACTCAACCAACCCCTGTGTCCTCGTTATTTTCCCCTATATGCAGAACTGTCCACTCAAACGACTGCGCTCAAATCAATCTCATCAATTATCAACCAACATCAAAAGATTTTGCACCCGTGTTCCCACATATATTTATAATTTCTAAAAACCTAACACACACAATATTTATAGAGTTTGCTATAAAGACGCCCTATCGACGCTACGACGACAATTCGATACTTTAAAACAATATCGTATAACCCTGTAAAGACGTATAGACCAAAATTACACATTACTTCATTGACAGATAACACTGCATCAAATCCCTTATTCAATATGATCATTATACTCACAGTGGTCGGTGAATGGGTTGTCTAAACGTGGGTCTTTCGACCGCTAAGACCTGGGATCGAATCCCGCGCATTGGGCACTTTTTTTCTAATAAAAAATGCCTCAATGGGGCTCCCGATTCTTGCGAATGTGCAAGCCCACCAGCGAGTGAAAGTAACCAAACGGGGCTCTGGCACATTTGTAAGTGCAAAAGTCGAACTGCTTTTGACATGTTTCGACATGTGGTGGACTTACAGTAAAATCATTCGCCAACCTCCACCCACTATGCTTATAATGGTCTGTACCACGTGTACTAGGGATAATATTAATTTAAAAAATTGAATCACAGAGATAACATATACTGAATTCGAGATGCGTTGAAAAATACTAAACTACACACACATATTATAATATATAATAAATATACTACATAATATAAAATATATATTCGAACTTGTGGAACTTTTTAGTCTACAGTAACAGCATAGAGATATTCGAAAATATAACATGTTGAAATCTCTACTTTTTTTCTGAAGTCTCTATTCAACTCTTTCAAACAACAATATCCATCTGAGAGGTCATCAAGAATATGTCCGTAAAGTAGGACTGTTGTCTGCGAGCACTCAAATATGTTCAAAATAAAATGAATTGCGCATGCGTCGACGTCGGAAGTACAGGATATCAAATTCGAATACGACACTTATATTTATATACTAAACCCAATTAAGGTACATGCCATAGTAATGTTTTATTATGAAAATTAAGTAATATAGATATAGCATCTCCACATATCTAAGGTGCACTGATGCATTCGACAAATAATTAAAAATTCCTTAGAAAACTAATTACATTTTTTATACGCACAAAAATATTCAAAATAAATTCCTAATATGAAGCGTTCAATGTACCCCTAAGCTACTACTCAATGTTGAAGGGAAATGATATAAAAGAATTAGTCTTCCATTTAAATTGTGAGACTTGAAATAAATGAAATATAAGATTTATTTGGTGGCTGCAGCGTGGAGAATAATCTATTTGCTGTGAGAATAAGAAAAACATCACACAATAGAGAAAAAGATTGATTAAGTGGGAAGAACGTGCGTTCATTGATCTTCCATGTTTTGCCTTCGTGGCTTTAGGCCAACCCGGGCAGAAAAACTGGCCTCACAATGGCTTCATCGCAACAGCCTAATTGATAGTAGCTGCTAAATTTTTCATGTTTATTAATGGGGACATTTTTATTTCAATTTTGGATTTGTCCAGGTCATTAATATAATATGGAAATATAACTGCTCTTTTCTAGTCTAATAAATTGCATTGGAATAAAACGAAAGATTTGAGAGCTTTGAATTTCCTTTAGTGAGAGAATTTTCTAATGGAATTATATTTTCAAACAAGTTTTCAATACTTATAAAATTTCACAAACGATCAATTTGAAAACGATACACTGAAAGGATAAACAGATTTTTACTAAAATATTAAAACTTCTTTTCACAAAGAATTGAAGTTATAATCATCAAAGATATCACGCACAGTGTGCTCACTTTCTAAGGGGTGAGGGGTGGATTTTATTGACCACACAAGTCAATAGTCGGAGAAAATACACTATTCTAAGTTACAGCGCCGGCTTGGCACATCAGTATAGAGTAAAAAAGGAATATAAAAATTATAGAGATATATACAATTATGTTTCATTGAGGAAGCTTTCCCAACGATGAAGGGTCCTCCTCCATGCAATCAAAGGATCCTCACAGATAATTTTCAGAGTCATGAAGTACCTGTATATTATTGATTTGGCCGAATATGTTAAGGCGATGTCGAAGTCTTAAAGGCCAGTCCCGAAGATCCATTTCTGCAGGTCCTGAGGCCGCTGTAGGTAATTAAAGACTTCCCGGGAGAGCAGCACCAGTACCTATGGGTTAGCGACAAGTCGCCGGACCCACGGGCAATGCAAAAATCTCGGGTAAAGGCCAGATGGGCAGGATGAGGCCGCGCATGTAGGGCCAGGCGTACAACCACATCGGGGCGCCGTGCCCTGAGAATCAGGACCTCGGAAAGTTGCCCAGCTGACGCCGGACGAAGGCTGGTTGACTGTGGTATTCCAACTATGAAGAAGCTATGAAGAAATCGCCACTTGTGTCGGTTTTGAGGGCGTAGAAGCGTAGGGTAGTAAGAGATCGCCTTGTCTCGCCCAATGTGACTGGAATTAGCGGTTGCTCTTCTTCGTCTTCTTCCTCGTCTAGATGGGCCAAATCCAATATTTCGGCATCGATTAGGGACGTAGACACTGATGTCATCATCGACTTGAGAATAATCCTCAAATGTTAATTCTCCACAGTTAGTAGACGTCCCCACCTTTAGTCAGAATTTATCATTTTTGGCGGCTCCGATGACTGTTCTACGCTTTCGGTGTGCTTAAACTCACAATTTCTGAAACAGATATAAATAGTGGTAGGGTTGACTGTTTTCCAGGCCATTATCAATCATTATTATAGTGGTCAAAACTGTTATATTTACCTTTTCATCTTTTTCAATGCTATGCAGCACAAGAGAAACAATTTCTCACGGTAGAGAGTTTAACATTTTGAATAATGCACTGTGCATATATAACGGTTGCAATCTTGATGTCGTGTCAGCTGGAGAAATAAATCAGTTTTATGTGGTCTAATGGTGGTGGGTTATTATGCACGGTGCTTTTTCGTGTCACTGTTAACTGAGGTCAACCATTCATTAAACAGCTCTGTCGTCATCCACGATTTTTTTTGTCTAACCTATAAACTGTGGGCAGCCATTTTATTCCTTTAAAACAGCGTGGTTTCACATATTTCCCTATTATAAGTGGTGTTATTTTTGAGAACCGTCCATGTTACACGCTAAAATAACAGTTGATCTATCCTTGCTGAGTTTTCCTCTATGACACTTTTCGTCTTTAAACGTCAGAGTCCGGTCAGAAAGACATTTATAAAAAGTCTGGTTTCGTCTGTGTTTAATATGTTCCTAGGGTCATAGACATTCAAAGGTAAGTTTGGGTCGTCAATCCATTGAGAATAAATGGAAATATCCCCGCTGGCGCTATCTCCGCAGATTTCAAAATATACCGTGTCGATTTTTGAAATTTGAGAGCCACCCCTCACTTTCTGCAAATCCTTTAGTACCAAGAGATTGCGCAAAAGATTTAGCTTTTTTCTTCAACGTGAAACCGCGGATGGGTATGTTTTGTCCTCTAAACTGACGAATCCATTTAAACAAGCTCTCATCTCAGTCCGCTCGGCGTGGGAAATTTGAGCTCTAACTTTGTTAACACTTTCGACCCGAGGGATGCGAATTCGCGTCCTCGATTTTCAAAATTAAATATAAAATCACCGGCGGCTGTGTGTGTGTGTGTGTGTGTGTGACACAAATTCGCGTCCACCGGGATCTTGTCCCATACCTTCTTGTCTATCTATCAGGAGGAGGGGGAAGAAAAAACCTAAATCTTTTGCGCAATCTAGGTACTCATCTACAAATAAAAGCATAAATCAAAATGATCTTACAATTGTTCAGGGTTTGCTAAAGCAATTGAATATATTGATGGATACAATGGGAGATATCGCTGTAATCAATGGCTCTATCTGTGATAGACTTGGAAATCTGGACGAATCAATAAAGAAAATATCTCCTTCAAGTCAATTTTATAATAGATCATATGCTCAAGCTACGAGAGTTACTAGTGAAGACGATAAAATAGTTATGCAAAATCAAAACGTAACGGATAAAACAATAATATTTAAATCCAAGTTAAATGTTTCCCCGGCTGAAGTATTAGGCAAAGTAAATAATGGTATTAAAAAAACAATGGTTGCCTGTAAAGTCGGTTTTACGGGCGAAGATTTTACGTGACAACGGTAGAATATTTATTGATATGAATATAATTAAATTGCACAATAGGGACAAGGAATTGAATGAAAATAAGAATTGCACAAATTTTAACTATAGAAATATATTTTGTTTACTAAAACATTGTACATGTAAACTAAAACTTAACTAATTCCTATTTGAGTGATTTTGTTGAGGATAGGACGATGATAGGAGAAATATGAAATGAAAGGAAGTGTTTCTGCTGTAATGTGTCTTGCGAAAGTCAAGTCGATAGTTGTTCCTTTTAACGTAGTTGACTTAGAAACGTTTGATACGCAATCAAGATTATACGTATTTTTCATGAATTTAAGAAACGAGTTGTCAGGCTTTACGTTTTTGTTAAAATCACCACACAGAAGAATCGGTATACTAGAATCAACTTGCACGAACGGTGGCACGTACTGGCTGTTGTGAATGTACGGACCGAGTCCTTGCCATAGTAACATTCCAATATCCTGCATACTAGCTCCTGGATGAATATATACAGCACCGAGTATAAACTTGAAGCTAGTATTAGCGGCGAAGCAAGTAACTTCAGTCATGCACATGTCACCCTTGGTTTTAATGACACGAGTTACGTCTGTAATCGCAACTTGGAACACTTCCGCCGTAGATGTCGATGATAATTTACGATAGATCGCCACTCCACCAGCCGCGTTGGTATTTGAAAATCAAAACACTTATTCAGATCGAAGGTTCAAATTTTTGCTAAATAAATTTGAAATTAAATAAAATTTGTAATTGTAAATGATGAAGTTGAAAATTAAAACATTTACTTAAATTAGATGTTAAAATTCTTGCTCAACACAGTTTAAATAAAGTTTTCTTATATCTGCCACTTTTCTTAATATTTGTAATTTTAAAGAATCAATTCGAAAATCAAAACATTTATTCAGATCGAAGGTTCAAATTTTTGCTAAATAAATTTGAAACTATTTAAAATTTGTAAAATAATAATTAATTAATTAATTAATTTTAAACTAATAATTTACTTAACACTATCAACATTTATCAATAGTATGACATAACCTATAAACTCAGTTTCTCAACTTTTGTGTCAATCTAACAATTAATCAATCAATCATAGTTTACGATAATGAAATATCAGTGTACAATTATTTACCTTTATTGTTGTAGTTGTTGTAAATGACGAATCTAAGCACTCCACATTTTCACTACAGACACAGCTGACGATACTTTAACCACACGTGTGAACTTGTATTATGACGCTTTCTTGTTTTTCCAACGCCAAGAACGTTCGAGAAAGACAAAGACAGAGACAAGCATGCGCCGATTCAATGCGCCTAATTCTCTAGCGCTGCGCGCGCAGGTGCGCGCGCAGCACTCTCGTTCGATGACTCATCGTAACGTTACCGGGCGTTACACTTTTTCATAAGTGACTCCCAGCCGCAACCTAATTTAAGACGTTGTCACGTCAAAAAGATGAGAAATGAGAGATCTAAAGTCAAAATAAATAAAATAATAAAATCAAAATCTGGCGTAATACTTAAAGTTGATTCAGGTGAAAATTTGGATACATTGATTGAAGAGTTTAAAAAGATTGATGAAGTAAATCAAAAAGCATTAATTTATGCACCAAAACCACTAGATCCTACAATTGTTCTTAAGTCAATTACTAAATCTACAGATATTAAGGAATTGCCTTCGCTTTTATGCAATATGAACCCAGAGTTAGAAGGTCGAGAGAAGAAGATAAAGGTTCTGTTCGCTATGAGATCAAATACTGACGTACAGGATGTTGTTCTCCGCATTTCCCCGGCAACATACCAAATTATGAAGAAATTACAACGTATATATACAGACATACAGGTTACATATATGAAGGATAAGGTGCTTGTACGTCAATGTCAAAACTGTTTTAGTTATGGTCATAGTAAAAATTCATGTAACATCATAAAATGTAAAAATTGCGGAGACAATGAGCAACATGTTAACTGTCAATCCTTGCCCAAGTGCATAAATTGCTCTACACATCCTAAATATAGGAATAGCAATAATCATCGTTCTAATGACAAATTATGTCCGTGTTCCTTCAACAAATGAAATATGAGATACAAAGAACATGTTATGCAGATTTAGATCATGATATTGTTACTTTGGATTAGAATAGATTTATTCTTGTTTTTTTGGTCAATGTTCAAATTAAAAATTCTACAACAAAACACGCGGAAAAGCAATTTGGTTAATAATGAAATAAGGGAATTTATTTCTAAGGAAAAATATGATATGATTAGTTCAAGAACCATATAGTATAAATAATGAAGTAATCTTTAATATGCGTTCAAAAATATATTATGCAAATATACCGGGAGTTCCAATATATACCGCAACAATCGTTACAAACCCTTTCTTATCATGTAAATTAATTAAAGAGTTTTCAAATTCATTTGCAACCACTATATCAGTACAAACTACTAAACGGCAAATTATTCTTTCAAATATTTATATACACCCTAATAAAATGGATACCTGTCATGTTCAATTCCTTGATAAATTAATTAAAAATTTTAACACAAATCCATTGATTTTAGCTGGAGATTTTAACGCTCGAAGTCAGATGTGGTTTGATAATATTATTAATCAATACGGTAGAAGACTTCAACCTATAATTGATTTTCACAATATGCTCATACATAACAATCGAAACAAAACATGTCGAGGATTAAGTATAATAGATCTTACTATTACTAATAGTCATGCTCATGTACTTGTTAATGGATGGAAAACGTTAAATCTTTCGCAAATTACAGACCATCACGCAATCTCATTCGACATTAGTCTGGAAGCAGAAAGTTTATTACATGAAAATAATTCTACATGGTATTTTCAAGAAAAAAGAGCCAATTGGCAAAAATATGAGCAGGCAATCAAGGTGTCTAGGATAAATGAGGCAATGATGAAATTAGGTAAAATAGTAAATATAAACGATATAAACTGTGTAGTTTCTCTCATAACTGACATATTAATTGAAGCTGCATATGCATCTCTACGAGTAAAACCAAAATATTTAAATAATAATCCATTTAATTGGTGGACGGATGAACTGGAACTTTTTAAAAATCATTTTAAATATGTTCGAAATCTATATTATCGGGGTAAACGGTCTAATAGACAGCTAGTTGATGAAAAAATGTATAAAGAAATACGAAATAAGTATATGAATATTATTGAAAAAACAAGAAATGTAAGCTGGAGGGTATTCCTGGAGGAAGTTGAAAATACATCTCCTCTTGGTAATACTTATAAAACTTTTAAACAAAATATTTCTCCTAGGACTTTTGATTTACCAATTCTAGATGTATCTCAAGATGTGCTCGAATCAGAAATGAAAAGTCTTTTATCTTCTTTATTTCCGAAAGACTATCAATCTTCTGACACAAACTATCATAAATTAATCAGAGACAAGAGTTATACTTTTTCTAATGATAAAATCATTTATTTTGATGATATTCAAATCTGTTCAATAATTAAAAAACTCAAAAATGACAAGGCTCCAGGAATAGATCATATAAGCAATCAGATGATCAAAACGGCAGTTCAGCATATATCTCCTGTGTTAACAAAATTGTTCAATGCTTGTATTGGACTTAATTATTATCCGGAGGCCTGGAGAAAGTCAGCAGTAATGATTATAAAAAAACCTAATAAAGAAAAATATAAAGATCCGAAAGCCTACCGCCCTATAAGCTTGTCTTCTAATTTAGGTAAAATTTTTGAAAGTCTAATTCATATTGTACTTTTAAATCATATTAATAGTAATAATGTTATGCATCCTGCTCAACATGGATTTACACAAGAAAAATCGACAATCTCTGCTTTACAAGAAATAACTAAATTAAGTCTTCAGAAAAGAGAAACAGAAAATACGGCAATAGTAACAGTGGACATCAGCGGAGCTTTCGACAACGCATGGCATCCGGCAATTCTCCAACAATTGGACAAGGCAAACCAGCGGTACTTATAAAAATAATTAATTCTTACTTTGAAGACCGGCGTGTAGAATTTAAATATACTAATGTAAAGTGTATAAGAAAGATAAATAAGGGATGTCCCCAGGGTGGTTTTATTTCTCCTATTCTTTGGAATATATTACTTAATGATTTCAATTTATCTTTTAACGAAAGTTTTGCTAGAGTAATTGCTTTCGCGGATGATGTGACATTTGTGGTATGGAGTTCAAACATCTATGATCTTCAGTACAATATTACCAAATGTTTAAAAAAAATCAAAGCCTGGTGTGAAAAGGTGAAACTTTCACTAAGTCCAAACAAAACAGGTATACTCTATCTACATAACTATGAAAAATTGCCCATTAATTTTGATGGAAAAATAATTCAACCATCAGAAACTGTTAAAATTTTGGGAGTTATTTTTAAAAATCATAGGCAAAGGAATAAGATTAATTTTGGAACACATGTTGACAATATAATTATGAAAGCTACGAAACTTAAGAATATATTATTCTCATTATGTGCACGTACTTGGGGCATTGATACTCAGCGTAGATTGATCTTATATAAAGCTATGATACGCTCTACAATAAGCTATGCATCAAATATTTGGTTTCCTTTTATCACTGCAGCAAAAAGATCCAAGTTGAATTCTATACAATATCAAATTCTTATTAGATGCATTCATGCTTATAGGACTTCATCTTCTTACATCACACATATACTAGCGAAAACTCCTTTACTCTCCGATTATCTTGAATTATTACAAACAAAGTATAATATGACAAATTCTCTCACAGATCGAACACTCAAAAAACCCCTTCAAAAAGAATTAAACAAACTATATCTGGATCTAAAATTTAAGTTTTATCTTTCTCAATCTAATGAACTGTTCAAGAAATTCTTTCCAATTGCTGTCCCAAATTTCATTTCTTCTGATAAATTCACTACTTTATTCTTAACTGGCAAAGGACCCTTCTTAAGTTTCCTATTCAAACTGAATGCTATCAATGATCCAACATGCGAATGCCGCTTAGATGTTGAATCACCAGAGCATCTTCTTTTAACTTGCCCTCTGACTAATCAAATTGTATGTAGATACTTTGAAACATTACCAAATTCTCTTTGTGTATATACTCTATCTTATGAGAACTTTGTTAAGTTTAGAACTATTTGTACAATCATTTACAAAACAATACTAATCCATCGTGTAAATAATTAATCATATATATGTAAATAATACTAGCACAGCACAATAGTCCTTTGGACTTCGTGCTTTTGTAACAATAAATAAATAAATAAATAAAAATAAAAATAAATAAAAAATATTTTCCCTCATATTTTAATTTTTAGGTAGAATCTTGCATATTAATAAATCGAGTAAACAAGAGTTTGATCAAAATTCGTGGTTTATTATTTTAAACATTTGTACAGTTATTCATAATTGTTCATTTGTGACAAGATACTATTCCTTCAACTTCAAAATACCGAGGGGACCAATCAATATTGATTTTATTTAACTTATCGAGTATTTTTCAAGGGACCGGGAAAATATTCAAATTATCGAGAGGTTCAAAATTACGAGTTTCGAAATATCGAGAGTCGACTGTATATAAAATATTAAAATAATATTGGGATTCTAGACTACTGCCTCATTTGAAACTGTCTCAATATGTTGTAACAATAATAAAACATAAATTAAATTAATTTTAAAGAATGACTTTAAAAGGGACAAGGTTGCTACAAGACGGATATGTTTATAGAGTTTGATCAAATATTTGAAGCTTTGTACCGAAGATAACAATACTTTCCTCTAAAGGTTATTTAATTACTAGCCGAATGACCCGTGCAACTCCTGGGTTTGACCCGAGAGCATTTCCCCCCGAGTATACCCACTCGTATACGTATACGTATAAAATGTTTTTCTTTTTAAATTTAAATACTATTTGTTACAATTATAAATTATGACCCGGCTTCACCCGGGATCTCTCCAAGTGAATGTGTGCCCTACGAATAATGCTTGGAATAAAACACTTTATGGTATATAATACAAAAAAATAATAATAATGTCAAGTATTCTAAAATATAGTAATACAATTCATAATTTGACGAAAAAATAGAAAATAGCATACATGCAAAATCTTTTACATTACTCAATTACAAAATCATCGTTTTATCTAGTGAACATTTTTTCCCGGTCCCTTGAAAAATACTCGATAAGTTGAATAAAATCAATATTAATTGGTTCCCTCGGTAATTGGAAGTTAGAGGAATAGTATCTTTGCCTTGGAATTGTATCATTATTCTTGTCTCAAATAAATTGCCGTGTCATCCTGAGATAATCTTACTTTTGATAAATAATATTTAAGATAATAAACTTAGTGATAATAAAACTTATAGATAAAAAAAACTTGTTATCATTATCGCAATGGTGGCTTGCGAGTTAAATCTACAAATCTGCAAATAACTCTAAGGATATTCAAGATATTCAAGAAATTATTTTTCAGACACCTTCCCAGTACTATACTAAATAACTTCCCAAAAGTTCATGGCGTTCCAATGAGTGGTTTGGTCAGGCATAAAGGACAGACACACACACACGTACATTCATTTATATGAAAAAATAGTACAAATGTAACATTGTACTTGGATAAGGTGCGTAAATTAAGAAAAAGGCATCTCCTTATCGTGCAACTGAAAGTTGCTGATGGCTGGCGCCATCTATCGGATGGATATTTATAAATATACAATATTTCATTTATTTAATAGCAATTTAATATTCATGGCATAAATAACATTTATATTTACTCAATTTTATATATAAACGAAAGATTCATTATTTCATTTTTTTTAAATCTATATACGTTTATATATCATGTACTCTCGATAATTTGAAACTCAAGGGACCAGAGAAAAGTTCACTTTTATCAATAGTTTAAAATAACAGGGGGTTAAACAATTAAGAGGAAGGAAGGGAAAAAGTCAAGTAAAAGTAAAGTAAACAAGATTTTGAAGTTTTGGCAGTTTCGGGATATACATACTATTTTGATACAAGATTAAATAAGTGACTTACACCAAGTTTTTAAAATAATAAATTTATTGGGAGCTTTCTCGGCTCCTGCCCTTTCTCAAACATGAGTTTGATCTCAAAATTCAATATTTATTATTTTAAACACTTGTACAATAATATTGACAAATTTTAATTTTAAAAAAGAAGTCAGTAATATTTCGTTGAGTGAGCGACTTCAGTCTATCATTGTCCAATGAATTTTGACAGTAGTGAGGGCTGCGGATAAATCGTTACTTGTGTCGGTTCTGAGGCAGGTAGAAGCTCTAGAAGCAAAAGAGATCTCCTTCCTCGCTCGGCGTGGGAAATTTGAGTTCTAACATTGTTTAGTTAGTTCACGTGCTGATCTGGCTTGAGGACGTCGCTGGCAACATTTTCCCTCATATTTTAATTCTCAAATAAAATCTTACATATTAAAAAAATCAAGTAAACAAGAGTTTGATCAGAATTCGTGATTTATTATTTTGAATATTAGTACAGTAAATTACAAATGTTCATTTGTGGCAAGATACTATTCTTTCAACTTCAAATTACCGAGTGGAGACCAATTAAAATTGATTTTATTCAACTTATCGAGAATTTTTCGAGGGACCGGGAAAACATTTCAAATTATCGATAGATTCAAAATACCGAGTTTCTAATTATCGAGAATCGACTGTATTTTATATATTTCACACGACAATCTATATATATATAAAAATGAATGTCTGTCTGTCTGTCTGTCTGTCTGTGTGTGTGTGTGTGTGTCCTCTATGGATTCAAAAACCATACATCCAATCGCCGTGAAAATTTGGGATGTTATTAGGTGTATCCCCGGAAAGGTTTACGAAAAATAATTTCTTGAATATCTTGAATATCCTTAGAGTTATTTGCAGATTTGTATATTTAACTCGCAAAGCAGCGCCGCCATTGAGACGGAGATAGGCTTAGTTTGCTGCTTCTGATGACCTTGGGTCATCGTGTGAGTCACAGCATGATGCTACAAAAACACTCTCTCTGGGAATTTTACAGCGTCGACAACCTGTAAGATTGCCTCTCTCATATATTATACTTAAAACATCTGCTTAATTAAAGCATTTTTCATTTGAAAGAGACTGCTCTCTTAACCCCCTTTAGACAACATTAAATGATATCCCGTGTCAATGATTTTGTAATGTATAGAATTAGGAAAGACAAAATTCACGATGACACGGCTCACAGGGAACGGTAAAAAATGTTCACTTTATCGAGGAAATACAAAATTCGGGATGACACGGCACACAGGGACCGGGAAAAAATGATCACTTTATGGAGAGATTCACGACCATGATTTTATTCAACTTATCGAGTATTTATCAAGGGACCGGGAAAATATGTTCACTAGATAAAACGATGATTTTGTAATGTAGAAAATTATGAAAGACAAAATTCAGGATGACACGGCACACAGGGACCGGGAAAAAATGTTCACTTTATCGAGAGATTCACATTTACGAGTTTCAAATTATCAAAATATATATCTTTTTTTTATAAGTTTATAGAGAATTGTTTTAACAAATGTTCGTTAGACAAACCTTTACTCGGGTAAAACCTCGGGCGAAGCCGGGTACGTCCGCTAGTTATTTATTATTTTTTAAATAAAGTACAATATATAAGAGAAAATATATTTCTTATACAATCTAAAATTATAAAAGAAATTGTGAATTTTTTAAATGTTAAAAGGCAACCTAAAAATAGCCATTATAAAGCACTAATATTTGAATTAATTGTTTATTCTTTTAAAAATTAAGTATTTGAGAGAGGTTATAGGCATGTAGCAGACTTCCTGTCAAAACCGAAACCTATCTCCGACTTCGGTCACTGTATACGCCCTTGAAGTAATGATCTCAGTTTCCGCAGTGGTTGCGAGTGAACTTGGCAAATTTGTAAATAACTTCAAGGATATTCGGGATAGAGACTTGAAAATTTGAATATAAGGTTTTCCAGATTCAACTCTATAAACTGTTAATATTTTAGTCAGATTAGTTACGTATTGAGGACGTGCATAGCCGAAAAGCATATATACAAACAGTGACTTTTATACAGTGGTACCTCGACATACGAGCGCCCCAACATACGAGTTTTTCGAGATACGAGCCGACGAGCAAGTGATTTTTTGCTTTGAGTTACGAGCGAAATTCGAGATACGAGTTCGGTTCGGTAGTGTTGAAGATATTAATCTGTGATTTTAAATGGGAATTTTGTATGGGGAAATTTGCTTCGAGATACGAGTAATTCAAGATACGAGCGAGGTTGCGGAACGAATTAAACTCGTATGTCGAGGTACCACTGTATATAGAGATTGTTGGGTTCAATAATTTGACCCAGAAACAAAAAAAGTAAGAATTTAAAATGTAATCACTTCAACATAATAAATCCAAAAAGAATGGAAATCCATAATATTTCATATTAATCGAGTGTGATAAAGCAAGAAATATTTGAAGCTTTGTACATATTTAATTTTTAATTTCTATGTAAGGTATTTAATTATTGAGGAAAGACGGGTTCAATAATTTGACCCAAAAACAAAAGCTATGAATTTAAAATGAAAGCACTTCAACATAATAAGCCTTATATAAAAGAATTAAAGTCCATAACTATTTAGGTAAAGTGTCAGGTTTGTGATTGAAAATAAATTATAATGGTTGAATTGCTAGAAAGGGATAAAACTATAAATGGGTAGGGATGCCTATTATTATTCATATAATAAGCTATTCTATGTAAATAGAATAGAATGTTTGTTTGCTCCATAAAGATATTTCAACAATATTTGTGACCAATATGAATGGCATTTTAACAGGATATATATTGTATTTAGGTCTGTAGGCTGCAGCGATTGTAGTTGTAATCCCAGAATATGGAAATTAGACAGATTATGAATCAATTGCATATTTTGATTTAAAAAAAATGATGATAATACGTATATCAATTATTATGAAGCAATAACGCCATTTATAAATAGGAAATGAAAGCATTAAACCAGGAATGTTTCTTTTACACATAGAACAAATCTATAATTTCTAAACTGCGATGAAAAAATATATCAGCAGTTTTGCCAGATTAATCTTCCATACCGCTGTAATATTGCATTTTTCTATTTTCTTTCTATACTGATACTAAAGCTAGACATTTGAAAAGGGTATTTTTAATGAACTAGGGACATAAGCTTTGGGAAGGTAGAAATACATATAATGATAAATATTTAAATAAAAAGGCATATTTTGATCAAATACTGTATATGCTTTTTTATTTAAATATTTATTTATGGTTTTCTCTATTTTCAAAATGATAAATATATAATATTCTTCTCGAGCATTGCTCTTCCGCAAATTGCATGTAAAGGTATTTTTAAAACACAATATTCATTTTATCATTGCAGTAAGAGCAGAAGAAAATGTATTTATTTAAAAAAGAATGTGTCAAAAATGGTTTAAATTTGTTATAACAGTTGGCCCGCTAATACATCACATATCTAATTATATATGTAATTGAGTTGACATACTTGTCTGAAGCTAAAAATAATGATGATAAATAAAAAAAAAATAATTATTAAGATAAAACCTGGTCTGGTGCCGTTCTAAATTTGTTGATGGATTTGATTTTCTTCTCTCTTTCTTCTATAAAGGTTAAATTCTGCCTACTTCCCTTCACCTCAAGCCGGTTGGTTGCCAACATGGAGCGAAAACCCCTATGATTTTAATGATAAAATAATTCACAATCCAAAGTTCAATTAGCCCCTATTTGAAATTTAATAAATATTTTAAAAACACTTTTTCTAAACACACTCAGATAAAAATGTATTCGAGAAAAACCAGAGAATTTCCCGGGTCATTGTTTAGTTTAGAAAATAAAAAAGAACTAGAAAGAGGGAGAACCAAACAAAAAAAAAGTTAGCTCGGTTATCACGTCAATGCATCCGTTCATGCATGGCCATTCGGTCACTGCATGTTTCGACTAATGTAGGTTCAAAATCATCCACCACCCTTTATTCTCAAGACATAGCACATAGAGACTGTTCCTTTATCGAACATCTAAAATTATATTTGAAAGGAAAGAAATTTGAAAATGATAATGAAATGATTGATGCCGTTATGAACCATTTGGAGGACCAAGACGAACCACTCTATAAAAAAGCATAGAGGTTTTCAGTAGAATAATTTAGATCTATAAAGTGGTCTATATATATATATATATATAGATGGAAAATTTGCCGGGAGGAAATTAATCCATAGAAGCAATGGGCGCCTCTCCCGTCAAAATCGGACGTTTTGTAAGTACTATTGTACTATTTGTAAGTAACGCATGTATAGTAATAGAGTGAAATTTTATTATCTCGTTTCCGAAACTTCAATTTATAATCCCGCAGTTCTTAATTATGTTTCCAATTTCCCCAATATATAACAAAAATGTTATTCTATTTTAAAAGGAACACTTTTATACAAAATACCAGGTTAATCCGTGAAAGAATTTATATCAAATTTCAAATACTTTGAATATATTCATATTAATATCCATGCTGTAGGAAATATTTCAGGATTTTTTTTAAAGTAACGTCTGCAATAAGCTTCTTTAATAATTTACTAAAATCACTAAAAGCCTTCCAGTTAAATAATTCTTTTACAGGTGTTTTATCCTAGTTCCCACTGCTTACAAACCTTATATACATGTTCTTAAATAGTACAAGGGGTGGAAACAGTTGTGGGGTAATTAATTAACTCGAAAGTATTTAGCGATTTTAGTAAATTATTAAAGATGTTTATTGCGGGGGAACGTGAGTCTTTATATTATATTGTTTGTAAATTCAAACATATTTCTTCCACTTTAAATATCCAATAGCATCTTACACAAGATAAAATAGTTTAATAATGATTCTTTCATATATATATATTGGTATTTGTGAATTGAGTGATATTTTATTGTTTACCTCTCACTCTAATAAGATTTTGAAAGAAAGAGGTATTCAGCTCTCGAGTGACAATAAACTAAGAGGGAATTAAAGAGAATTCCTGATAAATTAGATTAAATATATTGTTCTGTGAAATATCACAAAGGGGGAGGAACAAATCCGCCTCGGGTTGGCGCCCAAGAAATAGGATTAGGAGCTTCAAAGAAAATATGAGAGAGAAAGGAAATGGTTTTATTTGAGCATTCAATTGAATGGAAGTCTTTATTTTTACACTTTGTGTGATCTCATAACAAATACATGCTTACATCGTGGACTTATTTCTAGTCTTGTATATAGGAGAGACTTGTATTAAATTTACCTATTTTATTTTGTATTTAAATGTATTTCAATGAGGAAAATTCAATCCCTCGCATCAGTTATAGTTTTATTAGGTATAGTTAATATTACACCCGTAGAGGGGCTCAAAGGCCTGAAAAAGTTTGAGTTAATTAAAATTATTTTAATATGAACCTTTACATGGATGATTTTTTCTCTCAAATGATATATATATATTTCAATAAGGTTTCATACAAATACTCTGAAAAAGATGGATGATACAAGCGAAAAAATATAAGCCGTCTTTTTATATTCTACTAAGTTTTTTTCGCTAGCTTTTTTCAGAATTGAAAACTCTTTTACAGAAGAACAAGATAAATAATCACAAAATAAACTAAATTTCGTGAATAGAGCACGTTTTCAAATATTTGTGCAAGTTAATAACTTATCTGTTAAGAGAAATATTATAATTATATTAGACCTGTCACCAAGACTTTTATTCGGTGACTGTCATTGCTAAAACAGCAGCGAGATTGATCTGAGAACACTACCCTGTGCCGCTGTCCGTGTGGCTCTATCCTGACAAAATTGCCAACGGAGTTGTCTGTGCTATTGAGTCAATAGCAGTCTTATTAACGGGTGCCATGAAAGTTTCGGCTGCCGGTGGCCAATCTGCGTATAATGATTCTAATCGATATGGGAGAATCAAGAGAGCCCTTCACATCTTTAAAAATGGCGACAGAAGTGGATTGTGGGACTGCCAACGCCATCCGGTGGATGCTTCGGTCCAAGAGTGCTGACGTCACTCTAGCCGCAACAACACCCTTCAAACATGCCACATTCCTTGCTCTAACCATGTTCGTTATAGCCGCTGCAATGTGGAGGCGTGGAAGTGTCTATCCGTAGAGATTTGACTTATGGACCAACCGGCATATTTGAGTTCAATCACCTCTCGTGTAATCGTCATCTGCTAGAACTACCTCGGATGGCGGTGGCCTGACATTCTCTGCTCCTAAACGGTTACTCTGAATAAAAAAAAATCAAATATTTTGTCTGTCAGACAGAGAGAATATTGGCAAATTTGCAAGTACCTTCTCTTATATCTCAATCAACATGCGCGGGATAGCTGCGCAATTCGCATAATTTACATAACTCGACGAGCAAATTTTACCCTGATATTTGCATATTTTTCTGCCCAATAATTCATAGTGTTGCAAATTCAGAGTCACGTAGTGTATATATGCACAAAAATTTATAACTTACTGTATATATAATAATGCGAATTTTTTCTCTCAGACTAAACTTGTTTAATAAGAATATTTGAAAAACTATTTTTTTTATAAAAGCAATGTTTTCGTTCAAAATATTTTGAAAACTTTTTATAGAAAGTGAAATAATGAATGTGTGAATTAAATTTTATTCTAAAATCAATATATATTATTGAAAAATATATATTTCACGAGTCATATTTTTAACTAGACGTAAATATCATGTTTTACCTTTATATTATATTGAGAACAATTTTTAAAAAATCTTAAATGATCAAATATATCCTTAAAATTCAGATTGAACTTATAAATATAAAGAGACAATTTTTTAACAGGTAAGTATAAACTCAATATAATTAGCGATAGTAATTCTGTAGTAAACACTCAATTTTATTTTTTAAAATTACTTCAGTCAAGTGTTAAATCAACAACATCTAGCTGGCCATTGTCAACAATGGCAAATAGAGACCTACATCTAATCTCGGCCTTCCTCTCGTAGACCTCTGTCCTCTACAGGAAGGCAGCCGCTACGAAGGCCGGAGCTGTCCACACACACCAGGGTGTTTTTATTTCCCAACGTGACAAGTAGAGATTGCAGTCGGTCTCAACGCCGAAGTTTGCAGCGCTGCTTCAATAAGATTTCAGGACACGGATGTATGATCGCTTATGTTCAACCAGGTCACTGGCTGTCCTGGGCTGCACGTTCTCTGCAACTAAAAAGTTAGTGGCAAGCTGAACGGTCAACTGGAGTAGTCTTTCGCGAGGTGATCTCCCTTTACCCGCAGTCAGCGCTACCAGCAGCATACTCTTGCGTCTACCACGCATTATCTCGAATGGGTATATTCCATCTGAAAAGAAGCGCGGCTGGAGCGTTTCGTGTGAAGAACATGTCTGGTATCGTGGGCTTGCGGAGACATCCTGACGCGGTCGTTCTTCGAGGGTGGCCTCGGCCTGCTGGACTTCGCGGGTCGGCTTTTGTCCGTTTGCCTTAAGATAGTTCACTTCGCTGAGCCGCCAAAGACTACACCGCTGATGGGCGTGTCTGATATTAGTCGGTTTCACAAATCTGGTCGTCACCGATTAAAAATAATTGCTGAGCCTTTTGGGAGCCGTTTTTCTTGGACCATCAGATTTTCCGTTCTGTCAGTTTGAAAACCCTTCGTCTTCGTGGTAAAAGCAGGTTTTTTTATGGCCGAGCTCTGGCTCAACGCCAACACCGAGTAATTAACAATTGCTTCAGAAATATATATTAGGAATAAATTAAAAGCAATAATACAAAATAACGTGTTTTAAAACAACGCAATTTTAATGATAAATACGGTAATATTTGAAGGCAAAAAACTACGATTGTAAATTCAAATAAATATATCTATTAATATATGGAAAATAAAACGTACATATGGAGCAAAATATAACGAACATTTTGGTATATATATGGCTATTTATAGTTCAGTATCTTTGGATGAGATAGCTTCAAACTTTACAACTGAAAACTGGGTTAGCCTATTATCTATATAGATATTATTAAGAGTTTTTATATATTATATAAATATGTAATTTTATTAACTATATTCGATGATCATCAACATATATAGTCACGACCGTCATGGGTTCTGTCACGGATGCGCGCGCATCATCATTATGATCATTATCATTATCTAATGATAATAATAATAATAATAATTATTATTATTATATTATTATTATTATCCATCCATCAACATATATAGTCACGACCGTCATGGCCTCTGTCACGGATGCGCGCGAATCATCATTATGATCATTATCATTATCTAATGATAATAATAATAATAATAATTATTATTATTATTATTATTATATTATTATTATTATCCATCCATTATATATATAGTCACGGCCGTCATGGGCCGGCCGGTTCTGTCACGGATGCGCGCGCACA
The DNA here is from genome assembly GCA_030710605.1 of Cordylochernes scorpioides. Classification (NCBI taxonomy): domain Eukaryota; kingdom Metazoa; phylum Arthropoda; class Arachnida; order Pseudoscorpiones; family Chernetidae; genus Cordylochernes; species Cordylochernes scorpioides. The sequence goes on along the minus strand of CP092863.1, from coordinate 54,437,746 downwards.
AGGAGGTCACGTGCTCGCCGGCAGCCAACGGGCGCGCGCCGCCGGCATTACGTCATAGATTATAAACACAAGGTAATAAGGCCAAATAAAAAAATAGTGTGTGATAAGGCACAATTTGAATTATCTACTTATATAATTGCCTTATTCTCTCTGTGTGAAGTTCACTGTGTGAAGTTCACGGATAGATTTTGGTCAGAATGGATAAAATAAAAAAAAGTGTCAAGGGATGGGAATCGAACCCACGACCTTCCGCTTACCGGGCAGATGCCATGACCACTAGGCTACCCTGGACATATTTTTCCGTTCACATTTTTATTTTTATATTTTCAAGACACACACAGTTTGGGGCGGGACGTTTCATAAGAGAGACATCCACGGCGCCAATTTATAATTGTAACGAATAGTATTTTAATTAAAACATTTTTAAAATATATACGCACTCGGGTAAAACCCGGGCGTTGCCCGGGCCATTCGTCTAGTATCCTTATATCTATAAAAATGAAATCCAAAATCGATGTTTGTTATCGCGTAGCGCAAAATCTACTGAATCAATCATTATGAATTTCGCATGTAGGTAGCTGAAGATTTCGTTTAACATATAGGCTATTCAAAAAAACTAAAAAAGTTATGTGCTTTTTTTAAAAATAAAAACCAAAAAGCGATAGTTCCAGCCTTTTACCGCTTGAGCGCAGCACTGGTCGCGACGATAAATGAATTTGATTGGTTAATAATTAACACGCGGTTTGTTTACATGTTGAATGTTAGTTTGTTCACACGATGAATGTTTTTAAAAGGTAAGATTATCCAATCGCCGTGAAACTTTAGGAAGTTATTTACTATACTACTGGGAATATTTCTGGTTTGAATTCGATTTGAAAATCTATATTCTTTGCAATTTTATTTGCAAATTTTCTACTTTCACTCGCAAGCAACGCCTCTCGCGGCTTCTGGTGAAATTACATTTATAAATTGTAAAAATGCTAAAATGTGTTCCAAGTATAATAAATTTAATTAGAAATATAGTAATATAATATTCCAAAGACATTGTAAAAAACTTGGCATTTCAATATTAATATATTTTTTAAAAATATTGTAACGTTTTTGTGTTAAATGTTAAAATGTTGTAATGTTAAAATATATTTTTACATTGTTAATTTAATTTGCTGTTGTTTTATAATAACGAAGATGCAAATTTAATTGTTGTTGTTTTTTATCGTTTGTTTATATAAAAAATTACATTGTATGTGATGATGATAACAAAAATGAATTTTTAAATTAATATACATGATTCATTGAGAAAAAAAAAGAAATAATTGATTATAAAATCCACAAACGTGACAATATCTTATATAAAAATTAATAAATGTTTTAAAAAAATTGTTTCAAAAATACACTGGTGTCCAAAAATTAAGAAACTTAACCATTATTGAAATTTCTCAAAAGCTAATTTATTAACAAATATAAAATTTAGTATACAAATAGTTTAAACTATGGAGAATTTGACTAGCTATATGAAAAAAAAAAATTGAAATTATGAAATATGCAAATTATTACCAACATACCCAAAGCTAAGGTTCCAGATCTTAAAAAAATAAGATATCAATAGGGAGTATGATCACCTCTAACAGCTATAAAGGTCTCAAAGCGAGCCCTCATACTGTTTACCAGGCTTTGGAGGAGGTCCAGGGGTAGTAAACCCCACTCCTCCAATAGAGCAGTTCTTAGCTCAACGAGGGTTCTGGGAGAGGGGTGACGAGCTCCAATACGCCTCCCTAGAGCATCCCATACATGCTCTATTGGATTCAGGTCCGGATATCTGTCTGGCCAATCCATCCTTCGAATATTCTCACTCTGGAGATATTAATTGACTAGCCTAGCCCTATGCGGGCCTTCATCAGTACAGGGACGGCTATGATTTCGAAACATCCTGGAAGACGAGCTGTGAAATCGCCTGAATCTTCTATAAAATGTTTTTTAGCTGATGGTACGGAATATACATCCTTCCAACTTTATGCGCTCTGCACACGTACAGTAAATAAAATGCATCGTTTGGATGCTTTTTAAACTGAAGAAGTTCCCTTATTGAATGACATATTTCTATCCTAAAACTACAAAGATATCGTAATTCAAATGTTTATAGATTTTAATTATATATCAGCTCTCTCTCTCTTGTATAGGATTTATAATTTGAAAACTTTTAAAAATTTTAAGAGGTTTATTAATTATTTACAGAAACTTTATTAAGGTTTTATTTCCCTCATGTGTGTTAATTTATTCAATGGGAAATAGAAAAAAAGTTTAAAATAATATAAAAATTATATAACATTAATCAAAGGATTTTTGCAAGCATGAAAGTACCAAAAAATATATTACAACTGTATTTATTGGTACATTCGTAACGTGTTATCTCTTGTTCATCTTAATGTATGACGTTTTTTAATATAAAATTTTGATGTTAATTCTTATTCTAGTTGTCATTCATTTTTTAACTCACATTGTAATGGAAAGGCGAGAAGGGTCTGATAATACAGTTGAACGTTGCTGATTGGTTAAACTATTTATCCGAATAAATGTCACCTTAACATTGATTTATTTTTATTCCAGAATATTGGCTAAAAGCACTATCTCGATAATCAATAAAATCCAAACACGTACTCGACTCGTGCTGTTGGCTCTTGTCAGTGTGGTGCAGGCTGTACTTGATAGATGTTCGGCCCAATATTATGGAGTGTAAATAAATCAACGTTTAATAGAAAGATGGCGAAACTCATCATTTATGTTCAGTCCGATCAATTGTTCTTTATTTTACGACTACGTTTTCATTTATCGCACCATTCGATCTCCCATATTGTCATTTCCGTTTTAAACGCAATAGTTACTAAGGCTAGTCCTAAAAATACCAATACAGTGGTACCTCGACATACGAGCGCCCCAGCATACGAGTTTTTCGAGATACGAGCCGACAAGCAAGTGATTTTTTGCTTTGAGTTACGAGCGTAATTCGAGATACGAGTTCGGTTCGGTAGTGTTGAAGATATTAATCTGTGATTTTAAATGGAAATTTTGTATGGGGAAATTTGCTTCGAGATACGAGTAATTCAAGATACGAGCAAGGTTGCGGAACGAATTAAACTCGTATGTCGAGGTACCACTGTACAATTAAATAGGATATATTATAAATATTTATTTTCATTTTAATAAAGATATATTAACATAATTCACATATAGAAACTATTCAGAAATTTATAATATATATTATTTTCAACATGTTTACAGCTGGGAATAAATTATTATAAAAAGAGTTTATCTCTAGCGAACACACTGTATAATATTTAGCTATTATTCTCAATTGTTTGAGATATGAAAAATACTCATTCACAGTATATCGAAGTGGACAGGCGCGCTACAAACTATATTGAAGTTTTTCATCATTTCTTAAAAGCGAGGAAAAAACGACCGCTCGATAAATTAAAATATTGAGCAGAATTTAGCTGCTACTGTTGTTTTTCATTAAAACTTTTAGAAGGTAGGTAAAAATATTATTTTATATATTAAAAACAAGCAAATATTTCATTAATTAAATAAATTAAAATCCTCTGGAGTAACTTGATAAAGAAAGAAAAATCAAAGATAAGGAGGATAAGTTTCTTTTATTAATAAAAGAAACTTATCCTCCTTATCTTTGATTTTTCTTTCTTTATCAAATATTTCATTAAATAAGGCTTTACATTTTTAGATAAATTTAAATAGTTAAATATATCAAATGTTGATGAACAGCATAATATATACCGAATTAATGGTTGAGCAGAAAATTTACTATAAACTTGAAAGTTACAATTAACCATTTATCGTAAAAATAGAAGCTGCCTGGCCGGCATTCATAGTTCTTGATTTTTGTCGAAACGTCGAGGTAATAAAAGGATTTACTGGTCGAAGTATCTTTATTTTCAAGAATTAACCATACAGATAAATACACTAACAGAGTTTTAAGTTGTAAAGTTTTAAGAAATCTTCTACACAAAGATACTGAACTATACAAGCTATCTATATACCGATATATTCGTTATTTTTCCCTTCATGTGTGTCATACTGATTTTTATTCTTCAAATATCAATAGTTAAATTTATTTTTAATTAATTCAATTTTCCAATTGTAAATATTTTGGTTTCAAATTTTATTCTATATTTTTGTCATCACCGATTTACTTTATTTTTAAAGCATGTGCATATTTTTGAATTTTATTAATTTCTATTGGCAGATATTCCGTGTTTATATTTCAAATTTGTTATTTATTTCTTTTATCATATTTATATATATATAGGTTTGTTACATATATTTTAATTTATCACAAGCAAAACCAAAAGCTGCCAAAAGTCAATTGATATTTCAATTTATCTGTTATATTTCAGCAATCGGATTCCAGTATCATCACGCAAATCTATATATATAATACACTAACAGAGTTTGTAGTTGTAAAGTTTTAAGAAATCTCCTCCAAAGATACTGAACTATACCCAGAGATCTATATATCAAATTTTCGTTATTTTTTACTTGATGTATCACACTTATTTTTATTCTTCAAATATTAGTAGGTATATTTATTTTCAATTTATTCAATTTTCTAATCGTAGATTTTTTGCTTTCAAATTTTACTCTTTATTTTTATCATCACCAAATTGCATTTTCTCTTTAAAACATGTCCATTTTATTAAAATTTATTAATTTTTTATTGTAGATATTCCGTGTTTTCATTTCAATAGGTATTTATTACTTTTTTATATTTTTATATATAGATTTGTGTGTTACATATTTTCATTTTTCACTAGCAAAAAAAGCTGCAAAAATCAATGAATATTTTAATTCATCTTTTATATTTCAGTAATCGGATTCCAATATCATCACACATATTCATATATAAAATACACAAAAAAGTTTTCAGTTGTAAAGTTTGAAGCAATCTCCTCCAAAGATACTGAACTATGCATAGCGATATCTATGTACCAAATACTCGATTATTTTTCACTTCGTGTATCACACTTTTTTTTTCTCCAAATATTAGTAATTATTTTTATTTTTGAATTTATTCAATTTTCCAATCGTAGAATTTTTGCTTTAAATTTTCTCTTCATTTATTTATCATCACCAAATTGCTTTGTTTTTTAAAAACATGTGAATTTGAATTATTGAATTTTATTAATTTCTAAAAAAATATATATATCCCGTATTTCTATTTCAATTGTTATTTACTTTATCTGATTGTTAGTATAATTTTGTTTCAAATTTTTATTTTTTTACAAGCAATATCTACAAAACGCCAATGAATAATTTAATATATCTGTTATATTATAGAGTAATCGTATTCCCATATCATCACGAATATATTTATAGATAATACACTAACAGGGTTTTTACTTGTAAAGTTTTAAGCAATCTCCTCCAAAGATACTGAACAATACATAGCGATCTATACACCAAAGACTTCGTTATTTTTTACTTCATGTGTGTCACACTATTTTTATTCTCTAAATATTAGTAGGCATATTTCTTATTTATTCAATTTTACAAACTCGTAGATTTTAGCTTCAAATTTTACTTTATATATTTATCACACCACCAAATTTCTTTGTTTTTAAAATAAGTTCCTTTGTATTATTGAATTTTATAAATTTTCAATGGTGGATACTTTGTGTTTCTAATTCAATTGTTAATTACTTTCCTGCTCATAATCAGAATTACTTCTCTGTAGAAATTTTCCTTGGAGATCTACTCTGGATGGCCTTGATTTATCCATGTGCGTATCTGCCCGAATGTATAGACTTTGCTTAGAAAGTATTTTTATTTAATTTTATTTGAAATGTCGCTTTTAATAAATTAAAATACACCCATTGCAAATTAAAATATACACATTAAGCCATTATCAATACTCTTAATGTATCTTCACAGGCCCTTTGGGTGAACGCGGGGTGTTCCCCAGGTCGCTTCGGCTAGTTTTTATATATGTTTATTTTTTCTTGTTCGTTTTTTCTCAGAAAGCCCACAGTTCAAGTTGTGGAATTATTCCTCCTCACTGTCAGGAGGAAGTGATTGTTTGTATTATTGAATGCTACTAAGTTCGAGTAACAAAAATTGAAAAGGTTACTGGATCGTCCTGTTTTCAGGACTATAGAACCAAAAATAATTCAATATTAACAGATCCAAGTATTTTCAGTAAAATATTGTACAGTATTATCCAGTAAAAAAAAACGTATATTAAATTTAATATATTTTGCAGATATATTTTTAATTATATATATATATATAGCAAACAAATATCCTTTAGGAAATTAAAAATATTTATAATAATTTAATTGAAGATATTGTCAGAAATCTCTATCTTGTTTTGTACATAGTTCTCTGTTATCGTTAAGGTTTAGGAATTACATTTATCCTTAGAATGTGTTTAAATTCTTACATATAAAATCTTTTTTTTTTCTTATCTTTTAATAAAATTGATAAATTAACTAATTTTGTTGTAAATATTCGATAAAAATATTTACTTTTTCATTTCTCCTTTTAAATATCTTATTACTCTTCTTTACTGCCTAAAATTACTGTAATTATGTATAGACAACTGTAGAAACAAGTGTCCCTATGGTGACACTGCGCTTCAAATTAAAATAAAATTAGATTTGAAAAAAAAAATAGAATTATGTAAAAATTACTTGAAGTGTATATGAACCATTTGCCAATCGTTTCAGAAGGGTGTCTTGCCCAAAGGTTTGTGTACGATCTTCCTCTTATAAAAGAAGCCATTCTCTCTGAATTCTGTTTATTCTATAGTGACTAGGGAGATTATTGTTGTCTTAAAATAATATCAAAATCCGATACTGGTTAAACCCATTACAAAGTCAGACATGAAAGCCTATGTGAATTAGAGTGGTTGATATTGTTATAGGAATACCAAACACACAACTCTGTAGACATTTCTTTCTACATTCTTTCTAAATATCAAAGTTATCTTGAATGGCGTGTAATTTTAATAATCATTTTAATATTCATATAATCAACAACCCTAACCGCTTCTGCATACCCATTGTATTTTATTAACAAACACACTTATATACTCCCGGACACCCTCCAACCCCTACAGTTTACAGATCTGAATGCAATTATACCATTTTAACCTCGATCAGTTAGAATATCAAGATTCTTAAAAAGGTATGACATTAACACCTTTTTCAGAAATAGTCCCAACCTATCCATCCGTCTTAGACACCCAATAACCAAACCCAGTACACCATTAATAAATATTCGCTTATAAATATCATAACCTTCAGGAAATGCCAGAAAAATGCACCAATTTTTACATAATCAACACGGAAGAAAAAAAAAGCGCATCCTTTTTAAAAGTATTTTGGCAAAACCTTTTAGCTTTTAGTCTGTAAAAGGTCAAATTACGAAGACTATTTAAAGTAGAACTTATTCTTTAATTTAATTTTTATTTTAAAATATTTTAAATATTAAATGAAACACGCCAACTCGGAACAATTTTGCATATTTACTATCCACCGCTCACTGTGGGTGTTTTGGGGTTGACGTCACAAAACTATTGTTAAATGACTATTGAATAATTTAAATGAGAAATTTACACAGAATTTGTGATAAATTCTTTTTTTCGCTATGTAATTCTATTTCCAGGATATATTGAAAGCCTAGAGAGTAGATCATTTGATTTGATTCTCCTAGGCATATTATTAAACAATACCACAAGTTTCTTTGGAAAAAAACTTATCCCCAGAAACCTGTGGTATTTTTTATTTAAGAGAGGTGATCATCTAAAAATAAGTATTAATTCTTCCAATGCGTATAAAACTTGTCAATATGTGCTAATGGGAACCTCAGAGGATGTATTTATTTTATTAATATTTTCAAACACACGAACATTGCTTCAACAGGTGAGTCGTCGAAACATTGGAAAATAAATACCTCAAAAAAGGTTGGTGTAGATAGGTTATTTTTGAAAAAAACATATTGATGTACTTATAGTATGATTTAGCGATGCGCATATAAATATCTCTTTGTGTATGGTGCTCGCACCTAATGAAGAAACCATATGTTAGTTAGTTTATAAACTTTTATTAAAAGTAACCTTTCCACTGAAGCCTCTTCAACCGTGAAATATCGGAGAATACCGTCTGAAGGTATATTCAAATATGTGCTCAAAAATGTCACACAAATTTATCACTCTCTCCATATATCTGTAGTATCAATATGTTTCTTATATTCATGAAACTCAACCCTATATTCATCATAAATGTTAATTTCACCTTACCATACAACTAAAGTTGCTGATATTTGAAGCATTTTTATTGAATACTTGCGAATGTACCCGGCTTCGTCCGTTTTTCACCAGAGTGAAGGTTTGCCTAACGAACATTTGTTAAAACGAATCTAGCAAATATCCAATTCCTAATGAATCTATACTTGACAAGATAACTCTATGTTTAATACTCTGCTCTACCTAGCTGTACCCGTTCACACATGTGTTGCTGTGTTTGAAAAAAAAGCAGTTTTGATACCTCAAACATAATTTATTAATGATCAAATGTATACAGTACATTAAAATGAAAATTAACAATAAAATTATTCCCATATATGTCATTTGAATATAACATATGTAAAAAACATAGATATACATAGTAGATGGTAGTATGAACATGCTTATTCACTTGTGATATTAAACAATATTACAAACGAATTTCATTTGAACAATAATTGGAAATCATTAAATATCATGATGGAATGAATTATATTTGATGATTGATGGTGGACTTAGTAGTACTTGTAAATATACAACAAATCATCAAATACAACAAATGAATTTGATGGTTTTCCAACTCGTGCACACCCAACGTGCAGCTGTCCATGTGAAAAGCATAGATTTATCAAATTTAATCCACATACTTACAATGATTGTCCCTGAGCTTTGTTAATGGTCATTGCAAAGGCTAGTCGTACAGGAAATTGTAGACGTTTGCATTCAAATGGAATATCCGTTGGTATCATGGGAATGCGTGGTAGTAGTACATGTTACCTTTGGTGTTTACCATATTAAATAATTGCCTCAATTATGTTATTCATTAATTCATTTACTGACAGCCTAGTCCCATTGCATAGTCGCGGTCGATATATATTTCGTAGAAGGATGATTGGGGAACCAATTTCTAAGATAAAATATGCGGTGGCATTCCTGGTTGTTCCAATAAATTAAAATTTTTTTGTAGGCGAATTTAGCAACAGCGCTGTATTCCTTGGTTCCCACGTCACAGGCTCGAGGAATCCGCGTGACCCGGGGACATTAAGTCGTTGAATACTCGTATATTTTTATTATAACTGTTATTATGTGTTTTTATTTTTTACAGTTTAATTTGTTTCATAAAAGTAAATTCAATGTGTAGAAAAAATTCATAAATAAAAATTTAATTTTATTAATTTAATCATGTGGTTACACACTTTTAACGAATAATTACTAATTGAATGTTATTTTGATATTTTCGGGAATTTGTTTTGGAGCACCTAGAACTCCAACTCTGATTTTAAAAAAAAAATCAAAAACCTTTACGGGGATATACCTAATTTTTTCATAAATTTTCACGGTGATTGGATGTATGGGTTTGGATCTATCGAGTACAGACAGACAAACTTTCATTTATATATATAGATTTATTATAAAAATTGTTATATACGTTTAAATATATATTTGAAACACATTTAATTTTTTGAAAATATTTAATAAATTTAAAATAAAGTATGTGTTTTCTTATAATATATAATAATATTAAAATGTCATGTCATGTGTGTTTTTTACAACGACATTCGTAAATTGCATTGCTAAATCCTCAAAAATAATAATAATAAATACTAAATTAATTATACTTAGAAAACATTGTAGAATTTTTACAATTTATAAATTTAACTTCACCAGATGACGCGAGAGGCGCTGCTTTCTGTGTAATTTCACAAGAAACCGCGAGAGGCACTGCTTTTGCGAGTAAATTTAGAAAATTTTCAAATAAAATTTCAACGAATATTTATTTCAGATCAAATTCAAAACAGAAACCTTCCCGGTTGTATAGTAAACAACTTCCCAAAGTTTCATGGCAATCAGATAATGGGTTTGGCCAGGCTTAAAGAACAGACAGACATACATTAATTTTTATATATATAGACTTTCAAAGAAAACTGTTCAAAGAAAAAAAATATTTTTGAAAAATAAAATACTATTTACAATAGTTAAACTTAAAAAAATGATTGAAGAGAAGGGTGATATTGACGGATTTATTCTACTTTTGGGTGTTAAGATCCAGGCCTAGGATCCTCTCCCAGAAAGGCCACCTCTTTCTTCTTCCTTCTTCTGGTCAGCATTTCCTCCAGAGAGTAAGCGGTTATACCGCCACGACTCGGTTGTAGGTCGGCATTTCCTTCGGACCCTGAGTGGTTATACCGCCACGACTCGGTTGTAAGTCATTTCCTCCGGACCCTGAGTGGTTATACCGCCACGACTCGGTTGTAAGTCGGCATTTCCTCCGGACTCTGAGTGGTTATACCGCCACGACTCAGTTGTAAGTCTGCATTTCTTCCAGACCGGAGTAGTTATACCGCCACGACTTGGTTGTAGGTTGGCATTTCCTCCGGACCCTGAGTGGTTATACCGCCACGACTCGGTTGTAAGTCGGAATTTTCTTCCGGACCCTGAGTGGTTATACCGCCACGACTCGGTTGTAAGTCGGCATTTCCTCCGGACTCTGAGTGGTTATACCGCCACGACTCAGTTGTAAGTCTGCATTTCTTCCAGACCGGAGTAGTTATACCGCCACGACTTGGTTGTAGGTTGGCATTTCCTCCGGACCCTGAGTGGTTATACCGCCACGACTCGGTTGTAAGTCGGAATTTCCTCCGGACCCTGAGTGGTTATACCGCCACGACTCGGTTGTAAGTCGGAATTTCCTCCGGACCCTGAGTGGTTATACCGCCACGACTCGGTTGTAAGTCGGAATTTCCTCCGGACCCTGAGTGGTTATACCGCCACGACTCGGTTGTAGGTCGGCATTTTCTCCAGACCGGAGTAGTTATACCGCCACGACTCGGTTGTAGGTCGGCATTTCCTCTAGACTCAGAGTGGTTGTATCACTACGACGCGGAAGGCCAATATCCATAATCCATAAGGCCTCAGGGAGAAAGGAAATTCCTTAGAATACAGGCTGGCCCACAAGAGAAAAGTCGCTTCTAAAAAACAAAAAGGGCTTAGCAGGGTGTAATGGGAGCGTAAACCGGATATTATTTCTTAAGGCTGGTTATATGTTCCACATAGATTTCCTGGAACAATTGATGTTCTCTATACACAAGATATTCCACCTAATTGTGAAATTCCTTTGAAAGAATTCAAGAGCCCTCATGACCTACTCGTTGTTTCAGCCAGGAATACATCAGGAAATATATACCACCCTTCTCGCTCAGTTCGTTTGCAAGGAGCGTGTATTTGGAGATTTTTCTCTTCCTTGCATACTTAAAAGCCAAGGGGCGATTCGTAAACGGGATCGCCACGTCGATAATGGTGACCATCTTCTCCTCCTCCATCACCACTATTTCCAGGCGCAGGGTCGAAGAAGCTTCAGGGACTTTCTGATTGATGCGGGTTCTTCCCTGTGAGTTCGTAGTCTTTTTATAAAATCTTGCAACGATGTTGGATGTTGATGGTGGCAGAGTGCTTGCGGTAGTGTTGTAGCATATATGGTAGCGTTTCGTCCGCTTGACCTCGTACTCTCTCCTGTTGTTCCTCGGGGCCAAATTTTTTGGTTTCATTAAGTAGGGAAACATTTAGCTTCACCTGGTGTGGATGAACCACCAGTCGGCGAAGCCAATGAATCCGTTGAAAGACTTGTTCCAGCAGGTAACTTCTAAGATCTTGAAGGAGTTTTTAGTTAATGAAGGCGATAATATAGGCAGAAAATAATGGGAAATACAGCAATCAAAAAATATATATGTGCTTTCGAACAACTACAACATCAGAGTAGTCAAATATCAATAAAATGTCATCAATGATAATAAGCTTGGAAATTAAATCCAACAGATCTTTCCTTGATCAGGATTAATAACTAGGTTTCTCAGGTACAAGCCTTGAATCATAAGTCCCTCCATGACTTGGCCTCTGTCGAGTGAAGAAAAGGTCGATGTATCTGTCTTCTTGCCGGGGTTTGGGAGTCTTATGGTGGGATCCCCAATAGTAGGGTTGTGGTCTGATAGGAGACCGCTCCGTTTTTTCAGGCACCGGGAAGCGCTTCTGGCGTCACTCCAGATTGAGGTGATGTCTAGACCATCCTTGGCAAAGTCTCCATTGAGTTTCCCCGACAGATACCCTGCTATATATTCTTTCAAAGCAGGTCGTCCAGCTTACTCTTCGCAACTCTTCTAAGAAGGTTTTTGATAGAAAGTTTGAGCGGAGGATTCAGAATATGGGTTCTTGAGGAGCGGGAAGGCGTGTTGGATCTTTACCAAATCGGTCCTATCACCAAACGGCATCATTTCGGCTCCGCCTTTTGGAATGAGGGTTGAAACGCTTTTCGCTTCTGGTTCGTTGGGTGAGTCCAAGCTATTTTTTCCCGAACTTCTTGATGAGTAGGTCAATCTCTCTGAAAAGGTATTCTAGATGGGGAACCTCAAAAAATGAAGCCGTGCCTCGGATTGACGATGGTGGCGTCGATCTTCTGCCGGGGACCAAAAAGTATGTTGTGGATATTTTCCACGTTCTCCTTAATGCTTCTGATGACCTCATTGAGGTTCCTTGTCTTGTTATAGTCGGTTAGTATTCCATGGTAGCAGTAAGCGTCATCCTTTTTCATTGGTGAGATGGGCTTCACTTGGATGCAGAAAGTTGTAAGAAGAGCTCTCCTCTTCTTTCTGCAATCCAAGTGAAGAATCGCACAGTTGGGGTCCTTGAAGTGAAACCCCATCTTCTCCGTCAGGTCGCCTACGATGTACATGATCACTTGGAGTGACTTCTGGTTCTTTGGCATGATCAGGAAGTCATCGGTATATGCCGGCATCCACATGAAGTGGTCCAGTAGACATAGGACAATTGAAGCCAGGGTACAACTATGGACTCTATGGCTACGCTGAGGAGGGTCGGGCTGCCACGACAACCTTCACCCCGGAGAAAGAGAGCCATAATTAAACAAAAGGTTCAGAAGGGTGTTTTATATTATGATGTAAATTAATATAACAATTTATTCAAAAAATAATCCATTATTATTGCTTCTAAAAATGTCATATTCTTTTAGTATTTATTTAAAACTAGTCAAGTGTTTGAAAATATTTCTCTAGCTTCATTTATTATTTAAAATCATACAAGATTCCTTCACTAAGTAGAAAAACGAAATGTTATTTATTTTAAATTGTCATTTTTATTTAACTTGCTCAGTGTAAAAAGCATTTAATTAAAATTTCATTCTAAATTATTTTTATTCGTTTTAGTTTAACTTCACAACAGATAAAATATGCGTTATATTATGTGTTAAAGTGTGCTGATTTCTTTGTTAAAAATATTCTCTCAATTTTCTCGTAAGAAAAAATATACCAATTTCTTTATGTCATCATGATAACCTGATCCTGGAAAATTTTAGTTAAATTTGTTGAGCTGCAAATGGCTCAGATAATTCGAAAGATATGCGTCAAATCCAGTGAGTTCAAAAAAGGCTTTAAAATGAATTAAGACTTGTAAAAGTTATTTTCAAATATTTCAAAGTGATTTCAGACATTTATATTATTTCCGTTTATCTATAACAGAACATTCGAAATCTTTCAATTCTAACCGTGAAACTTATAGCGATAAAAAAAATAATATTTGGATCATCTCATTTAATATATAAACTATTTAAACACAGGTTTCGTACAATTTTGTTTGGTTGGAATACATAAAACTACACTCAGTTTTAGTGTCTGTTACAATAGGCTCTCTCTACCAAATCTATTCATTATGAAGTGATGAAATACCTCGATTGTAAACATCATTGACTGGTTGGAAGTTTGTTACATATCTTTGCTGAAGAACATCGTGTATATAAGTAGAAGCCAGATTTCAAGAACACATTTCCCCCGATGAAGGTGACAATGAGTGGCCGAAACGTCATGGAAAAAATAAAGAAATTTAAGAACGTTTGAAATAACCTAAGTTGTAGTGAAAATTTCACGGACAAATTATTGATATTTTACACTTCACTTGAATATTAATTTTAAAAATGCTCAATCGAGACGTGTGAGTTTACACATTGGAGTGTCCGGTTCAGAATAAAGTAATCTCCTGATGTAAATGGAATTATGTGATAGGGGAAAATGGCATCTCCTTTTCGTGCAACTGAATATTGCTGATAACTTGCGTCATCTATCGGAATAAATATCAACTATTCGTTGATTTTTAATTATTCCAGAATTATCCAAATGCCCATTCTTGATTAATCAAGAAAAGCTAACCACGTACGCATTTCGGGCTGTTGGCCCTCATCAGCCTGGTGCAAGCTGTACCTCAACGACTAAAAACCTGGTCATTCAGGCATCCTGAAAAATCATGAAACGGGTAGTTAAGGAATTGCGTGAGATCGCGAAACAATGTGAACAAATTGTACAAATGTGATATTTTACTGGGATAAGGTACCTAAATTATAATGATATTTATTCCGATAGATGGCGCAATTCATCAGCAAATTTCATTTTCACGATAAGGAGATGCCTTTTTCTTTTTAATAAAGGAAATTGTTTGTATTCAATCTGTTTTAGATTTAATACCTATCGGTTTTAATTCCAAGGTTTTTCGTTAACGAGCCCCGACTCTATTTTGATAACTTATCGAAAATAAGAACTGTGTCATTCTAGACTCAAAAGGCATTTTTAGAATAAGATTTTTAGAGTCTTTCCAAAATGTAAGTTTACTTCATAATTCATTTTATTCAACACCAGAACCTCCTGAGAAATTTGATAAGTCTTAATCTTTAATCTAAACCAAAATATTTGTTTTTTAAAATGCATTTTTGTATTAATGGAACTGTAAATATGCAAAATGTGGGACTCTACTCCTTTTAAAAATTCATTGAAAACATTTATTTTGTTTTAAAACATACAATAAGAATATATTGCACAGCTACCACCTTTCATTGTAGCATATATAAGCAGAATCGTCCATTGGCGAAACCGCTGGAATGGTTCACCACTGATGAGCCAACCCTCCCAATATTTATTTCATCGCAGTAAGGAAAGTAGAAGATCTTTTAAGTGTAAAAGAAACATCCGTGATTTAATGCTTCCATTTCTTATAAATATAGATGGCGGGTTATTGCTTTATGATACAAATGCATTTTATCTATCATCCCTGTACAGAACGTAATGGTGGTGATGAAGCTACAACACCAGTTTGGGTAAATTCAGACAAAAGCTAAACAGTATACCATGGCTTCGGGCTATGTCTGTCCTTCATCAGTACAGGGGCGGCATGGGGTTTAATAGCATTCTTCTTATTACATGGATACCATCCTCGCGCGTTGGAACTATGAAATGAATATAAACATATTTTTAGGACAAAATAATAAAGCCTCCGAGGTTGCGTTTCTTTCTTTAAAACGTTTAATAAAGCTCAAGCTTTCGGGTATGGTGGCCCTTCTACAGGAGCAACGCAAATTTGAAAGCCGAAAGCTTGAGCTTTATTAAACGTTTTAAAGAAAGAAACGCAACCTCGGAGGCTTTATTATTTTGTCCTAAAGATTTCACAGAGGTTATAATATTGGAATAAACATATTTAAAAAATAATAATATTGAATATATATGAATCACACTATAAAATTTCCATCTTAGAGCCAACCTCATCTGATGTAGATAAATACCATTATTTAAAAACTGGAAATTTCTGTGCTTTTACAGTTTGGTCTTATATAGAGAATCGACTGTTCAAGTCAGTTTGTGGCAGAGAGGCGATGACACAAACAGATAATACCTCTTGATCGTATCATTTCTTCCTATTTTGAAGATGACCCAAGGACATAAAGACACTATCCAACTGGATTGTGCTTCAGAAATAAAGGTAAGACATTTCTGTGGTTCTTTTTATTGCTGCCAATGATACAAATTAATTACGAATACATTTCGATATGGATAGTGACTCGAATATTTGACGCTCATCTGGAAACATAAGATGATTGAGGTTTTCTTCTTACTAGATTGGACTCGAAATTTAATCAAAACAAAACAATGTTATAAGAGCATTGAGTCCACACTATGGCGCCTCATTATTTGGCTTCATCCATATTAAATTTAGATGATCATTTCGTCTTCTTAAAATGCTGAAGGTTTTATATGTTTATTTCACTCGGAGCGCATTATTGACCAATAATTTCATTTAAGTAATACGACAGTTTTTATTCATTAAAATTCATGATAGTTTTTATATCGTTTATTGGAAGCAAGATAAAATATTGGCAATCATTTGATTAGCGTAGTAAGGTGAAGGATTTAGAGCATTTGGTAATATCCAAAGTAACTTTAAGCGTTCATTTGATCAGCGTAATAATGTAGAGGTTTTATAACATTTGGTGGATACCGAAGCAACCTCGGGTAATTATATCATCGGTGTAATGGGGAGAGGGAGAGTTATATCAATTTTTATCGCGCATTTCATTACAAGGGACAACAGGAACGCTGGTGCCTAAGCCTTCAACAGGAAAATTACGGCACCCGAGCGGTAAAAATGGGGACAGAGTTCACCTGAAGGTCTATGCAACCTTTAAACCAGAGGAGGTTGTACAATCCTCCAAGATAGGTCTCCCAAACTCCAACACAGCGCCTAGGCATCTAAAATGGCGGATGTCGCACATTCCTCCAACGTAATGGAGGTCGCCCAATCTCCTGTAACACAGCTATGGTTGTTCACTCTTCAAACACATCGGAGGTCTCGCACATAACTCTGAAGACAGATCACCCATTGACGATGGCTTCCCCGGAATAAATATATTGTCCTGGGGACCTCATTCACCTCTACCAGATAGCACCCAACGGACCCATCCCGCCCCGCCACCTTCTCCCCAACTCCCGAAGGAGTTTACAGGGGAAGGGGGATGGATGGGGTAATGCACTGTGGAGGGGAATCATGTTATTAAAGGCGCAGTCATTACAATTATCTGACGCGAAAGACGTGGACACAAAGAACGAGGACACAATATAACATACCACACGGGTTAGTAGGGATGAAAGAGACAAGAAAGGTAGATAGGGTCATAAGAAGCAAAGGACGGACATGGAGACAGAGAGAATTAGGGTTAGTGGACAGTAAAACAGGGAAAACGGAAGAAAAAGGACACATAGGGGACCAATGTGGGGATAGGTGACAGTTGTGATGTGAAAATTTAGGTGGGAGCAAACAAAACCAGGTCAAGTCTAATAGAGGGTATAGGTGCAGGCTGTTCCACAACAATTAATTCTTACTCCCTATAACAATATAAAAGCTTCTTTATAATTCTCATATTACATCTTTAACTAGATATTCGTGCTAAAAATTATAAAATAACTCAGTTTTGTAACGAGAGCACCTCCTTACCTTTTCTACTCTTCACTATTCTAAACGATTCATAACTATCAAACAGAGCGCAGAACGCCAACTACAGGCAATCAAACCCTATTTCAAGCTAACTATTTTTACCTAAAATTGTGTAATTTTTCATTTTTGTGATTTTTCAGCAATATATTTTGCAAAAAAAAAGTCTTTAATATATTCAAACATATTTCCCTTTAAAGGTTAATTCGAAATTAGGCGAGTATTTATTTTTAAATAAAGACACAAATATATATCATTTTTAAATCATGCTCAGCTCAGCCTTTTCAACCTATGTTGATAGACATTCACTTCAATATATCATTAACTGGAATATATATTAATAAAATTCATATTATTTTTTAAAAATATTGTTAGTTTTAAGAGAAATAATCCTTTTCTTTAGTGTAAAATGGTGAATTTTCATATTGTAAAATCTGATATAAAAGACGTTACTGTAAAAAAATATATACGTATAATTCTGTAATTCTAAATTTGAACAGATAAAATAATTTTACCTAGTTCTTTGTGGGAATCCTCTCTTCAGCATTTTAAAATATTAGTTAGAATGTTTAAATTTACAACAAACTAACTTTTAAAATGTCATTTTAAAACTGGAATCTCAGATGTTTACATCTGTGTTCAACATCAATCCAGCTGCCACGAGAAACTCATTCATTTTTCTTTAACTGAATCGCGGAATAAATACAACCAAGTGTTCTCTTTTAAATTCAAATATGCTGTGTGATCGTAATATTCAACCAAATAATAATAAACTTTTACAAATTTCTATGATGTATTAATTTTTTTGGTAGATTCTTTAATCTTATTTATTTAAAATGTCGGTTTGAACCATCTTTCTCTCTGAGATTTACTTTCTCATATGATAAAAGTAAGATATTCCACGCGCACGTTCTGAGGATATAACTACGACCGTTTGATTTATTTTAATATCCACTTGCATTAATTTTTTTTAAATCTTTGAGGATATTATAATTCATGTAATCATAAAAATTATTAAATCTTGCTTTTAACTAGTTCTTTATTATTGTTAAACCCAGTACCTATGTTATCCTAACTATATTTAACTATACAGTGAGATGAAATTAAAATCCACTTATCTATCAGAGACTTTATCTTCTTTGCCGCAGCAGCCCCAATGATGCTCTCTCACAAGATTGTTCTGATCGATCTAGGAAATCGCTCTAGTCACAAATTGTCACTCGGAGGTCACTAGAGTTTCTCGCTAGGTAGCCCCAGTTGCTAAAGTGAGAACGTCTTTGTTGTAGCGTTCTCAATTGAAGTTATGTGGGAAGCAGGATGAAGTTGAACAATAAAAATTATATTTCAGCATTACAAAAATAAAATATTCTTGGCTTAATATACTCGTATGATTAAATATACACTTTTTTTTTTGTATTTTCAACGATTCGGAGACTGACTGTTAGACAACGTAATTTTATTGACATCTTGTCAATACATAAAAAAGTGCACAGTCTGCACTACTTTAAAATGATAATTATATATATATATATATATATTTATATAGACATGACACTATGAACAATGTCCATCACATATGCCGAAAGAAGAAGAGAAGAAAAAAAAAAAAAAAAAACGCAGCCGGCAGGATTCGAACCTGCGCGGGGAAACCCCATTGGATTTCAAGTCCAACGCCTTAACCACTCGGCCACGACTGCTTGGTTGATTTTTAGAGAGGTTCTTATATGAGTTTCTACTGTATTGCATTTGTTTGGAAATAATAGTCTAATCGTTCAATATAACTATCGAATGAACTCTTTGAATCTTTAAACTCAATTGTTCAATAGTGTTCACATCACAACGCTATCGATATATCATTTTTCAACTTTTTCTCTACAATTTGATAAATCTACTTTGCACAACTCAAATATTCAAAAAATTAAAAATATTCGCATTTAAATTAAAATGTTAAAAATAACCGGAATTCAACCTTAGTGATGCAAATTTGTATACATTTTGAAGATAGAGGTTGTCTGTCCGGTCTTCATATTTCTGTAAAAATAGACACTTCGGCCAGTTAAAGTCTTTGCCATGAGAAGTAAATAAAAATAAAGCATTTGGCAAGGCATTAAAAATTTAAACACCTTGCCAAAGGCTTTATTTTTATTTATTTCTCCTGATGAAGACAGAAGAATTTTGTTGAAACATTGAAAAAATAAAACTTTAACTGGCCGAGGTGTCTATTTTTTACAGAAATTTGTATACACTTACGACTTTTGAGTTCATCCTTGTCGCCAATGTTATATCTTCAATAGTGTGTAAGAATTAGAGAAGGCTTGTTGGTGACATAGCTGATGAGAACTTTTTATCAGGACTGAATATATGCGATATATCAATGGTTTCAAACAAATATATACATGCATGATAAGGATAAGAAAGAACATTATCAATGACAGCAATAATCTGTTGCCAATAATGTTAATATAAAAACACTGTTTCTTTTATACATGAAACAAACTTATACTGTCCTTGCTGTAATGAAAAATATTTGGCGGGCTTGGCTCATTTCTTTATATTAATTTATTAATAACTGGGCTTTTTATTATTGTTTTCGAAAGAGCATTGTTCGCTGCAAATATTTATGTCTAATTCTCCTGTCATAAAAGCTTATGTCCATAGTTTGATTGTATACAATTTCTGAGATTCCACCCTTCAGTGTAGCATATACAGCAGAATCGTGTATAAGCAGAATCGTTCAATGCAGTATTAGAGCTCTAAGAAACGGTCTGGTCGATTGAATTGGTGAAACCGCTGGGAGGGTTCATCACTGATGAGCCAAGCGCTCCTAATATTTTTCATTGCAGTAAGGATAGTAGAAAAATTTGTTTTATGTTTGAAAGAAAATGTCTTGTCTTTATTTCGCATTTATAGATGGCGATTTATGCAAAAACATTGACTAAATGTTTGAAACACTTATCCCAATGTGGAGGTATGCGGTGGGCATTTGTGCATATAGAGCTGGTGCCGTCGACACCTATATCCCAGAGCAAACTCTGAACAGAATAGAAATTTGGCTAAAAAAAATGAAACAGGGACGATATAGGCTCAAAGGCCCTTGTATCCCCTGTCGATCACACAGCCAGAAAGGGAATGATGCATTCTCCATGCACCGAGCGGCCTTTGGTAGGCCCCTCGCGCCCACCATTATGGTCTGGCTACAATGGGGTTGACCATTCACCCACAGGCGTCTCCGAGAGTTCATAGCAAGGTTGCTGATCGAGCCCTCTCGTTCGGACTTAGTTAAACCCGTCCTAAAGTTCCAATGGGACTCTGAACAATCCAGTTGCTCGGAAACCTAATAGATAATTCTTACAAAGATATACAAATAGGCTCTCTCTTAATTCAAATAATCCATCTTTCCCGCAACTGAATATTGAGTACCTATGGAAGAATAATAGGATCGATAGTTTGTACGAATATGTTGTATTAAAAAAACTATTTACTCTAAAGTAAAGGTAATCGTATATTGAGATACTTGTTCAGAACCACGCAAGCTACCATAGCGTCATTATTTTATTGAGGAAGAGGCTGCACATTTAAAACCCTGAAAATATCATTTATATAATACTTACTCAATTTGTCTGAATTTAAATTTTATTTCGTTTATCTCACAACATCGTTGATTTGACAACAGATTCGTCACGAATAAGTATTTCTCTTGCATTTAAACAAAATACAGTTGAACCTGTCTATAGCGCCCCCTCTTGGGACTCACCAAAATTGGGTGCTATAGAGAGTGGATGCTATAGACAGGTCACTTTTAATGTAATTCGCATCGTGCTACGTATTTAAAATCGGGCGCTATAGAGAGGGAGGCGCTATTCAGAGGGATGCGCCATAGACAGGTTTAACTCTATATTGCCAATTAGTGAGAAAATAATTGTATAATACCGAACCTTTATTACTCCTGTATGCAGATGATTCAGCGAACCTTACAGAAAAAAAAATTAACCGCAGAAATCTCTCAAAAATTCAACTTATGGTGAATTGAAAGAATGGAGCGAATTTCAATATAAGAAAACATAACAAAAAATATATAATACAGAAGAGGTGGACTAGTAGGCAGAAAAAGCCTTTTTAACAAGCACAGAATTTCCACTGTGAACGAACGCAATTATTTTTGGGAATTAAAACCAAATTATCTCAAATCGAGAAAATACAACTTCCATTGAAAATAAATATTTCAAATCCGTGCACCCATAGAAAATTTGGATAGAACTTCAAAGAAATTCACGAAATATTCCAATATATGAAATACAAAAAAAAAAAAAAAGAAGTCACACCCACTATAACCTTCGTTTTTAACTTCTATAACCGAAGAGAACAACTTCCTCGATACTCAAAATCCATACATTGATTTCCATCAGTAACTAATAAGAAACGACCCTAACTAATAATGTGAAAGCTAAAAAAAAAAAGATAATTTTGACTCGACACACGCTTATACTTCAACATGGCCAATTTAAGAAAAATTCCCAAATACAGTTGGATATAGTAACTCCTTTTTATTGGGCGATCAAGTCAATCAAAGGATGCTACAAATCATTTTATTAACATATGGCAGTGACATGTATAGCTTACAAGGTGTGTCCAATAAATAATGACACTGGTCAAAAATAAAGAAAAAATAGAATGATTAAAAACATATTTATTAGTATTTTTCAAAATAGTCCCCTCCCGCATCTATACATAATTTCCATCTCTTCTCCCATGATTTAAATCATTTAGAAAAGGCATCTTTCGGGATGTTCTTCAAGACCTTTTTCGAATCCGCTATGATGGTCTCTCCAGTGTCAAATCTCCTTCCTTTTAGAACCATTTTGAGTTTTCGAAAGAGAAAAAATCATTTGGAGCTACGTCTGGGGAATAGGGAGGTTGTTAAAGTATTTGGATGCCGTGTTTAGCCAAATAAGTCAGTACAGATGTAGCGGTGTGTGGTGGTGTATTATCATGATGGATAATCCAATTTTTGGAACTCCACATTTCACTTCTTTTCAGACGAATTGATTCACGTACACGTCTCATAATGTTTAAATGAGACTCCTTATTGATTGTTTGACCTTCCTCTAGATATTCATAATGCACAATTCCCTTTATGTCAAAGAACGTGACCAATAGGACTTTGTTTTTTAACTTGCAAAGTCGGGATTTCTTCGTTCTTGGTTCATCTTTTCCTTTCCACTCCATGGATTGGATGGATTGGCGTTTTGTTTCCGGGTCATACCCGTAAACCCATGTCTCGTCTCCAGTTATTAGTTTTACCTTCCAATTAGGGGTTTCTTCTACCATTTCAAGCATTTTTTTTTGGCAACTTCAACGCGGTTCTCCTTTTGTTGGATTGTGAGCATTTTAGGGACAAATTTTGAAAGTGTCTTCTTTAACTGCAAGTCTTCTTTAATTATCGATCCAACTAATGATTTTGATATCCCTGTTTCTTCCTCAATGTCCTGTAACCCTATTCGTGGATTTTCCTCTATCAAATTTGAAATTTGGCTCACCTTTTCAGGGTTCCTGTGCAGAATTGGACGTCCAACACGCTTCTCATCTTTCACCGATTCCATTCCATTTTTAAATCGTGAAAACCATCTAAATGTGGTGGGCTTATTTACATTTTCATTTCCAAATGCCAATTTCAACAAATCTGAAGTTTCTGAAGCCGATTTCCCAATTTTGTAGCAAAATTTAATACAAATTCGTTGTTCGAATTTTCTATCCATTACATATTAGAAGTTGTTATGTGTGCAAGGCGTTCTTTTAATTTATCGACTGCGCGCGCATTCACGTGATGTGATATACCGCAGTGTAGCTGAAGCTTTCTATCTTTTTAATAGACTTTAAAAAAATATATCATTTCATTTTTTCTTTGGTTTTGACCAGTCTCATTATTTATTGGACACACCTTGTATTCCGTAAAATAAAATATGGTTGAAAAACGCTGTATATTTCGGATTCTGTGATGACATCAATGGACAAACGCTGTACATTTTAGATCATATGGTGCTCTAGATAGACAAAACGCTGTACATATCAGATCGTATGGTGCTCTAGATGAACAAAACGCTATACATTTCAGATCGTATGGTGCTCTAGATAGACAAAACACTGTACATATCAGATCGTATGGTGCTCTAGATAGACAAAACGCTGTACATTTCAGATCGTATGGTGCTTTAGATAGACAAAACGCTGTACGTTTCAGATCGTATGGAGCTCTTTATGAACAAAACGCTGCACATTTCAGATCGTATTGTGCTCTAGATAAAAAAAATGCTAAACGTTTCAGATCGTATGGTGCTCTAGATAGACAAAACGCTGTACACTTCAGATCGTATGGTGCTCTATATGAACAAAACGCTGTACGTTTCAGATCGTATGGTGCTCTAGATAGACAAAACGCTGCACATTTCAGATCGTATGGTGCTCTAGATGAACAAATCGCTATACATTTCAGATCGTATGGTGCTCTAGATAGACAAAACGCTGCACATTTCAGATCGTATGGTGCTCTAGATGAACAAAACGCTGTACGTTTCAGATCGTATGGTGCTCTAAATAGACAAAACGCTGTAAAATATTAGATCGTGTCTTACTTTAGATTGACAAAACGCTGTACATATCAGATCGTGTGATGCTCTAGGAAGAAAAAACGCTGTAGATCTTAGATCGTGTGATGCTCTAGGAAGACAAAACGCTGTAGATCTTAGATCGTGTGATGCTCTAGGAAGAAAAAACGCTGTAGATCTTAGATCGTGTGATGCTCTAGGAAGAAAAAACGCTGTAGATCTTAGATCGTGTGATGCTCTAGGAAGACAAAACGCTGTAGATCTTAGATCGTGTGATGCTCTAGGAAGAAAAAACGCTGTAGATCTTAGATCGTGTGATGCTCTAGGAAGACAAAACGCTGTAGATCTTAGATCGTGTGATGCTCTAGGATGACAAAACGCTGTAGATCTTAGATCGTGTGATGCTCTAGGAAGAAAAAACGCTGTAGATCTTAGATCGTGTGATGCTCTAGGAAGACAAAACGCTGTAGATCTTAGATCGTGTGATGCTCTAATGATGGGAATCTGGTAGTGTAAAGTGCAGACACTCACAGGAAGATTTATTTAAAATTTCCATTGAAGATGTTTAAATGAATAAAGTCCTCTAATCTCAACATTCTCATTTTCCCTAGCCCCAGTAGCTACCATAAAGTAGAGAATGTAGTTCCGTTATCGAATTTTGGCAATATAGCTATGTAAGGACCTAGATAGAGAGAAAGTAGATCGTTGAGTGTTTACTATAATGAAGTCCACACTCCATCCATCAATCTCTCTTCTTTGTTTAAGAAACAGCGTGAGATTATTCCTTCTAGATATTGACTTATCAAAGTAAGTCTTATCACATATTCACTTATTTTAAAGATCAATTTTCCAATTTTAAAATTACAGGTTTTAAAGAATGAGGTGATGACGTGGAGGTGTGAGAAAACTTCTCAATTTTATACAGCTATGAACGGGGGTAGGAAATCTCATACACATTGAAAAAGCTGTTTACAAATGCTAAATAACCTCTATTTTTTTCACCCGTTCAACTCTGCCACTAAATATATTTCTCAAATGACTAAATTGGACTCGGACACCTCTTCAATTCCACGTGAAGGTGCTTCTATACGATCAGACATATTGACGGAATAACAAAAGGTTCTAGCTCGGAAACTTGTTTACCTTTACATTAAAATATGCTCAAAATTGCCGGCGATATAATCAATTAAACCGAATAGAGTAGAAGAGGGATCTGGCACATTAAAATGGCGAACCCACTAGGAATATCCACCGGTATTGAGTCTGACTTCCTAAATGCCACAGAAAATCGTATATAAGATGGAGAAAATGCATTATTTACATTAAAGGGAGGCAGTGACTGGTGTAAATATTTATTTCTATATATTTCTACTATCATCGCTTACGTACACAGATTAATAAATACCTTAACCAAGAATTCCTTTCTAATCTCGATATATGAACAAAATTGCGCAATACAATCGCAGAGCAGTCTGGCGGATTAAATTGGCAAAACTGCTGGGAGGGTTCATCACCAATGAGCCAAGTCTAAACAGAAGTTTCTACCGCAGTATAAAGGAAATGAAAATTTGTTTTATTTAGGAAACAAAATTCGTATTAAAAAATGGCTTCACTTCATGAGTAAAGGGAGTCGTCAACCTCTAAACACCATGTTCACCATGGCAGGTGTGGGGGAGATTTGGGATACGTAGCGACATACTGTTTATATCTAAAAGAAGAATGCCTAACCTAACTGAATTGTGAACAAAAACTTCTTTTTCTTTCTTCAGTTTTCTAATAAATAGAAAGTCACTTCAAAGTTGTTTGTAATTAAATACCCGTTCACATTTTTACCATTAGTAGAACATTTTCTAGTTTAGTTAAATAAATAAATACGTTTCCCCAAATGTTTGTTTGCAACTTGGGGTTTAAATTCTGAGGTTAATCCGTACATTTACCTTACGCGACAAATGTCCATTTCTCTGCTAGATTTGAACATTTCTTAGCGTTTTATCGTTCTATAATATTCAATTGGAAATACGATATTGCATTAAGCAATCTATACTATTATATAATGTAAAGAAGTGAATTATTACGTTATTGTGGCTTGATAACAGTCGACGTGCTGTCAAACGAAAGATATTAGAATATTATAGATACAAAATTTATCTTTATTAAAAATACCTTCAATACAAATACTAAAATTAATATATTATAAAAAAAGACTTGACTGGGACGCGAACCAACCTTACTCAGGGCTTGAGACCGATTATCACACACAAATATACAGCTTTATTAAGATCACCGGTCTTACAGAACAGCACAGAACCCAGCAATAGCCTCCAGGTCCGACCTATGTCCAGTGGCTACAGATTCTACCGTTCATCTTACAGACCGATTATCCTACAACTCAGTATTTTGCTACCATTTGCCGCTTCAAACGTTGATTGGCTGATTAAGGTCATGTGACACATAAAGATAGCAATAAGATGCCAAATAACGGCGCGGTTCAGACACACTCGACAGGCATATATATGATAGCATTCTTAACCAGATAAATATTTAGAACCATTGAATACCAAATTAATGGTTAGATGACATTATTTAAAATAAGAAACCATTTATATATAAACACATTTCTTTAACTATATGTCAATAGTGAATATATATATGGTCAAAATCAATTATACGATTGTTGTTTGATGTGTAAAGCTCAAATATTGTAAATATCTTCTGGCGGATCTATATATAGAATGAAAACGGAGAGCAGTGAAACAAAAATTCTTCCACGCGTTTCAAGAAACAAAATTGAGTCGCTACAGTAAAAATATATTTAACATTTATAATATAATTTATTATATACTACCGAATGACCCGGGCAATGGCTAGGGTCTACCCGAATGACCTGTGAAGATACATTAAGAGTATAGATGGTGGCTTAAAAATTGCAATGGGTGTATTCTGATTTCTTAGAAGCAGCATTCAAGTATTATAATGTATTTCAAGTAATGTTAAATGAAAATACTTTCTAAGCAAAGTATATACATTCAGGCAGATAAGCACACGGATTAATTCCGGGCATTCAGAGTAGATCTACAAGGAAAATTTTCACAGAGAAGAAATTTTGATTATAAGCAAAAAGTGATTAACAATTAACACTTTCGACCCGAGGGACGCGAATTCAGGTCCTTGCCGATGTTTCACAGGTACATTAGGTCATCTGATATCCCCCCAACCCACTGATAGATAGACAAGAAGGTATGGGACAAGATCCTGGTGGACGCGACTTCGGTATTTAATATTATATTTAATTTTGAAAACCGGAAAGAACGCGAATTTGTATCCCTCGGCTTGAAAGTGTTAAATTAGAAACACGAAATATCTACCATTATAAATCGATAAAATTTACTAATAATTGTTTCAAACAGTGCAATTTAGTGATGATTAATATTGTCGCGTGTTTACCCTCTGGTTCTTTGCGACAACGCCGCTTCTTCCTTCGTGGATCACCCGCTCAGGCTCCCGCTGCTCCTCCCCGCGGCTTTTCCCCGCGGGCCACCCAAAGACGTCCCGAGTTCCACCACCCAAGTGGATACTCCCTTCTTCTGGCAGTATCTCTCGGCCTTACCACTGGTGGGGGGACACGAGAGACTTACCAGAAGAGTAGTAGCAGCAGCAGTAGCCCGGTGACGATGGCAGTGGCGGTAGTAACGACAGGAGGCGGCACGGAGATTTGAAGCACTTCTTTATTGTCATCTATTACTAACATTAAATCTAAAGAAAACAACAGACAATGTGTATTTACATGACCCTACATCCTGGGGCCAACACAAAAGCGTATTTACAGCCAACCTCCCCAGGAAACGGGACCACAGCAGTCGGCGACTCCCACATCAACCAGCAAGGGAATCCGGCGAAAGCGCCATCTATTGGCGGAGGTTGTAAACGTTTGGAGGCCTTACACGTAACAAAAAATCTACGGTTGGAAAATTGGATAAATTGAAAATATTTATAAATATTATTATTCGGAGAATAAAAATACACACGAAGTAAAAAATAACAAAAATATTTGGTATATAGATAGCTATGTATAGTTCAGTATATTTGGAGGAGATTGTTTAAAACTTCACAACTACAAATTATTAAGTAATAATCAAGATAATATACTTTAAAATATTTAAACATACCCTCTTCACACAAACTCTCTATTGCTATAAATAAATTATTTTAAAAATATAAAAACCTATGAGTTTATATCTAAAATATACTTCGTGCATTTATTGTTGGAATAACCAATTTCAACATTTTACTCTTCTTTTACTTTTGATCAATTGACCGCTGTGTGTATATAATAATGATTGTGGCTTGTTCAAAGGGGAAAAAAGTTAGGTAAGTAGGTTTGTTAATTTTTTTGGTATAAGTGAGCTGCTTTAAATTTATGTAAATTTGCACATAACTAATTAAAGTTCTTCTTTCTTCAGAAATAAATTTGTCGGCCTTCTCTTTTTTGCCCAACAGGTTATGGACCCAGACACCAATCATCTAAGAAACTAAGAATCAAGATTGTCCAGTCTATATAAAATTGAGAAATTGAACAAGCAAAACTTTGAGACATGGAAGCTTCAAATGCAAATGATTCTTATTCATTGTGATCTGTAGAGTTATGTTAATGAAGCTAATATTAAACCTGAACCTGGTACCCAAGAGTTCATTAATTGGCAAAAAAGGATCAGAAGGCTCTCGCTACAATTGTATTGAACTTGAATCCATCAGAACTCTAGTTAATATTAAGAACTGTAAGACTGCCGAAGAGGCATGAAAAAAGATTGAAGACTTTTACCGACCGAAAGGACCTGCGACGAGAGTTTACTGACCAAAAGGCTGAAAATGAGGCCTAATGATGATGATTTGCAAGATTACCTGAGTAAATTTACTTTATTGGCAGACAATCTCGGTGCAATTGGGAATCAAGTACCCTAAGATTTTCTAGCTATACTCTTGTTGTGTAGTCTTCCAGAATCGTACGAAGGATTCAGGACTGCAATAGAAACCAGAGATGAGCTACCAAAACTCGAAACTTTAAAGGTGAAGATTATAGAAGATCGAAGACAACATGAAATAGAAGGATCTTCGTCTGGAGAACAAAATGCCTTTGTTGGAAATCCAGAAAGAAAACTACAAATTCTTCTAAACCAACAAATAGGAAGGATTTCAAATTTAACTGCTATTACTGTGGCAAGAAAGGTCACAAAGCGGCTGACTGCTGGTCAAAAAGGAACTCTAAAAGGAACAATACTCGAATGGCTGCTTCTTTGGGAATTAGGGATGAAAAAAATCATGTTAACGAGTGGTGCCTGGATAGCGGTGCAACTGCACACATGTGCTGCTTAAGAGAAATATTTCCAAATTTAAGAGAAACAGAACAAATATCCGTTAAATTAGCGAACGACCAAAGCATAGAAGTTTTAGGTAAAGGAACGGTAAATTGGAAGTTTTGGAGCATGGTGAACATTTTTTATTGATTTTGGAAAATGTATTGTTTGTCCTAGGACTGAAAGGAAATTTGTTTTCAGTCAGCAGCTGTGCAGAAAATTCATTCATTGTGAAATATATGAGCGAAAAAGCGGAAATTGTGAATCCATTGAGGAAAATTTGCATAGAAGCTTACAAAAGAAACGGACTTTACATATTATGTCAATCCAAATGTGCAAAAGCGCAATTTACAAGAATGTGTATAGATAGAAATAGCTGTGAAATTTGGCATAATAGGTTTGGTCATCTTAATTTTGATGACCTTAAAAATTGCAGAGAGAAAATTTAGTCAATGGATTACCCAAAGGTGAATTTAAAAGTATATCAAGTTGTGAAATTTGTATTAGGGGTAAACAGGCTCGATTGCCATTGCCACAAAGTCAACAGAGCCACTGCAAAATATTCATTCTGACATATGTGGACCTATGAGAACAGTCATATGGCGGCGCACTGTACTTCGCAACTTTTATCGACGATTTCTCACGAATGATATTCACTTTTACTATGAAACGGAAAGGTGAAGTTTTCAAAGGATTTAAAGTCTTTAAAAGGTTTGCTGAGAAACAAACTGGCAAGAAAATAAAAGCAATCAGAAGTGACAATGCAGCAGAGTATTTGAGTACAGATTTTAAAGAATATTTAATGGAGGAAGGAATTAGACATCAGCTCTCAGTTGAATATTCTCTGCAACAAAATGGAGTTGCTGAAAGAGCGAACAGAACTCTGGTAGAAATGACTAGATGTTTTATAATTCAAGCGAACCTCCTAGATCCACTTTGGGCTGAACGTGTGCACACATCTACATATATCAGAAACAGATGCCCAAGAACAAATGAAAGTCGAACTCCGTATGAAATATTTACAGGAAGAAAACCAACTGTTTCTAATTTAAGAATGATTGGATGTAAATATGTTTCGCTCTTGACAACCGTCCGAGAAAAGGAAAATTCGCTCCTCGTAGTGAAGAATACCGACTGGTTGGTTATTCTCCCGAGTCAAAGGCGTTCAGATTATGGAAGCCTGGAACAAACAAGATGATAAAAAGTCGAGATGTGCGTTTCCTCGAATCTGAAAATTCTGCCTTACGGAATGACGTGGTGCAAATTTAAGCTATACCACAGAAAAGGGAATATATATTATTCGAAGAGAAAGGTTTTCAGGATGATGAGAAAACTTTTCCCGGAACTGAATCGGAGTTTTAAAGTGAACCATCAGAAAAACGGATATCATCTCGCAGAGAGGGAGAGGAAGACCAAGAAATTTACGGACTGGAAAACCGGGAAGACCACGAAAGGAATACGTTGAAGTTAATTTGTCTAAGGATTTTCGACAGAACACCAGTTTGCCAGATCCAAAGGATTTAGATCAAGCTTTGTCTTGTGAAAATTCGCATCTATGGAAAAGGGCAATGAAGGAAGAGTACAGTTTCCTTTTGGAGAATGGAACTTGGGAACTTGTCGATCCTCCTAAAGGCAAAAATATAATAGAAAATAAATGGGTCTTCCGAAAGAAATTTAGAGCCGATGAATCTATTGAACGGTATAAGGCTCGACTTGTGGCAAAAGGTTATTCCCAAAAATACGGTATTTATTATGACGAAACCTTTTCGCCAGTAGTACGCCACAGTACGATCAGAACAGTTTTAGCCATGGCCGTTGAATATAATTTACTAGTCCATCAAATGGATGTTCAGTCTGCCTTCTTGAATTGTGATGTCAAAGAAGAAATTTACATGACACAACCAAAAAATTTCGAGTCAAAGAAATAGCTAAGAGAATTATGTAAACTAAAGAAGGCAATATTTGGTTTGAAAAAGGCTGGAATAACTTGGCATGCAAAGCTCGATTCAGTATTAAAAGGAATGGGCTTAGAACAAATGAAATCTGATAACTGTGTCTACATTAAAAGAGGAGTTCTTCTGGTTGCAATATATGTTTCCTATATGATTGTTGCTGTAGAAGAAGAAAATGCAATGATTTGCTTCAAAGAAAATATGAAGAAGTTGTTTAAGATAAGTGATCTTGGAGCACTAAATTATTTTCTTGGGATACGGGTACAGAGAGGAATGGATGTATCTATATCTCTCGATCAGGAAAGATACATTGAAGAAATTCTAGAGAAATAAGAGATGAAAGAATCAAAACCGATCTCTACACCCAAGGACCCTAATTACAAACTGACAAAAATATCACCTATAGATGGTGAGAATGAGCCAGTAGATAAGGTGGAGTATCAATCTTTGATAGGATCACTGATCTACCTATCTGTCTCAACAAGGCCTAATATTGCCTATACGATAAGTGCTTTAGGACAATTGAGCAACGATCCTAGAAGACAACATTGGAATATTGCAAGGCGTGTTCTCCACTATTTGAGAAAAACCTCAGGCCTCAAGATTACTTTCAGAAAATCGATGAAAGAATTTCATGGCTATGTAGATGCGGATTGGGGCGGAAACCTCATGGACAGAAAATCTCATTCAGGATTTGTGTTTTACTTGGCGGGCGGTCCAATAGCGTGGGAATCCAAAAACAACAAATTGTTTCCCTTTCAAGCACTGAATCAGAGTACATCGCACTTTGTGAAGCTGGTAAGGAGGCTGTTCACATAAGGATGCTTTTAGATGAATTGGGATTTGGTGAATTATTGGAAGGGCCTCCAGTTTTGAGGACAGACAATCAGGGAGCTCAGCAATTGACAAGAAATCCTGTGTACCATGCGCGAACAAAGAACATTGATATCAAATGGCATTACATCAGAAATATTTATAATGAAGGTCTTGTCGAGGTCGTCCACACACCAATCCAAGAGCTTGTTGCGGATATCTTCACTAAGAGTCTGACAAAGGTCTCGCACGAAAAATGTATTCGTGAATTGGGAATGTATAAATTGAGGGGGGGTGTTGGAATAACCAATTTCAACATTTTACTCTTTTATTTTTGACCAATTGACCGCTGTGTATATATAATAATGATTGTGGCTTGTTCAAAGGGGAAAAAAGGTTAGGTCAGTAGGTTTATTAATTTTTTTGTTATAAGTAAGCTGCTTTAAATTTATGTAAATTTGTACATAACTAATTAAAGTGCTTCTTTCTTCAGAAATAAATTTGTCGGCCTTCTCCTTTTTTGCCCAACATTTATAAATATATCATTTTAAATATTATAAATTTTAAAAATATTAATTATGGTTATAATATAATTTCTAATTATTTAAATTGACATTTCCAATTAAATATTTAGACGTGTCCATAGGGACTATCGCTAATTAACAACAGACTAATAACAATTACATTACATGTAATTATCTCTATAAACAATACGTATTTATATAACACGTGTGAATATATATATTTTTTATATAAATCGTAAAAACTTCTTCATTTTAATTAAATTACACATTTTAATCATAAACTGCTCTCCTTTGTATCTTGAACAACGTCTTATTCAAATTAATTCCATGTGGAAAATTAGAAAAATCTTTTCAGACAGATAAACTTAAAATTGTATATGGCATTATGGCACGTTAATATAAATGGAGTGCTCTTTAGTAAAATGAAAAAAACATTTTTATTGGTAAATATAATCGCCAAGGGATGCTCAAATTTCACATTTTATCTCAAAAAGGTTGTAAATTTATGAAATGAAAAAAAAAGCATATATATGTGATGAGGTCCTGTAGCCTCGTGTAGAATCCTGTCGACTAAAATTGTGATGAGGTTTCCAGCGACTTAAACTATGGTGTGAGTCCCTGTCAACTCTCGCTTAATAAACAAAACCAAAAACAAAATCAGTATATATTAGATCTAAAAACCTTCGCTTTTTTTTCAAACAGAAAATCAAATATAAAAAAGAAATCTATTATATCTTTGAGGCATATTCTGGACGCAAGCTTCAAGAGAACATCGCCCCCAATTACCAAGACCTTAGTTCCAAGCATACTCTGTGACAGCTTCGACCTGTATTACCATAGTAAAATTATTCATTTACACTATTGTCTTTGACAACACGCACATTCTGTTCAGGGTACTAGCTTAGAAATGTTTCAATTCTGGACTTGTCTATACTCTTTGAAGATGTCCATATACGATGGGCTTCGCCCCATAGGAAGATTCTTCCAGGACCTTCCCGGTTTCTATTATATTGGTACTACGTTTGAAAGAGTAAGAAACATGGCTTGCTTTTTGACATCCACAAAATTATGCAAAATAATATGTATTGCAAAAATCATATAACACTGTAGCTCTTTTTATTCATCTGAACAAACGAAGTTTTCGGGCAAACCCTTCTTCAACTAACAAAGAGGTAAAAATATCGAGTGTATACTTTTATGTAATTATTGTCTATCTCTTAAAAATACATCTCTACATCTTGTCTACCTGTTAAGAATTACGAAGTATTACGGTGTGTAGGATATACAAGCGTGATACATTCTGTGATATATTATAGTTAAACAATAGTTAAATTATAGTTATGTATAACGTTATGACGGTTTGGCCGGTTAATTCTCGCAAAATCAGGATCCACATCGGAAAACATAGTTTATATTAGATTGGTGTAAATAATTGTGGATTTCATAATGAAGATATATTTTTCGTCAATATGAAATCCACAGATACGTGAAAAAATAAGAAAAAGGGGAAGGCACCTCTTTAACCAGATATTTGGTCGCTGAGGCCTGCACCAGACTGAAACACAAATGTGGATGGCCTTTTTTGATTTATCATGAAAATGTGCAGGCCAAATATGATGGAATAACCTAAATCACAGTTTAGTTGATTTGTTATTCTACTAGATGGCGCATCTAAAATACTGATGTAGAAGGTCAGAATATGTCTTTTTAAAATGTTTAAAGCCACAACACAATCTGGTGTTGTGGGTTTGTCACCGACCTGAATCCGCTAGTTTGCGGAGACGGTCAATAGACGGCGCTTTGTTTTAGCGTCTATTTTGGCGAGAGAGGAGACTTTTATTTTCATAGATCAATTTTCTCCCATAGTATGTAATATAACAAATATAACTTATATAATATTTATTGTACATATACAAGGTTGTACATAGGAATGTTTTTACTAGAAAACACAAGCCTGATGTAAATTTGAAATGGGGTTCAATAAAATCTACCAGCGGAAAAAAAGGGCGCGGCACTCAGTAAGGTCGAATAACAGGCCATTGATATTGTCTCAGAAGCTGAGAGAACATAAATATCGAGCAGGTCAGTTCTTGATTGGACACGGAGACCCAAAAAGGTCCGCCCTCTCTGACGTCATCATTAACATAAAAGATGGGTTCCACAAAGGGAGGAGCACAGCATAGATCATACAGTTAGGTCCTCATGCTGCCAGATTGACTAGCAAGTCCCTGACTTCCTTAAAGTCCACCTTTCCGGGTGCTGCCCCCACTGAACAGAGGTAACCATGTTCCTATGCGTGTGGTCTTTATTTATCTTCAGTACGCTCCAATCTGGCCCGTAATTGCTAGTTGGATGAGGAGCCCGTTGCGACGATGTGTCGGCTCCACTTTTTACAATATATATTGATTTTTAAAAAATCAAATAAAAGTTTATATTCTGTTCAAACACTCTAAGGTTTTGGATTGTATTCGCAAATTCTATCAAAACAAAAAAAGTATGATTCTGTTTCAGAGGATTCAAACTTTTGTAAACAACGATAATGAAACAATTTGATTTGTTATCATGCCACATATTAATGCACTAAGCACATGTAGTTCCACGCCGGAGGTACCAGCCATGAAAATGCAAGACGGCCATAACAACGATCAACTGACGAGGATAATCGAAACAGGCTATACAAAACTACTCAAGAATACGCCGAAGAATTCAATATCGACCCATTTACAGTCTGATTAAGCTGAAAAGTAAACTAACTCGACAAATGGTTACCGCACGAGTTGAATATAATTCCGTAAATCGTCATTTTAAGTTTTATTGGCGCTTCTTAGGCGCAGCAAGAACGACCTGATTTCAAACGTATTGTAACTTGCGGCAAGAATTAAATTCTTTATGACAACCGGGAATATTAAGCGCATATGGTTGGACCTACGTAAGGACGTAAAAAATGTGACATTTTTAATCCAACCTATAACCAAAGCTATTTGGCTAAAGTATCGATAAATGAATATATATTTATTTCCTTTACCTTTCAGCGACTCTCTGTCGACTATACCAACATGGTAGTTGCTCAAGATAGTGCTTATAGAAGAAGCGCATCTTTCTAGATAAAATGTAAACTCTCACAGTGAAAATAACCTGATGTTTCAGTTAAATCCTTGTGTGTAAATAGTGATTTACACCGCGTGAAATTCTTCTTCAGTATATTCAAATTTCAGCTTGAAACTCCTTAGAAATATTTATTTAAAATTAGTATGTCCCTCAGTGCATTCCATTCTAGATTTTACGTTCTTAGAAATAGCTATTTACAAAGAGTATATTCTCCAATGTTATCCTTTAGCGCGCGCTCTTTATATTCAGTTTTCCCACCAACCATCATCATCTAGTACAAAATCTATTACAGCAGCGATTCGCTGTAACATCAATGGATATAAAGATATATTTGGTTGAGAGGAAATGTTTTATTATATAGAAATTTAAAATAGCTTTAAATAATATTGTAAAAGGTTGAAAAAAAACATGATTAAAAAAAATAAAGCAATTTCACTCTATCGAGAATTTATTCCAATATATACTAGCGCGGTGTTGATCTAAAAACTCCTTCTTCAGATAAAAAGGTAGAGCTAGGTTTTAATTAATTTCAGTTTTTAGAATCCTCGGCTTGGGATTGGACGACGTCTGTCTCCAATCAGATGTGTGTGAGATCCTCTTTAATTAACTCTTGAAGAGCAGAAGACAAAAAGTGGAGGACAGCAGCTGTGGCAGCTTGTACCTTCTGTGAGCTAGTCCAGCGAGGCGTGCTATTCTAGATGCGGGTTCAATTCGACATTAAATACAGGGTTAGGATAAACAGAATTAAATCCTTTTGAGTACAAATGGTTTTCATTTGAATTATTAACTTGTAGATATATGTGAAGTATATATGTAGAGTATAGACGTGGCTAAAAAATAATCTTTTTTTTTTATTAAGCGGAAGGATGAAATATTCATCTTTCCCTTTTGATGAACAATTTCGATAATCAACCACCGGTAAATTGGGATAAGAGATTAAGATGTCTCAGTGTTCCTGAGGAAAGGTCATTCTACGAATTTAAGGCAGTAGCCAGAGAGAACGATGTTGAATTGGTTCAACTTGCCATTCTGCCTTTAAAGATTCGCCATAATGAGACGAGTTAAACAAACCCGAGTCAGGTAGAGACTCTATCGGACTCTAATTGCAAGGAGAGAGTAGTTGACGTCTGAGACACGAGATTTGTCGAAAGCTTAGTTTGCCTGAAACCACTACTTACTATTATCTCTCGTATCGTCTTTTCCAGAACTTTACCGCGAGATTTACTTTACAGAATGAACATTTGGACGGATGGCTCTCAGCCCAACTAACATACACTCGGTTTATTGTTTATTTATTTATTAACCAAGCGCGATATTGAAATATTTGCGCCTAATGCAGAGGAAACAAAACAAGAGATAAATTAGAACTTATAATTGAATATTTACAAATTTACATGTATTATTCGACAGAGTCCATAAAATTTGAATAGACAAAGTGGCAGATATAAGAGAGTTAAATGATTTATATCAGGGAACAATCGATGTCTCACTTCTGCAAAGTTCGGACAGTCATAGATAAGGTGAAAAGCAGTTTGTTCAG
The DNA here is from genome assembly GCA_030710605.1 of Cordylochernes scorpioides. Classification (NCBI taxonomy): domain Eukaryota; kingdom Metazoa; phylum Arthropoda; class Arachnida; order Pseudoscorpiones; family Chernetidae; genus Cordylochernes; species Cordylochernes scorpioides. Next base: position 54,400,248 of record CP092863.1, on the reverse strand, counting down.
TTTCTCCGCAGGAACAATTTGGTGTTTCTGATAGACCTCTTTTATGTAAATATTTCTGGAATTTTCCGTGTGATATGAAAATTGAATGACTATAAAATTTGGATAGAACTGTGTAGGAATTCCGTTTGAAAAACTAGTGCGAATTGTATAATTAACATTATGAATGGATTGCTACAAATGATTCATAATAATAGATTTTTCTTTGTTAATCATTGTTGTAAATATTTCCCTTTGTAAATTTTATTTTTTTCAGTTCGTATTTTATTGATATAGTTGAGATAGTCCTTTATTAAAGGTGTATGCGAAAGTAGGTGTGTGTGTGTGTGTGAACACTCGTATGATATTATTCGATATCCATGAACCACTGAGATAAGAATATTATGTTGTAATGAGAGAGAGAATGAAGTTTCTGTCAAGAATATATAGAAATATATGGATACCATATTTCGTTAGCATAAGTAGCTTTCGATCGTATGAGCGATTTATAAATTGTACTTCTTATAGTAAAAACTCCAAGATATTTCTTTTCCAAATTGAGAAAAGAATGTTATTTATTTTGTTGCATTGACTACAATATCCTCTTTGTCACTTGAAAAGTTGATCCAAGTATCTTGATTTGATTGGTAATTTTCAGGCTTACTCCTTTGTGTTCTATTGTTAAATGAGGCTGATTATTAAAATAGGTTAACGTTGTTTTTTTCGGCTGATAAAGATAGTGTTGCCCAGAGAATACTATTCACATCATCGGCATATGCTACAGGACGAATGTCTGATATTTGAGGATAACGTTCTAAAGTAAGGAAGCAAGTAATTCTCCCTGTAGGCATCCTTTGTTTGGTTGTTTTGATACAAGAAATCCAGCGTATTCAAATAATATTTTACGGTCTTGAAATTAACATACACGCGGTTCTAGCAGCGATGGTTGGAGATAGAGTATTGATTCATGCGGTCAAAGACACCAGAAGGCTGGAATAGGAAACCTGTTAATGAACTTCTCGACATAATGGTTCGGTTCAGGAGTTGCGCATTTTAAATAAAAGCTTCTTCTATGTATTAATTTTCATTCATTAATTATTTTTTAATTTTAGTCGTGAATTCTATTTATTTAAATTTAGATAATCTAAAAATGTACACAGTTTATAAACATCAGAATCGATATTCACGAACATAATAACCTACAAACTAAACAAATATTGTGGTTGTTTGTGTGAAATGCATGTCTATATTAAACTCAATTCAAACGAACGAAAATAGACTTACGCGTCGTAACTCCTGAAAGTTGTCCCTAGTCGCTTTGAATTATTTTTCTTGCAGTGTGGAAGCGGTTTTGTCGTCCTATTGTCTGTAGGGGAAGCCTTTTTTTGGAGGGAAGTCTTGGTTTTGACATGATGTTGGGCCCATGGCCTTAAGGTTTTCTCGGCGAACTTCTGTTTGTCGTCCTTGAATACCCGGAATATCTCCACCAAAATTTCACTTAGAAAATTAGGAAAGACCAACTTCAAGATGACACACACACGGAAAGAACAAATACATTTATAAAATATCAAAGAGGCAAAAATGCAAGTTTACAGAGTCGCAAAATATAAAAATTTAAAAATGAGATTATATTATATATATAAATATAGAATTATAAATATTTTCCTACACAATATAATCATGTAATAGTATATTTATCAATATGAAGATATATGTAAACACCGTTCCTTTAATTATAAATTCCAATCGATTTCATCACCCATCTCGTGGATATGAAATGGAAGCCGTTCCTGTACTGATAAAGACCAAAGCACGAAACCATGGTATACATGTTAATAGTTTGCCTGAATTTTTTTTTTTTTTGCCAAAACTTGTATTTTGGGTCATTCTTTAACATTACTAGTAACGTGTTTTTCTAGGGTTAAGTACAGTGTATCCTTATGATGCATAATTGAAAGGAGAGGTGCCTATTTTGGTACATGAATATCATCCTCTCGCAACTTTGGTATAAAATATATTTATTATGATGCATTATCGCGCCATTTGTTATCAAAATTCGAAACTATTATAGTCGCGTATGAGTCTTAAGGAGTAGAAATTGTTTAATTTTAAAAATAATCATACGCGTTTATAAAAATTTCGAATTTTCATGAAGATATATATATATAAAATAATGTTATATTAAAAATCGATTATAAATTAATCAGTTATTTTTAAATGGTTATATATAATGGTTGTTCTGGGAATATCTTCAAACATTATGTAGATGTAGGTTGACAAAAGACAAACTTCGCTTAAAGGTTTTCCTCCTGGAAATGGCGACAGTGAATGGCAGAAACGTCGGATAAAACATACTTTGATGCGTCCACTTCTGGAATTGTTTATATCTGGTTTCCCTCATGCTATCAACATGATGCATTGCGCGCCATCTGTTATAAAATTTTCCAACTATTTATGACACGTATATTTTTATTTTTAAAATAAAATAATTTTCTACTGCCCTCACTGCAATGGTAAAATAATGGGAGAGCCTGGCTCCATTCTCCCGACCTCATTTTGCAGAATTCCAGCTGCCAATTACGGGAAAGAAATGGCTGCCCTTATTATTTAGTTTGAAAAAAATATACTAATATTATATTTTAAGGTCTTTTTATATTTTATAGCATATTATCGCCCAAACCTAAAATTCTGGTATTTTACACACTTGCATTGTTATAAGAATTTAACGTGTATACACAATTTCATACTTTTACCTGGTCTGGAAATGTATTTAAAATTTTTCACGAGGTTTGTAAACAGACAGAGACATGATAGCAAGTTAAAAATAAAAAGTTATTTTTTATAGAGTTTAAGAAATCACAGTTCAATAAACCAATAATTTTGAAAAAAATAGTTGGAAGTAGAAAATTTTATATATATATAACCTAAAACTCAATGTCACCAACTTTGACCACTTCTAATTGGTTCCACACAATACTTGTTTTTGTCTATTTATCACTGGTTATCTGTATTGGAAACCAACTTTAATAGCGCTAATTGAGATATATATATATATAATAAAATTAGTTTTACTGGAATTTATTTTTTTACATCTTATATCACAAAAAAAAGACCATTAATTTTCTTAGCTTCTCTATTTTTTATTCACAGAGTCATCATGGACTTTCTGTATTTATTTACTATTGTCATCATTATATCTAATTTCTATAATAACCTTATTACCATTGGAATCTTTATTCAACAAGGAAGAAAAACATCAACAAAATGATGTCCACAACGTACAAACAATTAATATATTCAATTTTTCGACTTAACCACTTCAAAAGTACCAAATAAAGCTATAGTTACTGCAATAAACCAGCGAACCATGTAACCTATATTTGAAGTAATAAAACATAATTTCAAAATTTGAAGAAAAAAAAACATTGCGCGCCGCCTCTTTATCCAAAAAAAGAAAAAATGAACGTCAATATCAACGCTATTTCTTTTAGTTATATTTTCAAACAACAAAGTTTTACAACCACTGAACGAAATATGGAATATAAATATCAGCACTGAGATCTGTTAGGTAAATCTGAGGAACCACCAAGAGGTTTCCAAACTGATAAGCCAAACAATGGCAAAATTTCCAACTTCCGATTAGTGATTATAAAAATCTGTAAAAATAAGGACAAAAGAATATCGATGTTAATAATAAAAATCCAACATTCTAAACATGAAATTTATGAACATTTATTCGGTGGAATCTATAGGGATTTTATACAAATCCCTTATAGCAAGCAACCAGTCTAGACTCTTTATCCGGGTCAACAGGATACTTCTTTCTTATCTCCACCCAACTTTGCCGAGACTTGTTCGCCCTCTTTCCGGGGAGACACCAACAACAGCCTCCTTGGTCCGCAATCTGTTGTCTGCAACAGCCGTTTGGATCGTTCACATTTCTCTTATTTCTCTCCAATATTTTTCCTCGTCTTCGATACAACTAGAGAATATACATACAAACAGATAGAGTATAAATGCAAGGTTGTCCCAAAAGTTCGTAAACACCTGCAAAAAAAATGAAATACCAATATTATTCCATTAATAATTTTCCCCGTTATGTATAATGTCTTTGTATTATGTATAAAGTAACTGTTCATCATTACTCTTCATAATTCACCCTTTCATACCTCATCCAAAAAGGTTAGAAATAGTCAATATTTTACCTTGAAATAAATTTTGATTTTTCATTGAAAAAAGAAACTCATGCGGTGTAACTTCAAGTGTCGTTTAACTGTATTATATATTATTATGTGTGTGTATTCTCCGTAATAATATTATTCGTCAAGAAATAAGAAAAACAACTTTTAAAGAAAAAACACGAACTTTTGGGACAACCATATATTTATAAATCAACATTCTTATAGCTGGAATGTGTAATTTTGCTGGATAAAACATAAGGTAAGACACCGATCTCTTCAACATACATTAATAGAATGTGTTCATCGCCAAAATATAAATATAAATGCCCATTTCAACGATTTTTCAAAAGAAGAAATACTATCATTCAAACCCCGAGATATCTTCATTATTAAATACTAGCGGATGTACCCGGCTTCGCCCGAGGTTTTACCCGAGTAAAGGTTTGTCTAACGAACATTTGTTAAACCAATTCTCTATAAACTTTATATAAAAAAATATATATTTTGATAATTTGAAACTCGTAAATTTGAATCTCTCGATAAAGTGAACATTTTTCCCGGTCCCTGTGTGCCGTGTCATCCTGAATTTTGTCTTTCCTAATTTTCTACATTACAAAATCATCGTTTTATCTAGTGAACATTTTTCCCGGTCCCTTGAAAAATACTCGATAAGTTGAATAAAATCAATATTAATTGGTTCCCTCGGTAATTGGAAGTTAAAGGAATAGTATTTTGCTCAAAAAGATGTCCTTGGTTTCTTCTGTCATCAAGTGGACGCCATTTTATCGATGCTTGTTCGCTTCGTGTTGGAAATGAGTCACAGGACTATTCTCCTTCTAAAAAGTTATGCTTCTCTCCTATGATTCACATATGATCTAGCGACGACATTCATAGCCAGATAGGGCCCCCATTGAGCAAACCATATTGCACAATTCAATACCAATCTCACAGATACAGATCCTAGACGGAGAGATATAGTAAATAACCTATGTAATTAATAGTGATCCACCGATCTTCTTAGACAAGCTCTTGAACAGCTCCGGTCTTGGCTGGACTGACCTTTCGATGCGCCTGCCCGGGCGAGGAGAAGTATCAAACGATGCTATTTCCAAAATATTTGAATCTAATTGAAATTTTAAATATTCAATCAACTATTCCGCAAAATATTTCTTTTCCAAATTTAGTATAATCAACAAGCCTTCGTGTTAAGAACTCTTCTACGGGCATATAAATCTGGTTTCTGGAAACACCTTTAGATCCATGAACTTGCTTCATTAAACTTAAGATTTGAGGACGTTTCACGCTCTCAGTGTGAAGATCTATAATAAAAGATCGATTCTCTCTTACTTGGCGGATTTATTAATAAGACGCCATTTTGTAAACAAATAATGTTGATGAATTCAAAATGAAATGTTTATTAATTTCTTAAATAGGTTTATATGATCTTGAAACTCTTGATTAAGAAACAAGAGTGGATAGAAGAGTTAATAAGCATTAAAAATAATATATATATATATATACTGCGTGACATTGAAAATGGAACACCAAGAAATAGTGGCCAGAAAATTATGCAAATTTCAGGGTAGACGCGCCTAACCGAGTTATGCAAATGATGTAAAATGCGCAGCTCTCGTGCGCACATGGAGTAAGATATAAGGGAAGGAACTTGCAGAAAGGACAGTATTCGTGTCGTTCTTGTGTCAAAAGACACGTGTGTTAATTTTGATGTTTAATTAATTTTCTAGAAATTTATATCAAACAGAAGAAGTCTGCACTTATAAAAAAAAAGAAGTTTATTTTTCTTCCCTAAGAATATTTACATGCAACTCAAGCAAAACTAAAATTAAAATTAAAATTGAACGAACAAAATTTACATATCTTTTGATAGATTGAATTTACCTTTTCTTGGTCAAAAAACAATAGAAAAATAAATTAATTAATATTCAATCACTCATATTTAATTATTTTTTTTAAGTTCATCCACATCAACTCCCCCTTTTTTAAGATAGCAATACTCATTAAGGTACATATCTATCCGGTGGTCTCCTCTCTCGTAGTGGATATCTCCGGGAAGGTGTAGATTCAGTTGGTGGTCCAGGTGTAGATTCTGCTACTATTGTAGCAGGAGTCAGGGGACTTGACGTCTGAGGCCTTGGGTAGCTTATTCCTTCTTCTGATGACGAAACATCCTTTCTCTCCATACTTCTCCTCATATAGTTAGTGTGTACTTTCCTTTCTATTCCATCAGTTTCTATCATACAGCTGTTGCTTCCCACTATTCTCTTTACAATCCCAAACATCCATTTCGGTTTTCCTCTTTCCATCCATCTGTATCTTACTCTATCATTTACTTTGTAGCTATTGTTCTGTTTTTTATTTTTCAATCTCCCCACTCTTACTGATTTCTTGCTCAACATGGAAATCTTCGTTCTAATCTCGCGATTTAAAAATATTCCAGCCGGGGATTTCTCCGTTCTAGTCAAAGGACTCAGTCTATATGCATATAAAGCCTTAATCAAAGCAAACTCAAGGGGCAATTCCCTTTCCTCCGAAATAATTCTTTTCATAGTTTTTTTTATCTCTCTTACAGACACTTCCGCTAGTCCGTTGCTCTCCGGATGGTAAGCGGGGCTGAACATCGCATGTATGCCATTTCTTTCGAAAAATGTCTTTATTTCATAACTTCTAAACGGGGGCCCATTATCCATTACCGCCACCTCCGGGATACCATATCTCGCCAAACATTCTCTCAAAAAGTCTATGCAGAATCCCGCCGATGTATTTGGAACCATTTGACATTCTATCCAATTAGAATGCGCATCCACCAATATCAAAAAAGTTTTTCCCGCAAAATAGAAATAGTCAAGATGAATTCTCTTCCAAACTTTGTTTGGTGGAGTCCACTCGGTAAATTCCTGTTTTGGCAGCTTTGATGTGTTTTCCATACAAGTGCTACAGCTTTTAGACAGTTTCTCAATTTGCTCATCCATTCCCGGCCAATAGACAGAACTTCTGGCCAGAGTTTTCATTTTATTTACTCCAATATGATTTTCATGGATGATTTTCAAAACATATTCTCTTAAGGAATCGGGGATGATCATTCTATTTCCGAAAAACAGGCAATTTCTTACTATTGTTATCTCGTTTTTAATTCTATTATAAGGTTTTATATCTACCTCTGAGTCAACATCATACCTATCGTACTTGACTAACTTATATAGTTTTCTAAGAGTTGGATCTTCTTGGGTTTTGTACGATACCAAGACGTAATCCAATATCGAATTTTCTATTAATAATATTTCTCCCATTTCCTCTTCCTTCTCCCCTTTTTCAGGATTTGGAAATCTTGAAAGAAAATCTGCAAGAGGTATTTCACTTCCCTTAGTATACTTAATTTCAAAATTAAAATTTGATATTGAGAGTGACCATCTATGTAATCTATTTGCCACTAAGGCTGGTAAATTATTTTTATCGCCAAAAATGGCTAGTAATGGTTTGTGATCTGTATTAATAATAAATTTTCTTCCGTAAAGGAATTGTTTTAGCCTGTTTAAGGTAAAGAATATTGCTAATCCTTCTTTTTCTATTTGGGAATATTTCTTTTCTGTGTCATTTAGTGTTCTTGAAACAAAAGTAATTGGTTTCTCAGTGCCGTCTACAATATGGGAAATATATCCTCCAATACCATAATTTGATGCATCACAAGTAACATAAAGAGGTAAATCTTGCGAATAATGCGTCAAACAAGTTTTTGTACTAATCAAATTTTTACATTTTTCGAAAGCCTGATCATGTTCATTTTTCCAATTCCAATTATAACTTCTTTTCAATAGAGAGAATAAAGGATTTGCATGTATGGATAAATTTCTAACGAATTTACTGTAGAATGACAACATGCCCAAGAAAGATTTTAATTCTGAAATGTTACTCGGTTTAGGACATTTTTTATACTGTCCAGTTTATCCTCAAGGGGATAGATTCCATTTTTATTTATTTTATGTCCCAAATAATCGATTTCATCAACAAAAAACAAAGATTTTTCTTTATTAATTGAAAAATTAAAATCCGATAATTTATTCATGACTGTTTCAATATCTGAAATATGCTCATTTACATCAGACGATGCTACAAGAATATCGTCTAAATATATTATTACATTTTTAAGACCGGAAAAAATATTGTCCATAGTTCTTTGGAAAATAGTTGCTCCGGACTTGATACCGAAGGGCAGCCTTTTATATTTAAAAAGGCCTTTATGGGTAGAAATAACTGTCAATTTTTGAGATTCCTCGTCTAGAAGTATCTGATGGTATGCGCTTGAAAGATCAATTTTACTAAATATACTTTTACCAAAAAATGAATGTAAAACATTATCGATGTTCGGTATCGGATACTTTACATCCTCGATAAATGGATTTAAGGTTCTTTTAAAGTCCGCGCAAATTCTAATTTTGCCGTTTTTCTTAGGGACGCATACTAGCGGTGAAGCTATTGGGCTATCCACTATATTTTCAATAATATCATTATTCAATAAAAATAATAGTTCTTCCTCAATTAAATTTCTAATAGCAAAGGGAGCAGGTCTAAATCTATAAAATTTTGGTGCAAAATTATTTTTTACATTAATGTGTACGGAAATATCCTTTATTGGCAAGACTATATCTTTGAAAAGTTTACAATATTTATTAAAAATAAAATTAGTATCAAAATTATTATTTTGTTGGACATTAATTTGTACCATATCAAAATATACTATCCAGTCTTTTCCTATGAGAAATTTATTATTTTCAATATTTGTTACTATTAAGTTTAAATGGCCTATTTTATTTTTATATCTTACTTTTACTTTACATTCTCCAATAGAGGAAATGCCCTTTCCTTGATAATCGGTTAAATAACATTTAGACGGAAATAATTTAACATGTTCAAAATATTTTAAAAATAGATCTTTTGACATAGTTGTTAAAGCTGCACCCGTGTCAATTTCTGCTAAGAATTTTATGTCGAAGACATACAAAATACTTTCAAATTTATTAGCCAGATATTCTATATTATTGATGGACTCACCATTCTTTCCCGAAAATGATTCTCCGTGGGCAGATGCTTCGCTCTTTCTTGATTGAAAATATCCATTCTTAGATTTTGAATGACAAACAGTCGATATATGTCCCAATTGTTTACAAGAATAGCAGAAAGAATTTCTAAAAAAACATCTGTCCGAATGATGATTCATCTTTCCACAATGTTTGCATTTAGAATGTAATTTGTTTATTTCTTTAGTTTCAGCATAAGACTTCATTTTCAACACATTACAATCTACCGATTCTATTGTGGTAGCAATATTTACTGCCATATTAAAAGTGAGCTCAGGCTCTTGAAGTAATCTTTTCAAAATAACTTGATTAGAAACGCCTGCAATGAATTTATCCCTTAGGTGTTCTTCAATATTTAAGCCAAAATTACATTTATTAGCTTGTTTTTTTAATTTAAGGACATATTCTTCTATTTTTTCTCCATGTTCCTGAATCAATTGGCTGAACTCATATCTTTCAAAAATAATATTTAGCTTAGGTGTAAAATGAGTAAGTAGAACACTAACAATTTCTTCAAATTCTAATGCACAAACATCTCTAGGTGAGATCAATTCTTTCAGAATTCCATAAGTATTTGGTCCAATAGACATAATAAAAAAAGGAACAATCTTCTTACCTTCAATTTCATTCACAAAAATGTACTGTTTGAATCGTTGAATATAGTTTTCGAAAGGTTCTTCTTTCATTACATAAGGTTCGAACGAAAGCCTCGTCGCCATTGTTAATTTTGATGTTTAATTAATTTTCTAGAAATTTATATCAAACAGAAGAAGTCTGCACTTATAAAAAAAAAGAAGTTTATTTTTCTTCCCTAAGAATATTTACATGCAACTCAAGCAAAACTAAAATTAAAATTAAAATTGAACGAACAAAATTTACATATCTTTTGATAGATTGAATTTACCTTTTCTTGGTCAAAAAACAATAGAAAAATAAATTAATTAATATTCAATCACTCATATTTAATTATTTTTTTTTAAGTTCATCCACATCAACGTGTAATAACAGAGAATGCCAGGTCATCGTAAACGGAGGCAGTTCAAGCAGACAGACGCTTTTACGAGGGGCATGGTGATCGGACAGAAAAGGGCAGGTTGGTCCATACGTCAAATCGCAGCTGATACACACCTTGGTGCGTCCACGGTGCACCGACTGTGGAGAAGATGGTTGGAACAAGGAAATGTGGCAATTTATAGGAATTCCGGTGCAACCAGAGTGACGTCAGCACGTGTGGATCGGCGTATCCTTCGACAAGCAGTGGCGGCCCCACAAGCCACTTGTACCGCCATCCTGCAACATGTGCAAGACACCCTAGATCATTCCATCTCGACCAGAACCATTTCCCGTCGATTGGTTGCTAATGGCTTGCACTCATGCCGTCCGCTAAGAAGACTGCCATTGACCCCACCGAATAGGCGCCAACGTTTGGAATGGTGCCGGGCTAGATCGACGTGGATGACGGAATGGCACAGGGTCGTGTTCTCAGATGAGTCGCGTTTCTGCTTGTCCAGTGATAGTCGCCGTGTACGCGTGTGGCGTCGACGTGGAGAAAGGTCCAATCCGGCAGCAATTGTGGAACGCCCCACCGTGCGACAACGTGGAATCATGGTTTGGGGCGCAATCGCGTATGATTCCAGGTCACCTTTACTTCGTATTCAGGGCACTACGAGGGCCCAACGATACGTTGATGATGTGCTGCGACCGGTCACACTCCCCTACCTTCAGGGGGTACCCAATGCCCTTTATCAGCAGGATAACGCCCGACCGCACACTGCTCGCATTAGCCAACAAGCTCTGCAAGATGTACAGATGCTTCCCTGGCCACCGTACTCTCCTGATCTCTCACCAATCGAGCACGTCTGGGACATCATTGGACGCCGTTTGCATGCCTTGCCACAGCCGCGTTCAGAAGACGAACTGTGGCAAATGGTTGAGAGGGAATGGAGAGCCATCCCTCAGGACGCCATCCGTACTCTGATTGACTCTCTACCTAGACGTGTTGCTGCGTGCATCGCCGTCCGCGGTGGTCCTACTTGCTACTAAGCCGACGCCGTTCTCGCTCTGTATTATGAATATCATTTTGAAATAAAGATCACTTATTGTTCGTCCCTGTCTCTCTCTGTCTGCCGAGTTTCATCACTTTCTGGCCACTATTTCTTGGTGTTCCATTTTCAATGTCACGCAGTGTATATCAGAATATATCACGGAACAAGTTAAGTAAACGTTTAGTTTATTTTTGTTCCACTAGATGGCGCTCTGCCATCTAGAAATGCTCATGTTAGCCTGGTGAGGATATGCCTTTTTTGTTTTTAATATTTTAGAATTTTTTTTTTTCATTTTCAATGACTCCTGTAATATATATAAAATAAAAAAGCTGTATAGACTAATAATTGTAAATACTGTCGTGTCGTTCGGATTGCACCACCAAAGAAAGTAACATTTTATTTCACCAATAAACAAAGGACTGACGTCACCAGGCAGGATGATATTCAACTAGACTCTTGTAACATCGATGGATGGTCGTTTAACCTAGAGTTTGTACGCCTGTGGCCGAGGTTACACCCTGCAGTACATGTGATGTCGGATGAGACCCTCGTCTTTAAGATCGGGTTACTGTGGGTTTGGTCAGCAGGTTTCTCTCGACTGACTGGTAGTTCTACTGGTTGTTTGAAACCTAGGTCTTGGAAAGTGTGAATATGCCGCGTTTAAGATATATATTAATGTATTAAAGGCGCTCTGGCTTCTATAAAGCACATGTGCTGCCGGTCAGGATATGCCATTTTTAATATTGATTTCAACACCTAATCTTTTTATCTTTTACTTTTCTTTCGTTTTTTCACATTAATGTTTATTATAATTGCTATCCCAGGATGTAATGCAAATAACAAAATGTTATTTATTGCATAAATATATTTTACTAGAAATAAAATTAATTCAAATTTAAATAAATTTTGAGATATGAATCCTGACAATAATAAGTATCCAGAAAATCACTTAATGGCAGGAATAACAGAAGGTATAAGCCTGCGAATTTAGTCAAACAGAAATTGGATGGCATGTAAAGGTACAGCTTCCAAAAAGGCTTCAACACGATGCCACAGTGAATGACGTGTGGTGACAAGCCAATCGCTCGGCAATCTTTGACCAGACGTTTTCTATTGGCGACAGATCAGAAGAATGTGCAGGCTATAGGGTGGCCGCCGAACATTTTCTATATGTAAGAAGGTCCGTATATTACCGGTAACATGCGGTAGTGCGTTATCATGCTGAAGCGTAGCGTTTCTCAGTCCTCGAATAAAGTCTAAGGTCACGGGCCTCAACACACGATGAATGTTACCGGGACTGTTCAAAGTGATGGGAATGCGAACAAGAGTTGGCTGAGACATGTATCCAATGGCACTCCATACAAGCACGGCCAGCATGACAATGTCGAATACACGCTGGCAATAGGCCTCCTCAACATTGGCACCAAATACATATACGGCCAACATGATGCTAAAAACAGAGAACCTACATTAATCTGAGAACATAATTTCCCGCCATTCCTGTGTCCAGGTCACAGAGATCCTGTACGCCGCACCGATATCAACCGACGCGAGCAGCAATACTGTGGTAAGTTAAACCTAGCAGGCAACAATTCTGCCTTCATCAAAATTATAAACCTATTTGTAATAATTTCTCCTTTTATACGAGGTATCACGACAAATTTTCACAGCGAAGCAAGACTTCAAATTTAATTTCTGCATGAAAAACCTGCTGTACAATATCTTGTTTGAAAAAATTGTAGGTTAGGCTACCGGCGCCTATTTCTTTCTATCGTATAAAATTCACGCCTGTAACTACACTGAAGATCTATTTTGACAAAATGACACCATTTTTCATCTAGAATCCTTTGAGTATGAATAAACCTTCTTTTGAGAAATCTAGATAGTTGTTGAAACGATTATATATAGGTAGTTTAGACAAAATTCCGGGAAACGCACTTCTGGCCTTAACTACCCGTTTAATGATTTTTCAGGATTCCTGAATTACCAGTTCTTTTGATCGTTTAAGTAGAACTTGCACCACGCTGAGGAGGGCTAATAGTCCGAAACGCGTACGTGATTAGCTTTTCTTGATTAATCTGGGAATGAGTATTTGGTCAATTTAGGAATAATTAAGAATCAACGAATAGTTGATATTTATTCCGACAGGTGGCTCAAGCCATTAACAACTTTCTGTTGAACGATAAGGAGATGCCTTATATATATGTGTGATATCTTGGGACCTCTGGGACCAGTGTTACCTGATGCTAGACGAACCTCGATGTCAACTCTACCGTGCAGTCGTGGTGGAAGGCGACACAGCTGGGCCAAAGGTGAAATAAACAAACAGATTCCACTAAGAAGCGTCTGACGTCAAGAAGGAATGGGATGAGGGGAGAGAGAGATCTTTAGAGCAAGTGTTACCGTTGGGATCCAAGCGCAGACTGCCTAACCTAGGTTCTCGATTTAACACCACGACCTTTCTTCTTTCTAATTGGTAGGAAGATGTCACGTGGCCGTTGGCTATTGGTTGACCTACTTAGGTATTGTTTCCTAATTGGTAGGAATATGTCACGTGGCCGTTGGCTATTGGTTGACCTACTTATGTGTTACCTTCTAATTGGTCTTTGCTGAGGTCTTTGACGGAAGATATAACCGGCCTTGCCCAGGAAATACTGGCCGTTAAACTCGACTTTTATGATTTCCGCGATTCATAAAATTGACTGTAAATTTATTAATAGTGGTGCTGGCTTTAAGCCTCTTTGCTAGGCCTTACTTCTACTCTCACCTAAGCCTGATTAGTTTTAACCTTAATTTTCTCCTGTTAGTCTCCATTCCTTCTATCTGTACAGTTGCTATACTTTATTAGATTCTTACGCGGTACAGATTGATGTTAGTTGAGGCTTTCTATTTGCAGTAAATAAGAAGTTATATACAGTCACGTGGTGGAACATGTGGTAGTAGATATCTGGACTATTTACAACAATTCCATGGTCTTAAATCATCACATATATATATATGACAATTTACCTGAAATTTGCGGCAACCATTACCTAGGTAGATATCCCGGCCACACTATTGGCGTTTCAGTGTAGTCATTGCGGCTGACACAAATTTCAGTTTTTTAGTAGAAATATATTCAAAAACAATATATTTTCCAATACATTATTTTATGTTTTATTTATATAAAAAACATTTTCACCTTAACTTTGTACATAACAGCGTGGTTTGAAACAACAGCATGGTTAAGATCTACAGTGTGGGTTGAGATAAAACATTTATGAGGGTAGGTAAATGCCAGAAAACCGTAGAAAATTTAGAATAGAATATAGAAAAAAAAAAAAGGGGATCAAAATAGTTCTTAATTCTATATAAAAAGGGAAGAAGTTTTCAATCTAAAATTTGAATTTTATAAATTTATTTTTTATATTAACTCTCAATATCAGCAAAATTTAATCGCTAATTTTAAATTAACTTTGTATTTATAACTTTGAAATTTAATTTTTGCTTCTCAAGACCTAACCTGAATGCAAATATGTTTACCGAACTATTAAAATATTGCGTTATATTATTTTAATATACACCTTTTCATAAATCTTAATAAGTGTCAAATTTTAAAAGGCGTTTATATTTGATATGGAAAATGAATTTATAATTAAAAAAAAAAAAAAAAATATATATATATATATATATATATAATTATAAAGTATATTGTATTTATTTTATATAATTTATATATATTAGAAAACACTAATCACTTTAAACAATTTTGAAATTATTTTAAAGCCAAAATTTAAATTTATATTATAAATAATTGAATAATTATATATACACCTATATTATAATAATTGAACAATAATTGAACACCTTTATTTTACAATTTAATAAAGTTTTCTTTCTACTATTACAATTTCCAGAAGTTTAATTGTTGCTAAAATTTAACAACAAAGAAAAATAATTTTCTTTTGTAAATTATAGAAAGGAAAAATTTGTTTTCAACAAATGATAATTCGAACATTAATTATTTTCTCTACCATACTCTTCCTTACACACACAAATATTTAAATAAAATTTATTCCAGCAAAGTAAAATACGATGTTCATTGATCTGTGATGTTGTTTTTAGATTTTAAAATAAAATATCTGGCAACACGACAGTTCGTAGTAAAAATAAAATAAGCGAACAACAATGATCTATGCCAAGTGCTATATTTTGTATCCTTTTATATTTAAGAGATGTATAAATTTGTAGATAATTCATAAAGTCTAACGAAAATATCAGCTATTTTTATGGAATAAAACAATTGGTGTTCAATTGTTTTCATTTTATTTAAAGTATCTGAACACAAAACTATATTACAAGGTTGTCCTAAAAGTTCGTAAACACTTTCAAAAATTGAAATACTAATATTATTCGCCGTTATGTATAATGTATTTATATTATGTATTTTTATGTATTCGCCGTAATAATACTTTTCGCCAAGTAATAAGAAAAACAATGTTTTAAGAACAACTTTTGGGACAACCTTATATAACAAATTTGTATATTGGTCTCACACAATGCCGCACAGCCTCTCTTGATATCTCTTGATTATAACTCAATGGAATTTTCTCTCGAACTCTGTGGTAATATAGGCCATTTATCACATCATTCTTCCCTTATTTAGAGTACAAATTTTATAATTATAACATCATAAATTATTTTCTCATGTTTAACTATTTCAAACACTTTCCTTATATATATATACACCCCTTTCTTGGTTTCTCAAGAAGGCTCTGGGACCAAAAAATATTTTTGGTCGCAGTGGTACAGCTTACTCCACGCTGACGAGCGCCAACAGCGCGAAACGCGTTCGTGAATGGCTTTTCTTGATTTATCAAGAAAGAGGGTTGGCCAAATATCAGGGAACAGGCTAAATCAATGTCTAGTTGATTTCTGTTCCACTAGATTGCGCTCTGCCATCTGAAAAGCACATGTGCTCCTGGTCAGGATATGCCTCCTTTATTTTTAATATCAACAACTAACCTTTTTATTTATTTTTTCTACTATTTTTCACATATATATGTGTTCACATATTATCGTGTTTGGTGAGGGGATTGGAGTGTAATTCCTATCTTTCATTTATTGTGTGTATTGGGTATTAAGTGTGGGAAGGTCACAGCTTTTGTTCTTATGAAAGAAGTCTAGGTTAAAAGGCTGGTTAGTGTGCCGAGCAACAATTCTTCCATGGGCAGACTGCGTCCAATAAGTGGCATGTTTAAAACACCAGGGTGATAAATATAATCCACTAGCCGAATGACCCGGGCAACGCCCGTGTTTTACCCGATTGAAAGTTTTTATTCAAATAATATTTGTTACAATTATGAATTGACGCCTTAAATAAATGCATATATTAGTTAATAACTATAGCCTATGTTCTTTATCTGTCTATGTACTGTTGGCTTCCGTAGGCGTCTCTTACTGGGAAAAAGAAAGAGAGGATTCCATTTAGTTATTAACTAATATATGCATTTAATTAAGGAGCGACCCGCTCCAACACAATAGTTACAAAAACGAAAAAGCGAGGGGGGGGGGGCATGATGGGGGGGGGGGGGGGGCAAAGGTGGCGTGATCGTAGCCAACCAATTTTTTTTTTTTTCAGCCTGAAAATCGGCCAATTTTATACCTGCTCTCGTAGGAGGTTATGACATTGAAGCCGCACCCCCGATATAAATACTTTTCAAATCGAATATATTCCTTTTTACTATCTAAATATATATAACGCTATATTTATTTAAAATATATGTAATTAAAGTGTTTTTTTTTAAACAAAACACAGTCCCCTTTACCTGGAATAAATAAAATAATTAAGAAAGAGGATATCAATGGTGAACCAGCGGTTTCCCGCTTTTTAATCTTCAGACCATTCACTATTTTATTGGACTGAATTGATTATATTGGCTATTGAATACAGTAAATTGGTGTTTTGTCAGGATAATGCTCATATGCTTTTATGACTGTAGAAATGAATATATAAATTGAATATGTAAAACATTTTCAAACGCAAACATTTTAAATTTAATATCATTTAATAAAACAATGATTTAATCATTAATTTGAATATTTGCCGTTGACCATTATTACTATAAATATGGGATTCAATGATTTATTTTTTCAATATTGCATTTCCTCAGAATCCATTAAGAAGATGTCATACGCACATTGGGTGTCAACATTATTCATGAAATTCAAATTTCCTCGAAGTCATTAAGAGCTCAAGAATTTGGCACTTTTCAGAGTGTCTCAATTAATTTTATATAAAAAAGGCTTAATGGTCTTATTAATGTAATTTGGGAAATCTGTGATTTAATTATTCCTATTCATATAATGTGTGATGAGCTTTATTACAAACCCCCTTATCAAATTAATTTTACAGAAATATTTAATTTTAGAAATAATAAATTAGAGTAAATTAACAATTTCATTCAAATTATGTTATTAATCTTATTTTATTTATATCTCTATATTCAAAATTCATATTTGCTTACACTTGCTACAAAATATTTAATATATATAGTAGAAATATTAAATATTCATTTCAGATTTTATTTATTCACCATAACGGACGCGATATCCCAGCTTGGGATACTTGCGCCTGAATACACTTTAGCAGATTAATTTAATAAATAAAACAAAATCCGTATATATTACTACTAAATGGTTGGTTTTCTCGAACATAAAATAAAATATAAAATGAATATTTTCAAATATTATTGGATTTTACATACATGTCTTTGCTATATACAAATTCGCACATTTCTTCGATGGGGAAAATTTTACTTCTGTAGCTATAAAAAATTGGGTAATATATCAATTAATGTATTGAATCTTGGTTTTATTTTCCTCGATTTTCGTCAGAAATTCCCCAAATATTGGTGAAAATGTTGCCGGAAAGAGCTATAAAAGAAAGGTCGGCGAGTTCTCCCAAAACGACAGACCTCTGCACCATCTCCCTGTCATTTTCAGTTCGGTTTCATAAAGACGCCGTTTGTTTTATACGTTTATTCTGGCGTGACCTTTTATTTTAAATAGATCGATAGATGTGACTTCCGGTCACAAAAATACCATATATACATATCCCTACCTGGTAAATATTGTTGCGTTGTTGGTTGACAAAGAATAACTTCCGTGGGTACAAAGGATCTTTAGGACTTTATTTAAGCCTAATCGATAAAATAATTACAGAATAGTGCAAAAAATAAAACGACAATAAAGAAAACAGCAGTTACAAACTCACCAACTGCAGCACGGTGAGGAAAGGCAGGAGCAGAACAGGAGACAGAAGTTCGTAGAACCTTCTAGAATCTTCCAGGAAGTACACCGGCGTCGGCGGTAAGCAGCAGTCCGACCCCTTGAGACAGCAGCTTGCTTGGAGTACACCACGTAGCTTCGTTCTTCGACCTCTTTTTCTTATCTTTCTTCCCTCGGCATGAGTTTCTCCTCCCTATATATCTCGGAGTAGATCTTTCCAGAACGGTCACGCTTGGTCAGCCAATCAGAAAGCCGCCAGCACAAAGCGGTTGCGCAATCGCTTTAGATTGGCCAAACGGTTGTTCTCCGATTTTTCTACATTTTTCTTTAACGTTCTAAAACATTATCCCTCCATTCTGGAATGTGCTTTTTTTTCTACGTAGCACTGCCCCCTTCTTAGGACTGAGCGTCCCGAACAGTCCATTGTTCTGGAACAGTACCTTTGAAAGGTGCTAATTGGTTGTACTGCACAACTTTGGGTTTAGAAGTCCGGGTCTTCTGAATTCGATAGATGACATCATTGAGACTGTTGATGATCTTGTAGGGACCTTCCCACTGATACTGAAGTTTAGAAGAAAGTCCTTTCTTCCGTTGAGGATTATGGAGCCAAACCATTTCACCCTTTTGAAAGTCTTGTGGGAAGTCTTGATGTTGTACCTGTCTTTCATTTTCTCACTGGAAAAGTGAAGATTTTCTCTTGCCCACTGGTGAACGGTCAGCATCCTTTCAAGTGGGGGACCTACATTGTAGATCTTCACCTTTTCTTTGGATTTTGGTGTCAGTTCCTTTCTCACTGAACATCGTGTAAGGTTTCTGCGCCATTTTTCAACATCAGTTCGACTTCCTGGCCAACAAAATCTTTCTCTAACTTTGGCCAATGTTTTTCTGATGCCGAAGCGACCTCCCGTGGGACTGCTATGCATCTCCTGGAGAGCCAAAGGTACATGAGATCTGGGTAACACCAACTTCCAGGATTCATGCTTTCCATCCTCGCTCTCCCATTTCCTGTATAAGACTCCATCTCGCAGGGTCAAAGAATTCCAGAGGCGCCAGAGACTTTTGGTTTTAGGACTGTGCGGGGCCACATCTTCCCAGGATGGTCTTTCATCTGATTCCTTCCAATTAATCATTGACAACAAATCTCTGTCTTCACGTTGAGCCTTTCTTAAAGCTTGTCCAATCCAATGTTGCTCTTATACTTCATCGCTTTCTTTCACTGTAACTTGCCTTACGCAAAATCTCTCTTCAGCACGAGCACAATGTCCACTTTGTGAAACACATGGCCTTCTTGATAAGGCATCAGCATTATCGTTCCGTCTCCCATGGTTCTTTCTAGGGGCTGTGGTGGTCTTAGAATTTTCCGGACAGTTTCTTCTCATGTGGCCATATTGTCCACATCTCCAGCAGTCGGTGTCACTGCGTTGTTTTACTTTTCTGGGGCAAATTAGAGAAATGTGATCATGGGCTCCACAAGTCCAGCAGCGACCCCTTTTTCCTCCAGGCCTATCCTCAGAGTTAGCTGGACAGTTTTTCCTTATGTGGCCATCTTTTCCACATTTCCAGCCACTTGTATCACTGCGCTGTTTTACTCTTCGGGGGCAAGTTGGAAACATGTGACCACGGGCTCCACAGGTCCAACAGCGACCCTTTTCTCTTTCTGGATTATCCAATTTAACTTGTCTAGCCACGCGGTAACTTTCTATTGTGGCTTGTTGGGCAGCTTCATACTTCATGGCTTGGACAAGGGTTTCTTGTAGAGTAATCGCACTTGATAGTCTGGCAAACTTCTGGGTTTCAGGGTCTCCGATGGCATCAATAAACTGGTGTTGGGCCATAAAATCTTGTATTTCCGGAGGGCATGTTGGATAGGCAAATCTTGCTAGGCGTCGGATGTCGTGGGCCAAATCCTGCAAACTTTCTTTCTTTTCTTGTAGTCTATTCTTGAACTTCACCACATGAAGTTGTTGGTAATGTTCTTCTCCATATCGGGACTCCAACGCGTTAATCAGGGCGTTGAAGTCTAGGCGGAGTTGTTCCGGAATCATCTGGAGAACTTCCACTGCCGGTCCACGAAGTGCAGCAGCCAAAAAGCTTGCCTTATCTCTAACGTTCCATCCGTTAGCTTGGGCAACCACATCGAACTGGGTTTTGAAGGAGGTCCATGATGATTGTCCATCAAAGGTAGGAACTTTGACAAGAGGCTTACCCAAATTGTTATTTTCTTGCTGGAAAACCGGAGTTCTTGGATGGCTCGTTTCCAGAGCAGCAAGTCTCTCTTCTAAAGCAGACAATGTATCTTTCATTTCTTCTTTTATAGAGAAAACGTCTTCTTTTACAGAGAAAACGTCTTCTCTTACAGAGAAAACGTCTTCTCTTACAGCTGAGATTTCATTTTCTAAGCATTGGAATTTAAGCCCCAAGCTTTCTTTTAGTTCTTGATGTTGAGCTTGAAAAGCCTCGCGGGTTTCTTGATTTTGATCTTGAAGAGCCTCGCGAGTTTCTTTATTTTGAGCTTGAAGAGCCTCGTTTAGAGCCTCACGAGTTTCTTGATTTTGAGCTTGCAAAGCCTGGTTTTGACCTTGCATAGCTTTAAATATTTCTTCCATTTTTCTGGTAAGTACCATAAATTATTCAGGCTTCACCTAAAGATCCCACTTCTGACACCAAATTGTTGCGTTGTTGGTTGACAAAGAATAACTTCCGTGGGTACAAAGGATCTTTAGGACTTTATTTAAGCCTAATCGATAAAATAATTACAAAAGAGTGCAAAAATAAAACAACAATAAAGAAAACAGCAGTTACAAACTCGCCAACTGCAGCACGGTGAGGGAAGCAGGAGCAGAACAGGAGACAGAAGTTCGTAGAACCTTCTAGAATCTTCCAGGAAGTACACCGGCGTCGGCGGTAAGCAGCAGTTGACCTCTTGAGACAGCAGCTTGCTTGGAGTACACCACGTAGCTTCGTTCTTCGACCTCTTTTTCTTATCTTTCTTCCCTTGGCATGAGTTTCTCCTCCCTATATATCCCGGAGTAGATCTTTCCAGAACGGTCACGCTTGGCCAGCCAATCAGAAAGCCGCCAGCACAAAGCGGTTGCGCAATAGCTTTAGATTGGCCAATCGGTTGTTCTCCGATTTTTCTACATTTTTCTTGAACGTTCTAAAACATTATCTCTCCATTCTGGAATGTGCTTTTCTTTCTACGTAACAATATGAAAGAATCAGCATATGAGAACCTAAAACCCGGAATATTGTACATGATGCCAAAATTTATTTTAAAGTCAAATATTCTGCATCACTGAAGAGTCGATCTCCAATTTTAGAACGCATACATATCATTTATTAAAGGCTATCATATCCTTGGTACATAAAACTATACTAGTAAATTAAATTTTATTGCCCTCTATCGTTAAAATTTTACACAAATAAATTTACTGGCAATGCGTTTCTTTTTAAATCTCTACAGACCTTACTGCAATGATATGATTTAATGAATGAGAGGGCTATACTGTATACTTCGAGGAAACGCTTGCATGTCAAGTACCATTTTATCAATGGAACTGGAAGAATTTAGCGGGAGCTAAATATGGTGCATAGGGGGCATGGATCAAGTATTCTAGCTTGAACGCAACAATGACTTCAATTCGCGTTTTACTGCCACTTTCCGCATTCTAAAATCATCGGCTAAAAAGCGCTGAATTGTGCTTTAGGACAAACTAGATTAGTATTAGAGTTCGTATGTTGTCTTGTATCGATCATATGAAATTACTGAAATGGCCGATGTTGTCAGGTTAGAGCAGCAGAAAGACGATCGTAACGGAGCTTATCTTCAGTGGCCATTTTCCTATTTTCTAACCGAGAAACCAATCACGTACCTATGTATTTTGATAAGAGTATATTTTAGAGCTATTTGAATCATCTGCTATATTATTGCGGAGAAAATTAAACTTTACAGCTGAAAGCTGTTCGTGAGAATCAGTCATTTTTCGTGTCACGAGTACACTGATGACACCACTTCAACAGAAACCCGTCATCATCGAGTGGCGACGCCGCTAGGCAGATTAGAGACTACACTACCATGATGGTACACTCTGGCTCCTCAAGTACAGGCCTAACGAAGCTGGGTACTTTGGGTTCTCCTTTTAATTTCATTCTAAAGCATATATATCAGTAAAATATAATCTTCAGTAATGAAACTTACTTTATGTAAATTACAAAATGTTTTAAATTCGCTCTTAAACATGTCGCCATTTCTGCTTTACAACGCTTATCTAGGGATATCGCACTTCCCTGGGCCGGTGAGCTCGTGCACCGTCGACCAACCAGCAGCAGAAGGTATACCTTGTCGCCAGCCGCCATATATCCTACCGTCCGATTCTATGCGGGAATTATCGAACGAAAATAATATGCGCCCTATTAATGGATTTTAGTAAAGTACAGATAATTCTTCCTTTTGAAAAGAGAAAACTATGCTTTTTGTGTACCTTTTCATATGCATTTATTAGTCAAATAAATTCTGCAATGATTTGCCCACAACAAATATGAAACATATGTCTCTCTACTTAATCATAGAATAAAATAAATATGGGGTAGGTAGTTAAAGACTTCATATTTTGACCGATATTTCTTGATCTATATGAGGATCAAATACACGTGAACAATTAATTTGACTTTTTAACCTCTCAATAATATTTATTATCTCTATTACACGTAGTATAGGCCATGATAATCATGGTGGGTAGAAGTTGGCGACTGCTTTTACTGTAAGTGCATCACATGTCTACACACGTGGAAAGCCGTTCGACTTTTGCACTCACAAGTGTGCCAGAACCATGTTTGGTTACTTCCACTCGGTGGGGTTGGACATTTGCAAGAATCGGGGGCCATTAGAGCATTTAAAAAAGTGTCCAATGTGCAGGATTCGATCCCGAGTCGTAGCGGTCGACTACCAAGGGTTTCTGTCACTCGTCCACCAACCCTCCATTACTGATTACAAATAACCAAATGGGGATCAAGAACCTCTTGTAAGTGGAAAAATCGAAATGTTTTCTATATATCAGAACAAAGGGTGAACTTACATTAAGTCACAAATACCTTCTCAATATCATTATTAACGCACATTTAAAGAATAAAAATTTATATTTCTCTATAATATATATTTTGAATTATCAAATGGAAAAAAAAATATTTTACTATTATCCTTGAAATGCGTCCTCTATTTATTTATTTATTTATTATCATTTACAAAGCACGCGATATCCGTCTTGGATATTTGCATGCATACACAAGTTTGGGAGCTTATTTACAGTAATTATTAATATGATTTTAGTTATTATAATAGAAATTATTAACATATTTGTCAGTTAGTTAACGATTTAATTACCCTATAATGAATATTAGTGAACATCACAGATAAGAACAGAAATTTAGAGCTATTTACAGCATATATCTATATATCAGTTATTACAGCCCAGGCTATCTATTACTAAAAAACATTCTACAAAATCTATTAAAATTTATATACATATATCTATTATTAACTACTTGATTTAGACAGTTTATATTTATTTGATTTTTGACTCTTAAGTCCTCTACAAGTCGACAGTCCGTTAGAATATGTACAGGATTTTCTTCTTCTGCACCACATGAGCATTTAGGCGAATCCGTCTTTCTGACTTTGTACAAATATGATCTAAAGTTACCGTGTCCAGTAAAAAATTGGACATTGTAAAAATTTGGCTTGACATATTTGGGTATTTGGGAATCAGTGAAGAAGGACTTGAAAATGGTATTAGTCTTCTCATAGTATTTCTGCAATTTTCCCCTTATATAATTAGAAATTATATTCCTACTTGAAGAGTCAAATCGGTTGTAATTTATTTCGGTTTTCAACATGTTAGATTCAATATAATCAGTAATTTTGGGGACTTGTGCAAGTATATGTATACAATCCGATGATGTTGTACTGTAGGCCTGTATACAATGTTTTAATATATTATATTGAAGAGAATTTAGTTTGTCTCCTTAGACTTTTTGTTTATGAATGGATACCATATTGGATAACCATAAGTAATTGTACTTCGATATAATGTCTTATACAATATCAGTCTTCGTCTAAAATCTAGACCCCATGCTTTCTTTGTCAGGCCAAATAGGTATCCACTAGCTCTAGTTACTTTTATGATCATTTCATTAACGTGAGGCGTAAAGTCCAGTTTGCTTCTGACTCGGTGATTTTTAATAGTCACTCCTAGGATCTTAAGTTCTTCAACCGGTTTAATTAACTTGCTACCTGAGACTATTATATCGTTATTGCATTTATATAAATATAATATTTTTGTTTTTTCATCTGACAATTTTAATTTACGACTTTCACACCACTTATTGATTTTTCTTAATACATTATCTATTGTCTTTCTTAGTTGTTCAGGAGTTTTATTCCAACATATTAACGTAATATCATCTGCATATCCTATTGTTTCACAATTATCATCCAGATTATTATTCAGTATCTCATTAACAAGAATATTCCATAATGTGGGAGACAGTGGTCCTCCCTGTGGACATCCTTTACTTAATTTCTTATTAATTTCAGTTGAGGAATATCTAAATCTTATTCTTCTATTATCAAAGTATGATTGTAGAAGTTTTATCATTGAAGCCTGCACACCATCTTCATCTAGTCTTTTCATCAAGGCCGGCCACCATGCATTATCAAACGCTGCACTAATATCCACTGCAATTATTGCTGCATATTCTCTTGTTTTATGTTCTAACGCAATTTTTATTATTTCAGTTAGTGCAGTAATAGTAGACTTCGATCTTCTAAAGCCATGTTGTCGATCACTTAGTAAATTAAAATCTTCATAATATTTTATTATTCTGTTATTAATTATTTTTTCAAATATTTTAGAAATGTTGGAATTAAGACATAAAGGTCTATAATTTTTAAAGTTATTAAAATCAGTTTTTCCAGGTTTCGGAATAATTATTGCCTCTGCTCTTTTCCATTCAGCAGGATAGTATTGTAGGTCTAAACATTTTTGAAATAGTATCACCAATATAGGAGCTATAAATTGTTTAGTGTGCCTTATCATGTTGTTAGAGATGTTGTCTATTCCGGGAGATTTCTTTGGATTTAATTTGTCAATTAAGTCGTTAACTTCAGTAATCATAACCATCTGTTTTTCTTTATTGAGTAGTTTTAAATTATAATTTATTATACTTTTATGGATGTTTGTATCTTCTTCACATTTATCATCTGGAAATAAGTTATTCAATAATTCCTCACCCTTCTGCAAACATTCCATATCAGTATTACCCTCCAAAATTTGCATATTTCTTTTCCGCTTAGATCCACTTTTGATGTTTTTTTACACCTTATATAAGTTTCCATAAGGGTTGTTCGACTTGTTTTCCTCCAGAAAAATTCTCCATGATGCTTTCCTAAAAAATATTTTACTATTATCCTTAAAAGGCGTCCTCTATGAATATTATACCAATGTCATACATCATTTAAACTTTTATTAAACCAGTTTTCACGATAAATTTAACATATTATAGAATGCTCTCTCTTTATCATGTTTTATATATTTAACATTTAAACCTTTCTCCCTAAAATGTTTTCTTTCTTTGTAATGGCCATAATAAGGGGGGCTTTATGAGTTTCAACGATTATATTTCACGCTAATAAAAATGGAAGACGAGAATAAAATAACAAAGGACAAACCAATAATAAAACAAATTTATAATAAAATTGAGCTGTTTGACAAAGAAAGGTTTTCAATTAAGTTCTTCCATTCAAGGAACGCTGGAGTGGATGGAAAGAGATAAGGGGGAGGTCGTAAAAGGAAACTTGGAAGAATGCCAGAGCAATAAAAGATATGAAAGGTATAAACACGACACATGTGCGCTTGTAGATTCCAGGGCGTGAAAGTACGTGTGTGGAATCAATGTTGCCAAAAATATAACCAGAAAATCTATCGGTACTAAAATATTTATGACTAAAACATTTTTTTACATTACAGAAATCTTCAATGAATAGTCAATAGAGTTTCCTGATCGAATATTGTTATAAACACCAAACTAAGCAGTTCTAAATCAATTCAACCTCCAATGAACGACCATGTCCAGAGAAGGATCAGCGGTACAGACAGTCTGTACATATATAAAGAAAGGGTTTCTCGTAATATAAACAACATAGTTTGACGGCTAGGTGTACAAAATGTAATCATTTAGTGTTGTTAGTCAAAATATATCTAGGAACATTTTATATATCGATAATAAGAATGTATCAATATAACAAAATAATTTACATTTTGTTTATGAAAGGTTATATATATTATGTTTAGTGTCAGAAGAGTATACGCCTGAGTAGGAAACAACGGTAAAATATGATGTCAATGAAAGAAAGGATTGTTTCAAATAATAAACAGATCCAGTCCTAATCGTTATCAACGTCCAGAAAGACCAGACAGTCTCTACATATATAAAGGCTTATCGTTATATACACCTGGGTTGACGGCTAGCTATACACAATTTAATCATTTAGGAGTGTTACTCAAAATATAACTAGAAAATAATATATATATATTTATATTTTATTTTTTTAAATTATTTTTCACACACACACATATATATATATATATATATAAGTGAGTGGAGCCGACAACGTCACAGTGGGCTTCTCATCCAACATGCAGTCATGGGCTGGAAGTGGAGCCAAACTAGCCTAGAAGACCACACGCATAGGAACATGGTTACCTCAGTTTAGGGGTGGTTCCCGGGAAGGGAGACTAAGGGGGAGTCCTGGTACCGCTCTGGTCAATCTGGCAGCATGGCGACCTAGCCACTCTCCTACCCTGCTGGTCCCTGGGTCAGAGCCACCAGCAGTTAGGACTGCCACGACCAATATGTTTATAAATCTCTTGTTCATACTATCCTTCCCGGCTCACCCACCCTTTCTCTCTCTGGTGTCTGTTTTATTGACGCCATTTTGTAGTTACACATGAGTTTGTTTCTATATACTACATACAACATATAAAATACGACATATATATGTCATAATTTGTATATAATTGTATGCCCCCCGACCCACTATGCATGTACAATGTATGATTTTCAAAGATTTAATAAAGAATGAGGTAACTGGAGGAAAGAAAGTGGCAACAAGACATAGGAAGCAGGCTAAAAGCGGGCACAAGTATAAATAACTTGTACAGTCAATACTTCCTCGCAAAGCCCGGACGTATCTGGTATCCGCAGAAGTTATATTAGTATAGAGACGCCCAATATTTCCGGACAGGACCGGGCGTATTTTGATAACGCGGAAGTAAATAGAGTCGAACTAACACCCGATACTTCCTATCAGGCCGGGCATATCTTTCACCAAAGAAAGCCGCCGGTCCAATTAGGAAGGAATAACTAAATAGGTCAACCAATAGAAAAACGGGCACGTTCCATCCTTCGACCAATGGGAAGGAAGACAACTCGTGGTGTTAAATCGAAAAGCAAGAATAGTCAGTAGCGACTTGGCTCCCACCGAGTTCAGATCAGAAGAGTGCTTTGGCTCCCAAGGAGGTGACATCGGCTCTGGACCTCTCTCCCTCTGCTCATCCCGCAGCTAAGTACAATCATCACCATGTGATCAGATAATTAACAATCAAAACCCGCTCCGCCTTCTCAAGCTTTCTTTCCTCCAACCCAGTTGCCTTTTATTTTCAAACCCCATCATGTGTCCTGATTATTCCTAACTGTGTGCTTCACTTGCCACTCAACGACTGCGTTTCAACCAATCCTCACCATTCAAATCGAACAACAAGAAATTCCGCAACGATATTGTCACAGAACGGTTAAGTCGACAGGATTCTACAACAGTGTAATACATCAAATATTGCAGTGTAATAACTTTGGATATATATTACACAGAGTCGACAGGATTCTACAACAGTGTAATAACTTTGGATATATTACATATATATACAGTAGAGGACCGATTATCCGAATCAATTGGGGAATGGAGGTGTTCGGATAACCGAAATTTCGGATAACAGATCATTCCTTCCTTCAAAATAAAAGTCATAGTAGTAACATGAAAAAATAAAAGAATAATCAGTTATATTAAAAATAAATTTGTTTAATACTTGTATTTTTCTTTATTTATTATTGCTATTTATATTCTATTACCTATGGCTTTGATAAGGTGCGGTTTCGCACTGTTGAAGCCGTTTACTATAAAATAAAATCTATATACATGTAAAAATTATGTATATTACAAATTTTACAAATAATTGCACTGTATTACAGGGAACTGACTAAATTAATAGGTGCAAAATGGCCATTAAAATATACAGTACATAAAGTTCATCAAAACATTCAAAGAATTTTCTTTTTCTTCAGAGCTGATGTTCATTTTTGGCCGCTAAATCTCGCAAAGGCTTTAAAGAAAGAAATTGAACAGTATTGCATTCTTGTTGTTGTTTTAGCTACTTCATAGCCGTCTCAAGGCAATGAAAAGCTACCTCATTGGATGGTTCTTTTTCAACCTGGTCGTCATTCCGAAGCTCTTCCTCTTTGTCGCTATAACCCTGATCGTCGACGACACTTTCGATGATTCCATCGTCCGTCAATAATTGATAGCCAGGGTCATCAACGTCGCCCTCCAGCAATCTTGAATGTCTTTCTGGTCACATTCTTCAAATACAGAAGATCCTGTAATGAACTCAGCCAGCTCTGATGCAAATTGGCTGCTTGGTAGCTCTTCAGATGCAGTGATAGATTCTTCTGATGGAAGAAGCTTATTCCAAAATTTTGCTAGCGTGATTGTCCTATAAAGTAGCCCAAGCTTCTGCTGCCATGTACACAGCTTTCTTCAAGTCAATTTCTTTGTACAGTTGTGTTGTACACTATCTTCACAATTTTCCTCCATCAGAACCGTACGTAGCAATTATTTTCTGTAATAACGTTTAAAACTTTCAATGACTCCTTGATCCATTGGTTGGAGGATGGAAGTTACGCTAGGAGGGAAAAAGCAACTTTAAATATTCCGTTTTCTCTTTCCATTGAAATGTTTGAGGAATAGCTTGGAGCGTTATCAATCCACAACAGAACATTTCCATTTTTCCCAGTTGCAACTGATGTTTTTTTTTTACTTCAGGGAAAATACAGTGTCATACCACTCTATAAAAATGTTTGTATACATCCACGAGTTCTTCTGTTTCTTGTAGATAACAGTCATATTTTTATTCCTTTAAAGCACAGCGGATTTGAAAACTACCTTATGATTAGCAATAATAGCCTGTTTGTTCCTTTAATATTTCCGCATTAATAGCAGTGATACGTGATTTGCTTGCCTCATAGCCAGGTTCTGACATTTTATTCTTAGCGACTAGAGATTTTGTTGGAAATTTCTTCAAATATAAACCAGTTTCGTCTGCATTGTATATATTGCTTTTATTGTAGCCTTCCTTATCAATCATATTTTTCAAAAATATTCTTTAAAATGTTTAGCTACTTCAGTATCACTCTCAATTTCCAATTGTCTAATTCCATGTCTAGATTTGAAACGTATAAGCCAGCCGGTAGATGCTTCAAAATCAGGATAGCTACCTATTTTCTCGCTCATTTCTAGAGCCTTTTCACAAATCAAAAGGCCACTTATTGGTTGTCCTTGGCTTCGTAACTGCATAAGCCATGTGTAAACCGCAGCGTCTAAATCCTTTTTTTCTTCCATTTTCATCGCTTTTCCGTACAAACTTCCATCTTCATTATCAAGTGCACTAGCATAGTTTGTAATGGCATCACTATTATTCTTAATGTTCGCTATTGTTGCATTTCCAACTCCATATTTCCGAGCTAAGCTTGATCCACTATCACCATTCTTCAACTGATCTACTATTTTAAGTTTATCAGTAAAACTGAGAACAACACGTTTACGTTTAGAAGACATTGTTGGCAGGATGAAAGGAACCAGGTGCAGCCGGGAAGCCCGCTATGTTAGCTTTCGGTTTCGGCGGTTTTGGTTTCAGATTAGCTTTCGGATAATTTCGAAAATATTTTTTTAAAATGTATGAGAGACTGATAAATATTATCGCAATTAAAAGAATAGAGGTACACAGAGCTATTTCAGCAGGTTTTATTATTAAATTAATGCTCGAAAATTGAGTGATATCTTTCTCACCTCTTATCTAAAGAAAAAGAAGGAAATATCTACAGTTACAAAATTTACATAACATCGAACTATTAAAAAATTTACATATTTAATAATTAAACAATTACTTCGATTTCGCTCTAAACAAATTTCGCGACAATATTATTTACACAAAGATACTTGTTTCTAAGATGTTGCTAAGTCTATATATGAGATATACAGTTTAAGCACTTGAAACAGCGATGAAATATGAAAGTCATGCTGCGATAGAATTGCCTTCAAATAATAAACATTTTCAGTGAGGTTCTCATTATTATTAGCTAGAATATTCTATCTTTATCTTAAAAACACGCGTGTTTGTGGCTTTTAAACTCAAGACCTGTGTGCTAGAATATAAAATAAACTATAATTTTCAAAACGAGCAAAAATGTATCTTAATTGTCATATTAAACAACAATTTGATTGATAAGTAACAAAATACAGTTAATATATAAATAAAACAAATTGTAAAATACGTGCGGCAGTCTGCTAGATCAAATTGCCAAAATCGCTGGGAGAGTTCACCACTGATGAGTCACCACAAACACAAGCCGTTCCTAGCGTTGTGTTGTGTGTGTTGACACTATATTTTTATATTTCAAAATTAAAAATAATTATTACCGCTTATAACGATGCTATTTTGCCCTTTCAGATAGATGGCGCCTGTGATTAAACAAAATTAATAATATTGTACAGAAATTAGAATTTACGTAAGTCGAATTATACATTAATTTTATGGAATAAAATATTAGGCAAGAATTTTTTTCGAAAAAATAATCTTACTGTGTCCTCTCTCTCTCTTACTGCGATGAAAACTTATTTAAAGGGCCCGGCTCTTCAGTGGTGAACCCTCTCAGTTTAATCAACTATCCTGCTTTTTAGAGCTCTAATATTGTATTGGACGATTCTGCCTATATATCCTCCATTATATAGGATATATTGGGTATGGTACAGTATTTATATGAAAACTATTAATATAAGCTTTTGGGACAGTGAAATTACATGTAAATATTTGAAACGAGGAAGGCTCTTGCCCAAATACTGTAATTCATACAAAGCCAGATAGGCATAAATTAAACGTACATATAGGAAATGAAACTATAAATCATGTATTTGTGCTCAAATAATTTCATTATATATAAATGGTGGTGTCTTGTCTAAACTTTTTGCTCCATGGAAGGGGGGGGGGGGGTGCCATTGCCCCGTTAGTTAGCCACATTTCAGATTTCCTTGTAGGCCTTCACGGTTACCGTAGCAGCTCGGGGCTCACGATTCCCTTCTTCGTCCTACAGGGCAGTCGCTTACTTGTGCTGCTTCTCCCGACCGCCACGTAGAGGAGGGGCTGGATGGACTTCTGGGCAGGATTATATATATACTAACATTCAAAACATATATTGATAAAGTACCCACATAAGAAAGTATTTCTAGAAACAATATTTAATAACGATATAAAAGTAAATACAAATTCAGCAACATAAGTGCAATACTTAACTATGGCCTGTAAGCTATGAATGGATATAGAAACACATTTACATTTATTATTTATTTATTCATTATACAGATGTACTATAGAAATATATTTAGTACATTGAAACATAAATATTTATTATATTTAGCTCTAAGAACTATTACTTTATGAGACATAAATTTAAACGAAATCTTCCTGTATATTGTTATTACAAGGAAATTAGTACAACAAAATATTCTAATAAAAATAACGACATTCACAATTGGTTCACATTATTAGATTTAATGAATCAAGAGAGGAGCAGATATATAAATTTGGGTAATTTTTGTTTTAATATTTAAAATGTTTGCTCTCTCTCATAAAACGAACTAACATAAAGTAATTTTCATCTATATATGGATAGACAACAGACAGTAAACAATGATCTTTATATAAATACTAGAGATATTTATCTCAGATTTAATCATTTTGGTAAATATATTTATAGTTATCTTTCTAACATGGAGAAGAAACAGGTTCCTAATATATCTTATTGTTTCTTTTTTTAAATTTACATATTTTCTTGTATAATATGTTTATGTAGAGAACAACCTTTTGGTTACCATTACTATATTGCGATGATATAAAAGAACAAAAAGGAGCTTCTTGTGACAATTGAAACAAATTTTACTGACTTCTTGTCAATAATTTAAAAATGAATATAATGAATAAACTAATATACAGATGATGATTGGGGGAGGATGTGTCCCGGCGGGTGAGTCTTCTTTCCCAGGCGATGAGCGGGTCCTCTGCTCCTCCGGTCAAGCCCAACCTGTACGAAGTACCGGTAGATGATGGATTTGGCCGACGCCAGGATGGCCAAGTCGTCATCTTCGAGGCCAGACCCGAAGATCCAGGCCCGCAGGTCAGGGGGTCGCCCGAGGACACTGAAGGCTTCGATGATGAGGGGCCTGATACGCCTGCAGCTCCAGCTCAACGGGAAGGACGATGTCGTTCGTTTCTAGCCGGGATATCGCGTTTTGTGTGTTGAAATAAATAAATATGGCTATAGGAAATATGTGAATAAACTAAGTACAAATAATGACACTGAGAATTCCTCACCAATCAATAGCGTCGACTATATCGACAGGATTACCTCCCCATTTAATCTCACAATTATATGTTAGATATCGTGTATTGAATTAACTTGTGTGTAGTCCCTAATAAACAGGAGATCTATTAATCCCTAATAGCTAGATTTCCATCAATATTTCAGCCATCAAGTTGGCCCACCTACATCCCGCAGATCAAACACATCTTTAATGTTGAAAATAAATTACAATTTATTTATTGTTACAAAAAGCACGAAGTCCAAAGGACTATTGTGCTGTGCCAGTATTATTTACATATACGAGTATATGATTAATTATTTACACGATGGATTAGTAGTGTTTTGTAAATTATTGTACAAATAGTTCTAAACTTAACAAAGTTCTCATAAGAGATAGAGTATATACACAAAGAGAATTTGGTAATGTTTCAAAGTATCTACATACAATTTGATTAGTCAGAGGGCAAGTTAAAAGAAGATGCTCTGGTGATTCAACATCTAAGCGGCATTCACATGTTGGATCATTGATAACATTCAGTTTGAATAGGAAACTTAAGAAGGAAAATTACAATCAATTATTAACATTGATATTTTAAACTGACCATCGTAGTAAATATTGGAACAACATTTCGGATCGCTATAATCTTCACTAAGGTGAAAGTGTTCATTTTACAAAGGTCAAATATAGCAAGATGGTTCTTAATAATGATGTGTTCGCCCAATCTAAACATGAGTACATTTTATGTATAATTATATCTTTAAATATTTTAATTAGTTTAAAACCTATTGGATTTCATAAAATTGAAGCCTCAATGGACTTGGAGGAGAATAGGTCGAATTAATGATCTTTAGATAGGATTTCCGAATTCGCCAAATTTGATGTTTTGCCATTATCGGCATGTATACTAGATTGAACATGGTTAGATGGATATAGACGTGATAAGTGACTTTAAATCAAAAACAACGGTCATTGAAGAGACTTAGAATCAGATATTTGAAAGTGTGTCATAACATATATATAAGTAATTTCTAAAATAGACATGAACGGAAACTTGAACATACTGGAGGCCTAGATAATATATCCTCCGTTAAGTTTCGCCAGTCTACCTAACGGCAATGTGACACATTCAACTTATATAAGGTTAGGTCTAACCTTCAAGACTTTGTAGAGATAATAACATATTTACTTGTTACTACTTTTACCATTTTCCCTTTGTGCTTCAAGACAAGTGTATATAAGACGAAAATTTCTAAATAAAAGTCTTTTGTTGTTTAATTGTCAATAATTTTAGGTTGGGGAGAGGAAATGGTATTTATTGGAACTGTATGCTTTTGTAATTGTAGAAAATAATATACTTATTTTTGTATTAGTGTTTTCGAGGCTAAAGTAATTAGGTTTTGGGTAAAAAATGCAAGGAATAGAGCGGAATTTTTAGAAAACATTGTAGTGATGGCACAGAAAAATAGGTATCGAGAGCTTTGTCTCTCTATATAAATATATAAAACAAATCAATAGAAGTAGAATATCCTAACCCTAAGTATCGACTGCAGAGAATTTCGGAGAGATATCTCTAAACCAGTCTCTAAATTCTATTGAATATGTTCAAACATTCTGTATATCGAATGTTCCGGAACTAATATTAAATTTTAAATGTTTTCGTATCCTCTTTTCTATTAATGTGTTCCATATAGTATGTTTATAGATAGACAGCCGTTTAAATTCGGTAGAAAACACCTCGGAGGATTTCTCCTCGGGCACTAAAAATTCCAATTCTATTTAATATGTAGATAGCACAATTCTAGAAATGACATTTTTCTAAGAAATGAAGCTATAATCTGAAGAAAAACTCTCTCTAACCTGCTGTCAAAGAAAGAACAAAGCGCTAAAATAGAGATAAGAATTCCCAAAGGAGCCTTGCCCCACAAGAAAATCTACTCCTGCTCTATTTTCTTCTAAATCCTGATAAAACGTAAACGCTCTTAAGCACTTTCTTTCGAACAAAAAGCCTCAAAGAGTTTTCAGAAAGAAATTTTCCCTACAAGTTCTGAAATTATTTTTATTGTATATTTATATAGGGGGAGATAAAAGGTATATATTAATGCGCAATAAGGTAAAATTATTAAAAATAAATAAATAAATAATAAAAATATATTGAAATTATGTTTTTTCCTAAAAAAAAAAACCTCATTGTTAAACATATTCATAATTTTAAAGGTATATAAGTGTGTTTTAATAAACATTTGAGTAAATATTTTATGCTCTTTCAACGTTTTTATTGTTACATAAATAAAAATTATAAAACTATTTTAGAGGCGTAATATTCTTTTTAAAATAAAACAATTTCTACTGTCCTTACTGCAATGGAAAAATTAAAGGGAGGGCATCGTAATATAATTGTTCAAATAAAAGACACAATTTGATATTTGCGGAAGAGCGATTGCTCGAAGCATATTATATATTTATAATTATTTAATTCTGCTGTCCTAAAAGCTTATGTCCATAGGTCTTCTAAAATACCCATTCCAAGAGTCTTACAACAGTCAACTATAAAAGGAAGTTCCAAAAATGCAATATAACAGCGGTATGGTAGATTAAACTGGCGAAACCGCTGGGAGGGTTCACCACTGATGAGCCAGTCCCTCCCTTTAATTTTTCCATTGCAGTAAGGACAGTAGAAATTGTTTTATTTTAAAAAGAATATTACGCCTCTAAAATAGTTTTATAATTTGATAACAGATGGCGCGCTAGTGCATCGTAATAAATAAAAATTGCTGCAAATTATTTTTTTTTATCGAAGTATTGTTTCAATAAATTTTTATCATTTTAAATGATTTTAAAATTAAATTCAGGAATAAATAGATTTATGCATGGAAATATTAATCCATATATATTCGAGAAATTCTGAAAATCTATTTTTCTATCCTTATTATGACGCATATAAAATCAACTCATATAAATACTAACGTGTATTGTAGTAGGCATGTTATTGCAGATTCATTCTTCCTTACGTCTTTTAAATATAGATTCGCATCTCGAAATTATATGATTGTCATTGATTCAAATGAAAGTAACACAAAAAAACTTTCATTTCATTTTAATTTACCATAAAAATATTTGTGTGTTTATAAAAATATTGATTGCTCATGCGTTTTCACATATGCTAAATATATTGTTTTATTAGATTGATTGCTTTGTGTGCAGATATTTATTTCTGATAATCCAAAAACAATTTGCATATTTTATTTACATATACATATGTGAGAAATCCAGGAATTATTTGAATAGGGAAAATGAGAATTTGGGCGAAACGTTTCTTTTTATTTTGACGTTTTGCAAGTTTCCGAGAATTTTTTTTTATTCAACGGGCAAATACCATTGTGTACAATATTAAAATGATCCTTTTACAAATATAATTGTAAAATATATAATACATATCGTATTTTGTCAGATGTAAATCGGTCATAAAAACACCTCTCGCGTAAAATATGGGTCTCGCCTCTTTGCCAAATTCATAAAGATGACGGATTTCTGAATTCCCTGTAGAAAATATGATATTAAAGCCGTCCTAGACTGATGAGGTCTATAGCCCGCCTCCTGTTGGCCAGGTTGGAGTTGGGAACTTTGTAACCGTTTCTGCTAGATTGAAGAGATGGGTAAAGGTTGACGTATATTTTTGTGTCTATTCTTACGGCAAATATGTCTTCCCCTTTTCCTATATAAATACATTTAACAATATTTAACATATTTAAATAGCGCGCCATTTATTATAATAAATTTTAAAAATATTTTTAACGCGTATGATTTTTTTTAATAAAGAAATATTTTATTGCCCTTACTGAAATGATTTATTAATAAGCGGGCAGCAAAAAATATTTTAATTTATAAAATAAATATAAGCATCAAAAATAGTTCACATATAACATTGAGGATTTTGCCTCAGACTCCAACAAAGAAGAAATGAAGATGAGACTAAACAGGATGCAACAGTGGAATGAACATGTAATCAGGTTCGCAGAATATATTCTTGTACTATGCAACAAGGTCGACCCCCAAATGGAAGAAGAGACTAAAATAAACTGGGTTATTGGAGGGTTGAAGAAAGAATACTCTTTTGCCCTTCACCTAAACCCTCCTAAAAATACAAATGAACTTCTAGAAATTTGTAAAAAGCTGGATTTGTTCGAAAAGAATTACCAAGAACGTGCAGAAAAATCAAAAGCTCTATATAATGGACCACGCTCTCCTCGTCCCCATCATCAAGAGCAATGGAAGAATGCTACGTCGTTCAGAAGGCCATATCAGAACACCTCCAAGCCCCAGGCCCCCGCTCCGAGGTACTACCAGAACACCTCCAAGCCCCAGGCCCCCACTCCGAGGTACTACCAGAACAAGCCTCTGCCCCAGGTATCTGCCCCTAGACGATCTTACACTCCTAATCCTGAGCCAAAACCGGTCTACCCAAGTAAAAAATACAATAAGAATCCAAATTCAAATAGGAATAGGACAGAAGACGGGAGACCAATATGTTTCAAGTGTAACAAGCCAGGACACGTAACGCGGTTTTGCAGAGTCAGGTTTGTAAGAATTGTGGAAGAGGACCCCATAGTTACACAAGACAAGGCCGAAGAAGAAATCCGAATGGATAATGGAACTGAGAAGTCGAGACCTCTGCTTTACGCTGACGTAAGTAATAGCCCGTACTCGAGTATCCCTACAAGGAATAGATATGCCGCATTAGAAGATTTAAACTAAGCATCGCGTCTGAGTCCGTCAATCAAAGCAAGTCGACCATAAATGGAATTAAAAAGTTGGACCTCAAATATAAAATTAACATTAACGTGGATAGAATCGGTATCTGCGAAGCTTTGATTGATACAGGCGCCGATCTTTCAGTGGTCGACCTTAGTACAGCTCTTAACACAGGTCTTGAAATAATAAATCCTGATAAAATGTGCTCCGGACCCGATGGCAAAGAATTAGATATCGTAGGAAATATTATTTTAAATATAAAATTTGATGACAAAACAATTACACATCAATTTGTGATAATGAGAACACATTTGCGAATATTTATACTTGGACGTGATTTTCTTAAGAAAATGAACGCAAAAATTGATTGTCAGCGTGAAATAATCAAATATGACTTGACAGAAAATCGTGACGTAATCAAATATCAACAGAAGAAAATAAAAAGTGCAAAGGATGCCATTATACCAGAACTTTCTATTAAATTGATTAATGCATTTGTAGAAGCAGAGGATGGCGAATACATCATCGAGGAGAACCATAAAATGTTTCAAACAAATGGACTTCGACTAGCGAGAAGCTTAATAAATGTTGTGAATAAGGAAACATATATCTGGATAACAAACCCTTACCCTCGACCATTAAAAATATTAAAAAACCAAACATTGTGCTTTGGAAGCCAGCCAGCCGAAGTGAATCTTATGGAAGAAAGTGAACAAAAAGAGCATGAAGAACCCCAATTTCAGATAAACCAAAATTTAGCATATAAGGAAAAGGAGCAATTGAAACAAGTTTTGGAAAAGTACGAGGATTTGTTTTCGTCGGGATTGGGAAGATCCAACTTAGCGAAACATCGTTCGATACAGAAGGCGCGAAACCGATCAAACACAAGCCGTATAGGGTGAGCGCGAAAGAGCGAGAAATCATAAAAGAACAAATTGATGAAATGCTCAGAGACGGCATAAATAGACCATCCTCGAGTCCATGGTCCTTCCCTGTAATCTTGGTCAAGAAGCGAGATGGTAAGTACAGATTTTGCGTTGACTACAGAAAATTGAATGATGTAACAGTGAAGGATGTTTACCCAATTCCCAGAATTGAAGTATTGGATACACTTCAAGGATCCAAATACTTTTCAGCAATTGACCTTAAATCAGGATATTGGCAAGTAGAGGTTGAGGAGAAAGATAAAGAAAAGACAGCCTTCACTACAGCACATGGCCTATATGAGTTCAACGTAATGCCCTTTGGTCTATGCAATGCCCCTGCTACATTTGAGAGGAACATGGAAAATATGCTTGGTAATCTTAGATGGCAAATTTGCTTATGTTATCTAGATGACGTAATCATTTATAGCTCGGATTTTCCAACACATCTCAAAATAATAGAAGCTGTTTTAAAATGTTTTCGCGAGGCTAATTTAAAATTGAACAACAAAAAATGCCAATTTGCTTTCGAAGAACTGGAGATTCTTGGTCATATAACTAATCAACATGGTATAAAACCAGCGGAGCATAATATCAAGGCTATTAGAGATTTTCCTCGGCCCAAAAAGATAAAAGAAGTTCAATCATTTTTAGGAATGTGCTCATATTATAGAAAATTTATCAAAGGTTTTTCAAAAATTGCCGATCCATTAACCAGTCTTATAAAAAGAATATACCTTTTACCTGGACAGAAAATCAAGAAAAAGCATTTCAAACCCTTAAAGTAGCATTGATAAATCCTCCAATCTTAGGGCACTTTGATCCGAATGAAATTACTTACATTCATACTGACGCATCTAACATCGGCCTGGGTGCAACATTAGTCCAAGGTTCGGCGATAAAGAAAAAGTTATATCTCATATTTAAGTCGAACACTGAGCAAACCTGAGCAAAATTATTCGACTACCGAAAAATAATGTCTAGCTGTTGTGTGGTCAATGTCCAAGTTTCGACCCTACCTATATGGAAGGCACTTCAAAATCGTAACGGATCATCACGCACTATGTTGGCTTAAGAATCTGAAAGATCCGACCGGCCGATTAGCACGATGGGCACTGAAGATTCAGGAATATAATTTCGAAATTATACACAAATCGGGTAAAAAACATCTGGACGCTGATGGTCTATCTAGAGGACCCTTACCTGAAAACGAATGGGACGAAGATTACGAAAGACTATTTCTGAATCAAATAATAGACGAAAAGGATGATTTTATTGAGAATATTAAGGAGAACCTTAGTAGAAACAAGCGTTCAATTACACAGAACTTCAAAGAAGAAAATGGGTGTCTCTACAAGAAAAATCCAAATCCTGAAGGTAGGGCATGGTTGCTGGTAGTGCCAAAGAAGAGAAGGAAGGAAGTCATGAGTGAATACCACAACCATATGCTGAATGGCCATCTGGGCGTCGCCAGAACCACTTACCGATTGAAGAATAAATACTATTGGCCTTCCATGTTGAAAGATGTTTCAGAATTTGTAAAGACGTGTGCCATCTTTGCCAAAGTCGGAAAGGTTCAAATCACTTGCCTTCTGGACTTTTACAACCTATTCCCCCAGCTAACTACCCTTTTGAAAGAATCGGAATTGACTTTGTTGGCCTCTTGCCATCAACGAAAAGAAGAAGGAAGTGGATAATTGTGTTGCCTGATTATTATACCAAGTATGCTGAAACAAAGGCAGTATCAGAAGCAACCGTGAAAGAAGTCTCTACATTTTTAATCGAACATATTATTTTACGTCACGGGGCCCCAAGATTTCTTATTAGCGATAGAGGTTCACAATTCACTAGCAATTTGATGAAGGAGGTAATGAAAATGTGCAAAGTGAAACACTGCTTCACAACGAGCTACCACCCCCAGACTAACGGACTAACCGAACGGCTAAATAGAACTTTAATCAATATGATCAGCATGTATGTGAACACAGACCAAAAGAACTGGGATGAAATCCTCCCTTTTATCACCCACGCGTATACTACCACGATTCAAGAAACCACAGGCTACTCTCCATTTTTCCTGTTGTTTGGAAGGGAACCCATGTCCCTCTTAGACGACGAGAATATCCCAACGGACAGTAACATGGACGATTACAACGAATATATAGAAAACTACTTAGATAAAATAGCAAGGACGAGACAGGTAGTCATTAACAACACAGAGAAGACTCAGGAAAGAATGGAAAGAAACTACGACAAAAAAACACAATGAGAAAATCTATGAACCAGGACATTTAGTGGCAGTTTGGACACCAGTCAGGAAAATCGGAAAATGTGAAAAACTTTGGCTCATATCGAATAATAAAGAAGCTGTCTAACGTAAATTACTTAATTGAGCCGAAAGATAATCCTGGCCAAGACCCATTGATTGTCCATGTCTCGAGACTCAAACCCTATTTTGAAAGAATTGATGAGGTAACTCACGAGGACGTGACGACCTCTGGAGAGGGGGAAGTGTTGCATCATGGCTAATGAACCTATTTTATTTTAATTTGTAATATTATTTTTCATATATTTTAAATTCAAAATTATATTTTATATTTATAATTATTTTATTAAACAGAATATATGTATTACAAACAGAATATATGTATTATAGAATCATCATTTGTATTTAGGTAAACTGTGTGACTTCACTGCTCTCTTTGATGTGAAAAAATAAATAATTTATTCTAGAGGCTACTTAAAGTAGACTTATCTCATTATTCCCTTATATAAATTTGTAGGATGGTTGAAACACGCTCTGGTAAGATGCAAGACCCAGCACAGGAGAGAATTATGGCTGAAGAGTCTGCCAAGCCGCAACCTGGTGCAACAATTGGAAAATACCGTTAAAGCTGCCAAATGCCTTTCTTTTTTCGAATCATCGATTTTGATTACGAACCGTTTTTCTTTCAACAAATCCACCCATCGATTCATTTTTAAAATGTAAAAAGGACAAAAATTAAATATACGTGTTGTACTTATTTTTTGAAAATTGGTTCACCTAAACATGTTTGACTATATATTGGGGAAAAAATAATATATACAAGAAAACACACACATTAATCTAATTAAAAATAAAAAAGGGACATCCTATGACGGCTCACATAATCATTAGTGTTTAGTGGAAAAAATAAACTGAGCGTTAATTTAGATCCATTTCATAATATTTTTTTAATGAAAAATCTATAGTCATACTTTAAAACATGTCTTTTTTTATTTTAAGGTTATTTTCACAAACCCGCGTTTTAAGGGTTATATTTACACACA
Source organism: Cordylochernes scorpioides (assembly GCA_030710605.1). Classification (NCBI taxonomy): domain Eukaryota; kingdom Metazoa; phylum Arthropoda; class Arachnida; order Pseudoscorpiones; family Chernetidae; genus Cordylochernes; species Cordylochernes scorpioides. Next base: position 54,357,960 of record CP092863.1, on the reverse strand, counting down.
TAGTGTGAAATATATTTTCCATTAAATAAAAATCATCGTTGGAAAAAAGACGCCATTTATCGATCTGTTATTTCATCTCTTGTTAAGTAGGAGCTTCATTAGGCCGGTGGAGTGGAAGTTCTTAAGTTGATTCCTTTCATTCAGTCTCTTTGATGTGAGAACTCCAATAAAACAAGCTATTCTAATAAATATTATTTACACAGCGAGAACACAAAGTATTTCTTCACTAAAACCTCAACTTCTATTGGCGGAAAGGAATAAATTCGGCGTCCTATTCAAAATGAGTGTGTTAAACGTTTGAAGTGTAGTTCCTGGAAAATAAATTTCTAATTTAAACTCCAACTAAAATAAAATAAATTCCTAAATCAAAGTAAAATCAAGCTTGTCTTTTCCTCTTTGAAGGTTTCGATTTGGAGAGGAGCCGTTTATTAATCAAATCTGCCTGTCAGACAAGTTCACGTCGTTATTTTTGAATATCACAGGCAAATATTATTAAAACTTCTATTGTATATGTACAATATAGTTTAGATCATTAATATTGAAGGTAAAAAGAGATTGCGACGGCTTCTGTTACAAATGTACTACACATGAAGTTCAAGTACGAATCTGGAACTAACAAGAGTTTATTTTGGCTATTTGAACTCTCAGGATTGGATTCGCAAAAGAAACGGACGATAATTTACATTACTATGCCCTAAGAACGTTGCCTGAAACTACCTAGGCAAATGACGTCTTACTGTTTATGAAACAGCAGCCATTGGATCAATTAACTGTTTAAAAAAAATGATTTATTTCGGGTTTCGACCCCGAGTCTTAGTTTGGACCGCTTCTACACCTAGAGAGTCAATCCTTCTTCTATATATATATATATATATATATATATATAATAATAAATAGTTATTTAATTTTATAGTCCAGTTTTGTATTAAGATTATCTTCACTATTATGATCATTTAAATTCAAATTATAAAATTTGTAAAATGTTATTAATTTGTAGATAGAGAGAAAAAAAAATCCTTTACTTCTAATACATCCTCAAGTTAATTATATATTTATAATTAATAACAATAAAAATTAACAACGTAACGTTTATTACATCGGCTTTTACACGTCATTTAGACATACTCTAATCCTATATATAGAATAATCGAAGAGAGAATATATATAATAGTTAGAAAAAAGAGAGAAAGACAGAACCATGCACTTTTAATCAAACTAATAATAAGGAAAAAAAAAGTTTTGTAAAGAAGGTAGATAAGATTGTTAGTATATATATATATATATTTTTATAATTTTATATTTTATCCTTTTTTTTAAAAGATTTTTAAAGGTTTTTTTTATTTTATAATATGATTATAAATAGTTGTATTTAGTAATATATCTATAGTATGAATTAACATTTGTTATAAGTTTGGATATTATGTTTTGAAACCCTAATGGTAGACCAGACATACACAAAAAACTTTAAATTGAAATAAATTGGAAAAAGAGATCTGCTGGACCGGGGATCTTCAGATAAAAGTCCAACGACATTTCACCCCTTCTTTATTATGTCATAGATCTCTTTTAAACCGGATTTTATGTGTTAATATTAAGTTGTTTCAGTGAAATATTTAAATGAACATATATAACAGATACAAGTGTTAACAAATTCAAACTGTAAACCTACTTCGACCGCGGCGTCCTCCATTGTGAATATCTATTTCTGGCTGACACATGTTGCGGGAGGGGGGGACATTTCAAAATCAGACCATTTATTCAGAATTTTTTTGAACAACAAGAAAATTAAAGAAGAAAGGAAAAATAGTTAAGGGAAGAAAGCTGAATTTCATAATCTTTACAGCTAGTTATATCAAAATAACTGATTCAACACTTATTCATCTTTTAATATTCCTTTAAAAAGGCAAATTATAAGAGTTTAATAAAGCTATTAATTGTGCAAATTCACCTTTATTTAACTTCCATTTTCCTCCCCAGAAATTGGAGATTAAACAAAATGAACTATATACTATAACACTTTAAAAATCTTGTGAAAAAATATTTTAATCAGTTATTTAATCGAAGTTTAATTAACTGTTAAAGATTATAAATTTGTATTAGTTATTATTAAGAGAAATTATAGAAAGTTGATTTCATAAATGGATATTTCCATTTATTTTTTTTTTAATATTTTATAATTGATATACTGTTGAAATATTTTACTTGTTTGATACTAAATTTGTTTTTAATAAATTCCATGTTTAAATTTTTAACATCTTCTATGAAATTATCTAATATATTATTTATTCTATAAAATCTTAGAAACTGACCATAACTGTTTTTTTTTTCCTTATTATTTGTTTGATTAAAAGTGCATGGTTCTGTCTTTCTCTCTTTTTTCTAACTATTATATATATTCTCTCTTCGATTATTCTATATATAGGATTAGAGTATGTCTAAATGACGTGTAAAAGCCGATGTAATAGACGTTACGTTGTTGTTGAATTTAAGATATATCACGGAATATTTTATCAATAGATTTTTATAAATATAGTTATCATCATCAATGGTTGTTATTCTTCTTCTTATTTTGGTTTTACATATGTATGTTTGTATCTAAATGATAAATAAAGTTTTATTAAATTAAAACGTATTTGTTATGCATTGATTGAATATAATAAAAAACCAATAATTGGTAGCAGAGCGTGGTTAGATTTATTGCTAGTTTGTCCAGATTTTATCAAAGTAATTCCTGATTGATTATCACAAAATATTGTTGGCTTACAATTTTTGCCAGTTAATTCTTCAATCAGATATCGTATGTAAATACTTGTCTTTACACCCAGTGTAAAAGCATAAAGTTCAGAATCTGTAGTTGAGAGACAAACATTTGGCAAGCTTTTACATGACCAAGAAATAAGATTATTTCCAAATTTAAAGGCTATACCTCCAAATGAACATTTAAAATTCTTTGAATTCCAACTTGCATCTGTAAAGCCTTCTAGCTTGGTGTCACCCACAGTATAAACTAAACCTAATTTTTTTGTGAATTGTAAATATCTTAATACTCTTTTGGCAGCATTCCAGTGAATTTCTCTAGGATCTGTATTGTATTTACTTAAAACAGTAACAGAAAATGCTATATCTGCCCTAGATTTACATGCCAAATAAAGCAAACTACCAATAAGTTCTTGGTATTTATGCTGATCTATCTTTTTAGAACTGTGGAAATTTCCAAAATCTGTGTTAACATCCATTGGTGTAGAAACACCTTTGCAATCTTGCATATGGTATTTTTGTAATAATTTGTTAATATAGCCCTCTTGTTTTAGAGTTATTTTATTTTCATGCTGAGTAATCTCAAATCCTAAAATGGTAAAATTATCAGCATTTCTTTTTAATTTAAACTTTGATTCAATTTTGCCTATGGCCACATTTAATATATTGATATCTGAGTAAATTATTATCATGTCATCAACATATAGGCCTAAAATAAGATTAGAATTTCCAATTTTAAATTCAAATAAACATTTATCAGAATTAAATCTAGTAAACCCTATTTTAACCAAATGATCAGAAAAAGTATTGTACCATACCTTACTTGACTGTTTCAGCCCATACAATGCCTGGTTTAACTTACAGACAAGATTTTCATCAGTAGGCTGATATCCTTGAGGTGGAAGTAGGTAAATGTCCTCATCTAATTTTCCATATAGGAATGCAGTCTGTACATCACAGTGTATTAAGCTCCAACCCTGTAACACACAATATGCTAAAAGTGTTCTAAAGCTGTCACTTTTCATCACAGGTGAGCAGATATTCTGGAAGTAGGTTCCATCCTTTTGGCAGCATCCAAGAGCCACAAGTCTTGCTTTGAAGATAGTTTGTCCTGTTGATGGATCAACCTTTGATGAATATACCCATTTAGATTTTATGGGTTTTACCCCTTTAGGTAGATAAACATGGTCCCAAACTTGATGTTCTTGTAGAGAATTCATTTCCCTTTGCATGGCCTCAATCCAATATTCTGGATTTTTGCTATTAATGGCCTCTTCATATGAGTTGGGTATAGGAATTTCATCCAAGGCAAAAAGGTTGTGTTCTGTAGGATCAAATGTTGGATCAAGTCTTGAATCATCTGATAATTCTAGATGACGTCATTGTTATGACGCAATGCTCGGCCATTCCAACTACTACCTTAGTTACCTGTCTATACTTATAAATTTTAAAACCATGATAAAATATTCAGCTAAATCTTACGGGGGCATTTGTTGAATTTAAGATATATCACGGAATATTTTATCAATAGATTTTTATAAATATAGTTATCATCATCAATGGTTGTTATTCTTCTTCTTATTTTGGTTTTACATATGTATGTTTGTATCTAAATGATAAATAAAGTTTTATTAAATTAAAACGTATTTGTTATGCATTGATTGAATATAATAAAAAACCAATAGTTGTTAATTTTTATTGTTATTAATTATAAATATATAATTAACTTGAGGATGTATTAGAAGTAAAGGATTTTTTTTCTCTCTATCTACAAATTAATAACATTTTACAAATTTTATAATTTGAATTTAAATGATCATAATAGTGAAGATAATCTTAATACAAAACTGGACTATAAAATTAAATAACTATTTATTATTATAATTAATTTAGATTTAGCTTGCTAATCTATTCAAATCTAATTGATATAAGTTATCATTATTATCAGTTTGCTCCTTAAGTTTTAAAATTATAATCACTAATATAATTTTGTTATATAGTTTCTACACTATATTTATTCATATGAGCTTGCTCTATGATATATTTTTATATATAATATGGATGGCTTTTCTTGATTTATCAAGAAATTGGGTTGGCCAAATATCTCGGAGTAAGCTAAATAAACGTTTAGTTTATTTTTACTCCACTAGATGGCGCTCTGCCATCTAAAAAGCACATGTGCTTGTGGTCAGGAGATGCATTCTTTATTTTTAATATAACATAATATACAAATTAAATTATATTAGATATTCTAATATAAATAAATCTTCACACAAATTTTAATTATCTTTCATTGTTTGATTATTAAAAAGTAAATTATAAAAGTAATTCTAGAAAAAATAACTTCAGAACTTTTGTTTTTTTCAGTGTTTAGTTAGTTTAAAGATGTTTTTTTATTAGTTATTCTTAAAAATATAACAGATAACAAACAGTAATATCTATATATTTATAGATTAATTATTCAATTTATTACAAATTTTATCACCACAAAAACAATTAAGAAAAATATATTTAAAAATTCATAAGAATAACAAACTAAAAAAACTAAAAAAAACTACAAACATATTAGGGTTAGCACCTCTTTTATGTTAATTTAAACTCGCTAAGAATTGCCTAAGAAAAAATTGTCAAACTTGTCCCTCTCTTAAGAACCATGACACTTTTCAAACAACTAGTTGTAAATTAGTGAATACTATTTATAAATTAACATGCCAAATTTGTCAACTATCATATATAGGACAAACTTGTAATCCATTAAATATACGAATAAACCTACATAGAAACCACGCTAAAAAATCAATTGGTAATATATATATGAAAGAACACAATCAATTACATACTTTTAACAACTTTAAGATAGAAATACTAGACATATGTCAAAACAAAAAACAACGACTATTATTAGAAAACAACTACATTTATAAACACAACACATTATTCCCTTATGGACTTAACGACGAATTAAACTACACATACAAACCACAAACAGAAGAAATTTCAACCTATGAAATCAGTTGCAAATACAAAAAAAATGAATTTAAAACTAAACCTAATAAAACTAGAGGTAAAACTACAAATAAATTAGGTTACATTGAATTTGAAGAATTACTGGACCCAAAACAAATGTACACTAACAACTTCGTCGATAAATTTATTAAAACATTATTTAAACTAAATAATAATAAATTTATCAAACTCATAGAATATATTACAATTCATAATCTGACTAACAGATTAATAGATATCACACACGACATCTTTAAATACAGAAAAATTAAACAAGCTACTAATAACATTAATATTATCATTAAATTTAATAACAATTTATTTAATCATATTAAATTTAATGATATTTTTAATAAACAAATCATCAATAATCTTTTCCCTATAAAAAATTTAAATTTCAAAACAATCTGGAGATACAACAAAAATATAGGTAATTTAGTTTGCAATTATAACCAATTTATTAATAATTTGGCAAATTTTAAAAAAATTAAATGTAATTGCAACAACTATATTGATAAATATAAGTTCTCAGGTCATATATTAACTAGCAATTTTTCTTTTTTAAATCCATAATATCAAGAAATTTTAAATAAAGGGTATAAATATATACCTCAAATTAAACACAATTATAATAATACAATTAAATCTATATTAAAAGATATAGATATTTTCGTAAATAAAACTAGCATAAAATACAGTATTCCAGAATTTACTTTTCTGGAATGGAAACATAATATTAAAAAGGAAATTATAAATTATTATAATAATACACTTAAATACACAAAACCCAATTCAGACATTCCTTCTTTTAAAGAAAATATAATTAATTTACAGAAGGACTATATTATCACTCCTATAGATAAATGTTCCAATAATTTATCTTTAATTTGTAAAAATCTATACCACGATATACTAAAAAAGGAAATTGATAATAATCATAAATACACTTTTGCTAGAACTACAGGCACAAAAATCAAAAAAGACATCAAAAATGTTGAAAATTCACTAAAAATTTATAATAACCACAAAAATCCAAACATACCAAAGTTCTATATAATTCCTAAACTACACAAAAAACCTATTTCTTTCAGAACAATCACATCTGGTATAAATTCAGTCATAAAAAATATTGATATACAATTAGCTTCAACACTACAATTTATTATAAATAAATTAACTAATAAATATAATTATAAATTTATCGACTCAAATAAAAAAATCATTAATTATTTAATGAACAATTGGACAAACATTGAAACAGTACACACATTTGACTTTGAGGACCTATATTCTAAAATAAATTTAAGAGATCTAAATAATAAAATAACCAATTTATTTAATGAATTCATTGATGACAAAACTTTCTACATTAAAATTATTCATAACAGATATAAAACATTTAAATTAGATCTTAAAACAGCAAAAACTCTACTGGAAACATTTTTAAATTTTAACTATATAGAATTTAAAAATAAAATATATATTCAATCAGAAGGCGTTCCCATGGGAACTTCTTCTAGTCCGTTATTAGCAAATCTAATATTGTTCTGGTACGAAAGAGAATACTTTCTACAAAATAATATTAATTGGCAAATATTCCGATATGTAGATGACATAATAATATTTAATAATCCACAGTTTAAAAAATTAATACCTGAAATATATCCTAAATACTTGAAACTTAAGAACAATGAAAAAATTTATAGAAACAAAAAAGTTAACTTTTTAGACTTGAATATAGACCTTACAAATAGTGCTGTTAGAGTTTATAATAAAAAGAGTAATTATAATTTCAATATTATAAAATACTGTAATATGAATTCTAATATATCATTAAATTGCTGTAAAGGTATATATTATGGTCAGTTTCTAAGATTTTATAGAATAAATAATATATTAGATAATTTCATAGAAGATGTTAAAAATTTAAACATGGAATTTATTAAAAACAAATTTAGTATCAAACAAGTAAAATATTTCAACAGTATATCAATTATAAAATATTTAAAAAAAATAAATGGAAATATCCATTTATGAAATCAAATTTCTATAATTTCTCTTAATAATAACTAATACAAATTTATAATCTTTAACAGTTAATTAAACTTTGATTAAATAACTGATTAAAAGATTTTTTCACAAGATTTTTAAAGTGTTATAGTATATAGTTCATTTTGTTTAATCTCCAATTTCTGGGGAGGAAAATGGAAGTTAAATAAAGGTGAATTTGCACAATTAATAGCTTTATTAAACTCTTTTAATTTGCCTTTTTAAAGGAATATTAAAAGATGAATAAGTGTTGAATCAGTTATTTTGATATAACTAGCTGTAAAGATTATGAAATTCAGCTTTCTTCCCTTAACTATTTTTCCTTTTTTCTTTAATTTTCTTGTTGTTCAAAAAAATTCTGAATAAATGGTCTAAATTTGAAATGTCCCCCCCTCCCGCAACATGTGTCAGCCAGAAATAGATATTCACAATGGAGGACGCCGCGGTCGAGGTAGGTTTACAGTTTGAATTTGTTAACACTTGTATCTGTTATATATGTTCATTTAAATATTTCACTGAAACAACTTAATATTAACACATAAAATCCGGTTTAAAAGAGATCTATGACATAATAAAGAAGGGGTGAAATGTCGTTGGACTTTTATCTGAAGATCCCCGGTCCAGCAGATCTCTTTTTCCAATTTATTTCAATTTAAAGTTTTTTGTGTATGTCTGGTCTACCATTAGGGTTTCAAAACATAATATCCAAACTTATAACAAATGTTAATTCATACTATAGATATATTACTAAATACAACTATTTATAATCATATTATAAAATAAAAAAAACCTTTAAAAATCTTTAAAAAAAAAGGATAAAATATAAAATTATAAAAATATATATATATATATACTAACAATCTTATCTACCTTCTTTACAAAACTTTTTTTTTTCCTTATTATTAGTTTGATTAAAAGTGCATGGTTCTGTCTTTCTCTCTTTTTTCTAACTATTATATATATTCTCTCTTCGATTATTCTATATATAGGATTAGAGTATGTCTAAATGACGTGTAAAAGCCGATGTAATAGACGTTACGTTGTTAATTTTTATTGTTATTAATTATAAATATATAATTAACTTGAGGATGTATTAGAAGTAAAGGAATTTTTTTTTCTCTCTATCTACAAATTAATAACATTTTACAAATTTTATAATTTGAATTTAAATGATCATAATAGTGAAGATAATCTTAATACAAAACTGGACTATAAAATTAAATAACTATTTATTATTATAATTAATTTAGATTTAGCTTGCTAATCTATTCAAATCTAATTGATATAAGTTATCATTATTATCAGTTTGCTCCTTAAGTTTTAAAATTATAATCACTGTTATAATTTTGTTATATAGTTTCTACACTATATTAATTCATATGAGCTTGCTCTATGATATATTTTTATATATAACATAATATACAAATTAAATTATATTAGATATTCTAATATAAATAAATCTTCACACAAATTTTAATTATCTTTCATTGTTTGATTATTAAAAAGTAAATTATAAAAGTAATTCTAGAAAAAATAACTTCAGAACTTTTGTTTTTTTCAGTGTTTAGTTAGTTTAAAGATGTTTTTTTATTAGTTATTCTTAAAAATATAACAGATAACAAACAGTAATATCTATATATTTATAGATTAATTATTCAATTTATTACAAATTTTATCACCACAAAAACAATTAAGAAAAATATATTTAAAAATTCATAAGAATAACAAACTAAAAAAACTAAAAAAAACTACAAACATATTAGGGTTAGCACCTCTTTTATGTTAATTTAAACTCGCTAAGAATTGCCTAAGAAAAAATTGTCAAACTTGTCCCTCTCTTAAGAACTATGACACTTTTCAAACAACTAGTTGTAAATTAGTGAATACTATTTATAAATTAACATGCCAAATTTGTCAACTATCATATATAGGACAAACTTGTAATCCATTAAATATACGAATAAACCTACATAGAAACCACGCTAAAAAATCAATTGGTAATATATATATGAAAGAACACAATCAATTACATACTTTTAACAACTTTAAGATAGAAATACTAGACATATGTCAAAACAAAAAACAACGACTATTATTAGAAAACAACTACATTTATAAACACAACACATTATTCCCTTATGGACTTAACGACGAATTAAACTACACATACAAACCACAAACAGAAGAAATTTCAACCTATGAAATCAGTTGCAAATACAAAAAAAATGAATTTAAAACTAAACCTAATAAAACTAGAGGTAAAACTACAAATAAATTAGGTTACATTGAATTTGAAGAATTACTGGACCCAAAACAAATGTACACTAACAACTTCGTCGATAAATTTATTAAAACATTATTTAAACTAAATAATAATAAATTTATCAAACTCATAGAATATATTAAAATTCATAATCTGTCTAACAGATTAATAGATATCACACACGACATCTTTAAATACAGAAAAATTAAACAAGCTACTAATAACATTAATATTATCATTAAATTTAATAACAATTTATTTAATCATATTAAATTTAATGATATTTTTAATAACCAAATCATCAATAATCTTTTCCCTATAAAAAATTTAAATTTCAAAACAATCTGGAGATACAACAAAAATATAGGTAATTTAGTTTGCAATTATAACCAATTTATTAATAATTTGGCAAATTTTAAAAAAATTAAATGTAATTGCAACAACTATATTGATAAATATAAGTTCTCAGGTCATATATTAACTAGCAATTTTTCTTTTTTAAATCCAGAATATCAAGAAATTTTAAATAAAGGGTATAAATATATACCTCAAATTAAACACAATTATAATAATACAATTAAATCTATATTAAAAGATATAGATATTTTCATAAATAAAACTAGTATAAAATACAGTATTCCAGAATTTACTTTTCTGGAATGGAAACATAATATTAAGTCTGAGTCCGTCAATCAAAGCAAGTCGACCATAAATGGAATTAAAAAGTTGGACCTCAAATATAAAATTAACATTAACGTGGATAGAATCGGTATCTGCGAAGCTTTGATTGATACAGGCGCCGATCTTTCAGTGGTCGACCTTAGTACAGCTCTTAACACAGGTCTTGAAATAATAAATCCTGATAAAATGTGCTCCGGACCCGATGGCAAAGAATTAGATATCGTAGGAAATATTATTTTAAATATAAAATTTGATGACAAAACAATTACACATCAATTTGTGATAATGAGAACACATTTGCGAATATTTATACTTGGACGTGATTTTCTTAAGAAAATGAACGCAAAAATTGATTGTCAGCGTGAAATAATCAAATATGACTTGACAGAAAATCGTGACGTAATCAAATATCAACAGAAGAAAATAAAAAGTGCAAAGGATGCCATTATACCAGAACTTTCTATTAAATTGATTAATGCATTTGTAGAAGCAGAGGATGGCGAATACATCATCGAGGAGAACCATAAAATGTTTCAAACAAATGGACTTCGACTAGCGAGAAGCTTAATAAATGTTGTGAATAAGGAAACATATATCTGGATAACAAACCCTTACCCTCGACCATTAAAAATATTAAAAAACCAAACATTGTGCTTTGGAAGCCAGCCAGCCGAAGTGAATCTTATGGAAGAAAGTGAACAAAAAGAGCATGAAGAACCCCAATTTCAGATAAACCAAAATTTAGCATATAAGGAAAAGGAGCAATTGAAACAAGTTTTGGAAAAGTACGAGGATTTGTTTTCGTCGGGATTGGGAAGATCCAACTTAGCGAAACATCGTTCGATACAGAAGGCGCGAAACCGATCAAACACAAGCCGTATAGGGTGAGCGCGAAAGAGCGAGAAATCATAAAAGAACAAATTGATGAAATGCTCAGAGACGGCATAAATAGACCATCCTCGAGTCCATGGTCCTTCCCTGTAATCTTGGTCAAGAAGCGAGATGGTAAGTACAGATTTTGCGTTGACTACAGAAAATTGAATGATGTAACAGTGAAGGATGTTTACCCAATTCCCAGAATTGAAGTATTGGATACACTTCAAGGATCCAAATACTTTTCAGCAATTGACCTTAAATCAGGATATTGGCAAGTAGAGGTTGAGGAGAAAGATAAAGAAAAGACAGCCTTCACTACAGCACATGGCCTATATGAGTTCAACGTAATGCCCTTTGGTCTATGCAATGCCCCTGCTACATTTGAGAGGAACATGGAAAATATGCTTGGTAATCTTAGATGGCAAATTTGCTTATGTTATCTAGATGACGTAATCATTTATAGCTCGGATTTTCCAACACATCTCAAAATAATAGAAGCTGTGTTAAAATGTTTTCGCGAGGCTAATTTAAAATTGAACAACAAAAAATGCCAATTTGCTTTCGAAGAACTGGAGATTCTTGGTCATATAACTAATCAACATGGTATAAAACCAGCGGAGCATAATATCAAGGCTATTAGAGATTTTCCTCGGCCCAAAAAGATAAAAGAAGTTCAATCATTTTTAGGAATGTGCTCATATTATAGAAAATTTATCAAAGGTTTTTCAAAAATTGCCGATCCATTAACCAGTCTTATAAAAAGAATATACCTTTTACCTGGACAGAAAATCAAGAAAAAGCATTTCAAACCCTTAAAGTAGCATTGATAAATCCTCCAATCTTAGGGCACTTTGATCCGAATGAAATTACTTACATTCATACTGACGCATCTAACATCGGCCTGGGTGCAACATTAGTCCAAGGTTCGGCGATAAAGAAAAAGTTATATCTCATATTTAAGTCGAACACTGAGCAAACCTGAGCAAAATTATTCGACTACCGAAAAATAATGTCTAGCTGTTGTGTGGTCAATGTCCAAGTTTCGACCCTACCTATATGGAAGGCACTTCAAAATCGTAACGGATCATCACGCACTATGTTGGCTTAAGAATCTGAAAGATCCGACCGGCCGATTAGCACGATGGGCACTGAAGATTCAGGAATATAATTTCGAAATTATACACAAATCGGGTAAAAAACATCTGGACGCTGATGGTCTATCTAGAGGACCCTTACCTGAAAACGAATGGGACGAAGATTACGAAAGACTATTTCTGAATCAAATAATAGACGAAAATGATGATTTTATTGAGAATATTAAGGAGAACCTTAGTAGAAACAAGCGTTCAATTACACAGAACTTCAAAGAAGAAAATGGGTGTCTCTACAAGAAAAATCCAAATCCTGAAGGTAGGGCATGGTTGCTGGTAGTGCCAAAGAAGAGAAGGAAGGAAGTCATGAGTGAATACCACAACCATATGCTGAATGGCCATCTGGGCGTCGCCAGAACCACTTACCGATTGAAGAATAAATACTATTGGCCTTCCATGTTGAAAGATGTTTCAGAATTTGTAAAGACGTGTGCCATCTTTGCCAAAGTCGGAAAGGTTCAAATCACTTGCCTTCTGGACTTTTACAACCTATTCCCCCAGCTAACTACCCTTTTGAAAGAATCGGAATTGACTTTGTTGGCCTCTTGCCATCAACGAAAAGAAGAAGGAAGTGGATAATTGTGTTGCCTGATTATTATACCAAGTATGCTGAAACAAAGGCAGTATCAGAAGCAACCGTGAAAGAAGTCTCTACATTTTTAATCGAACATATTATTTTACGTCACGGGGCCCCAAGATTTCTTATTAGCGATAGAGGTTCACAATTCACTAGCAATTTGATGAAGGAGGTAATGAAAATGTGCAAAGTGAAACACTGCTTCACAACGAGCTACCACCCCCAGACTAACGGACTAACCGAACGGCTAAATAGAACTTTAATCAATATGATCAGCATGTATGTGAACACAGACCAAAAGAACTGGGATGAAATCCTCCCTTTTATCACCCACGCGTATACTACCACGATTCAAGAAACCACAGGCTACTCTCCATTTTTCCTGTTGTTTGGAAGGGAACCCATGTCCCTCTTAGACGACGAGAATATCCCAACGGACAGTAACATGGACGATTACAACGAATATATAGAAAACTACTTAGATAAAATAGCAAGGACGAGACAGGTAGTCATTAACAACACAGAGAAGACTCAGGAAAGAATGGAAAGAAACTACGACAAAAAAACACAATGAGAAAATCTATGAACCAGGACATTTAGTGGCAGTTTGGACACCAGTCAGGAAAATCGGAAAATGGGAAAAACTTTGGCTCATATCGAATAATAAAGAAGCTGTCTAACGTAAATTACTTAATTGAGCCGAAAGATAATCCTGGCCAAGACCCATTGATTGTCCATGTCTCGAGACTCAAACCCTATTTTGAAAGAATTGATGAGGTAACTCACGAGGACGTGACGACCTCTGGAGAGGGGGAAGTGTTGCATCATGGCTAATGAACCTATTTTATTTTAATTTGTAATATTATTTTTCATATATTTTAAATTCAAAATTATATTTTATATTTATAATTATTTTATTAAACAGAATATATGTATTACAAACAGAATATATGTATTATAGAATCATCATTTGTATTTAGGTAAACTGTGTGACTTCACTGCTCTCTTTGATGTGAAAAAATAAATAATTTATTCTAGAGGCTACTTAAAGTAGACTTATCTCATTATTCCCTTATATAAATTTGTAGGATGGTTGAAACACGCTCTGGTAAGATGCAAGACCCAGCACAGGAGAGAATTATGGCTGAAGAGTCTGCCAAGCCGCAACCTGGTGCAACAATTGGAAAATACCGTTAAAGCTGCCAAATGCCTTTCTTTTTTCGAATCATCGATTTTGATTACGAACCGTTTTTCTTTCAACAAATCCACCCATCGATTCATTTTTAAAATGTAAAAAGGACAAAAATTAAATATACGTGTTGTACTTATTTTTTGAAAATTGGTTCACCTAAACATGTTTGACTATATATTGGGGAAAAAATAATATATACAAGAAAACACACACATTAATCTAATTAAAAATAAAAAAGGGACATCCTATGACGGCTCACATAATCATTAGTGTTTAGTGGAAAAAATAAACTGAGCGTTAATTTAGATCCATTTCATAATATTTTTTTAATGAAAAATCTATAGTCATACTTTAAAACATGTCTTTTTTTATTTTAAGGTTATTTTCACAAACCCGCGTTTTAAGGGTTATATTTACACACATAGTGTGAAATATATTTTCCATTAAATAAAAATCATCGTTGGAAAAAAGACGCCATTTATCGATCTGTTATTTCATCTCTTGTTAAGTAGGAGCTTCATTAGGCCGGTGGAGTGGAAGTTCTTAAGTTGATTCCTTTCATTCAGTCTCTTTGATGTGAGAACTCCAATAAAACAAGCTATTCTAATAAATATTATTTACACAGCGAGAACACAAAGTATTTCTTCACTAAAACCTCAACTTCTATTGGCGGAAAGGAATAAATTCGGCGTCCTATTCAAAATGAGTGTGTTAAACGTTTGAAGTGTAGTTCCTGGAAAATAAATTTCTAATTTAAACTCCAACTAAAATAAAATAAATTCCTAAATCAAAGTAAAATCAAGCTTGTCTTTTCCTCTTTGAAGGTTTCGATTTGGAGAGGAGCCGTTTATTAATCAAATCTGCCTGTCAGACAAGTTCACGTCGTTATTTTTGAATATCACAGGCAAATATTATTAAAACTTCTATTGTATATGTACAATATAGTTTAGATCATTAATATTGAAGGTAAAAAGAGATTGCGACGGCTTCTGTTACAAATGTACTACACATGAAGTTCAAGTACGAATCTGGAACTAACAAGAGTTTATTTTGGCTATTTGAACTCTCAGGATTGGATTCGCAAAAGAAACGGACGATAATTTACATTACTATGCCCTAAGAACGTTGCCTGAAACTACCTAGGCAAATGACGTCTTACTGTTTATGAAACAGCAGCCATTGGATCAATTAACTGTTTAAAAAAAATGATTTACTTCGGGTTTCGACCCCGAGTCTTAGTTTGGACCGCTTCTACACCTAGAGAGTCAATCCTTCTTCTATATATATATATATATATATATATATATATAATAATAAATAGTTATTTAATTTTATAGTCCAGTTTTGTATTAAGATTATCTTCACTATTATGATCATTTAAATTCAAATTATAAAATTTGTAAAATGTTATTAATTTGTAGATAGAGAGAAAAAAAAATCCTTTACTTCTAATACATCCTCAAGTTAATTATATATTTATAATTAATAACAATAAAAATTAACAACGTAACGTTTATTACATCGGCTTTTACACGTCATTTAGACATACTCTAATCCTATATATAGAATAATCGAAGAGAGAATATATATAATAGTTAGAAAAAAGAGAGAAAGACAGAACCATGCACTTTTAATCAAACTAATAATAAGGAAAAAAAAAGTTTTGTAAAGAAGGTAGATAAGATTGTTAGTATATATATATATATATTTTTATAATTTTATATTTTATCCTTTTTTTTAAAAGATTTTTAAAGGTTTTTTTTATTTTATAATATGATTATAAATAGTTGTATTTAGTAATATATCTATAGTATGAATTAACATTTGTTATAAGTTTGGATATTATGTTTTGAAACCCTAATGGTAGACCAGACATACACAAAAAACTTTAAATTGAAATAAATTGGAAAAAGAGATCTGCTGGACCGGGGATCTTCAGATAAAAGTCCAACGACATTTCACCCCTTCTTTATTATGTCATAGATCTCTTTTAAACCGGATTTTATGTGTTAATATTAAGTTGTTTCAGTGAAATATTTAAATGAACATATATAACAGATACAAGTGTTAACAAATTCAAACTGTAAACCTACTTCGACCGCGGCGTCCTCCATTGTGAATATCTATTTCTGGCTGACACATGTTGCGGGAGGGGGGGACATTTCAAAATCAGACCATTTATTCAGAATTTTTTTGAACAACAAGAAAATTAAAGAAGAAAGGAAAAATAGTTAAGGGAAGAAAGCTGAATTTCATAATCTTTACAGCTAGTTATATCAAAATAACTGATTCAACACTTATTCATCTTTTAATATTCCTTTAAAAAGGCAAATTATAAGAGTTTAATAAAGCTATTAATTGTGCAAATTCACCTTTATTTAACTTCCATTTTCCTCCCCAGAAATTGGAGATTAAACAAAATGAACTATATACTATAACACTTTAAAAATCTTGTGAAAAAATATTTTAATCAGTTATTTAATCGAAGTTTAATTAACTGTTAAAGATTATAAATTTGTATTGGTTATTATTAAGAGAAATTATAGAAAGTTGATTTCATAAATGGATATTTCCATTTATTTTTTTTTTAATATTTTATAATTGATATACTGTTGAAATATTTTACTTGTTTGATACTAAATTTGTTTTTAATAAATTCCATGTTTAAATTTTTAACATCTTCTATGAAATTATCTAATATATTATTTATTCTATAAAATCTTAGAAACTGACCATAACTGTTTTTTTTTTCCTTATTATTTGTTTGATTAAAAGTGCATGGTTCTGTCTTTCTCTCTTTTTTCTAACTATTATATATATTCTCTCTTCGATTATTCTATATATAGGATTAGAGTATGTCTAAATGACGTGTAAAAGCCGATGTAATAGACGTTACGTTGTTAATTTTTATTGTTATTAATTATAAATATATAATTAACTTGAGGATGTATTAGAAGTAAAGGATTTTTTTTCTCTCTATCTACAAATTAATAACATTTTACAAATTTTATAATTTGAATTTAAATGATCATAATAGTGAAGATAATCTTAATACAAAACTGGACTATAAAATTAAATAACTATTTATTATTATAATTAATTTAGATTTAGCTTGCTAATCTATTCAAATCTAATTGATATAAGTTATCATTATTATCAGTTTGCTCCTTAAGTTTTAAAATTATAATCACTAATATAATTTTGTTATATAGTTTCTACACTATATTTATTCATATGAGCTTGCTCTATGATATATTTTTATATATAATATGGATGGCTTTTCTTGATTTATCAAGAAATTGGGTTGGCCAAATATCTCGGAGTAAGCTAAATAAACGTTTAGTTTATTTTTACTCCACTAGATGGCGCTCTGCCATCTAAAAAGCACATGTGCTTGTGGTCAGGAGATGCATTCTTTATTTTTAATATAACATAATATACAAATTAAATTATATTAGATATTCTAATATAAATAAATCTTCACACAAATTTTAATTATCTTTCATTGTTTGATTATTAAAAAGTAAATTATAAAAGTAATTCTAGAAAAAATAACTTCAGAACTTTTGTTTTTTTCAGTGTTTAGTTAGTTTAAAGATGTTTTTTTATTAGTTATTCTTAAAAATATAACAGATAACAAACAGTAATATCTATATATTTATAGATTAATTATTCAATTTATTACAAATTTTATCACCACAAAAACAATTAAGAAAAATATATTTAAAAATTCATAAGAATAACAAACTAAAAAAACTAAAAAAAACTACAAACATATTAGGGTTAGCACCTCTTTTATGTTAATTTAAACTCGCTAAGAATTGCCTAAGAAAAAATTGTCAAACTTGTCCCTCTCTTAAGAACCATGACACTTTTCAAACAACTAGTTGTAAATTAGTGAATACTATTTATAAATTAACATGCCAAATTTGTCAACTATCATATATAGGACAAACTTGTAATCCATTAAATATACGAATAAACCTACATAGAAACCACGCTAAAAAATCAATTGGTAATATATATATGAAAGAACACAATCAATTACATACTTTTAACAACTTTAAGATAGAAATACTAGACATATGTCAAAACAAAAAACAACGACTATTATTAGAAAACAACTACATTTATAAACACAACACATTATTCCCTTATGGACTTAACGACGAATTAAACTACACATACAAACCACAAACAGAAGAAATTTCAACCTATGAAATCAGTTGCAAATACAAAAAAAATGAATTTAAAACTAAACCTAATAAAACTAGAGGTAAAACTACAAATAAATTAGGTTACATTGAATTTGAAGAATTACTGGACCCAAAACAAATGTACACTAACAACTTCGTCGATAAATTTATTAAAACATTATTTAAACTAAATAATAATAAATTTATCAAACTCATAGAATATATTACAATTCATAATCTGACTAACAGATTAATAGATATCACACACGACATCTTTAAATACAGAAAAATTAAACAAGCTACTAATAACATTAATATTATCATTAAATTTAATAACAATTTATTTAATCATATTAAATTTAATGATATTTTTAATAAACAAATCATCAATAATCTTTTCCCTATAAAAAATTTAAATTTCAAAACAATCTGGAGATACAACAAAAATATAGGTAATTTAGTTTGCAATTATAACCAATTTATTAATAATTTGGCAAATTTTAAAAAAATTAAATGTAATTGCAACAACTATATTGATAAATATAAGTTCTCAGGTCATATATTAACTAGCAATTTTTCTTTTTTAAATCCATAATATCAAGAAATTTTAAATAAAGGGTATAAATATATACCTCAAATTAAACACAATTATAATAATACAATTAAATCTATATTAAAAGATATAGATATTTTCGTAAATAAAACTAGTATAAAATACAGTATTCCAGAATTTACTTTTCTGGAATGGAAACATAATATTAAAAAGGAAATTATAAATTATTATAATAATACACTTAAATACACAAAACCCAATTCAGACATTCCTTCTTTTAAAGAAAATATAATTAATTTACAGAAGGACTATATTATCACTCCTATAGATAAATGTTCCAATAATTTATCTTTAATTTGTAAAAATCTATACCACGATATACTAAAAAAGGAAATTGATAATAATCATAAATACACTTTTGCTAGAACTACAGGCACAAAAATCAAAAAAGACATCAAAAATGTTGAAAATTCACTAAAAATTTATAATAACCACAAAAATCCAAACATACCAAAGTTCTATATAATTCCTAAACTACACAAAAAACCTATTTCTTTCAGAACAATCACATCTGGTATAAATTCAGTCATAAAAAATATTGATATACAATTAGCTTCAACACTACAATTTATTATAAATAAATTAACTAATAAATATAATTATAAATTTATCGACTCAAATAAAAAAATCATTAATTATTTAATGAACAATTGGACAAACATTGAAACAGTACACACATTTGACTTTGAGGACCTATATTCTAAAATAAATTTAAGAGATCTAAATAATAAAATAACCAATTTATTTAATGAATTCATTGATGACAAAACTTTCTACATTAAAATTATTCATAACAGATATAAAACATTTAAATTAGATCTTAAAACAGCAAAAACTCTACTGGAAACATTTTTAAATTTTAACTATATAGAATTTAAAAATAAAATATATATTCAATCAGAAGGCGTTCCCATGGGAACTTCTTCTAGTCCGTTATTAGCAAATCTAATATTGTTCTGGTACGAAAGAGAATACTTTCTACAAAATAATATTAATTGGCAAATATTCCGATATGTAGATGACATAATAATATTTAATAATCCACAGTTTAAAAAATTAATACCTGAAATATATCCTAAATACTTGAAACTTAAGAACAATGAAAAAATTTATAGAAACAAAAAAGTTAACTTTTTAGACTTGAATATAGACCTTACAAATAGTGCTGTTAGAGTTTATAATAAAAAGAGTAATTATAATTTCAATATTATAAAATACTGTAATATGAATTCTAATATATCATTAAATTGCTGTAAAGGTATATATTATGGTCAGTTTCTAAGATTTTATAGAATAAATAATATATTAGATAATTTCATAGAAGATGTTAAAAATTTAAACATGGAATTTATTAAAAACAAATTTAGTATCAAACAAGTAAAATATTTCAACAGTATATCAATTATAAAATATTTAAAAAAAATAAATGGAAATATCCATTTATGAAATCAAATTTCTATAATTTCTCTTAATAATAACTAATACAAATTTATAATCTTTAACAGTTAATTAAACTTTGATTAAATAACTGATTAAAAGATTTTTTCACAAGATTTTTAAAGTGTTATAGTATATAGTTCATTTTGTTTAATCTCCAATTTCTGGGGAGGAAAATGGAAGTTAAATAAAGGTGAATTTGCACAATTAATAGCTTTATTAAACTCTTTTAATTTGCCTTTTTAAAGGAATATTAAAAGATGAATAAGTGTTGAATCAGTTATTTTGATATAACTAGCTGTAAAGATTATGAAATTCAGCTTTCTTCCCTTAACTATTTTTCCTTTTTTCTTTAATTTTCTTGTTGTTCAAAAAAATTCTGAATAAATGGTCTAAATTTGAAATGTCCCCCCCTCCCGCAACATGTGTCAGCCAGAAATAGATATTCACAATGGAGGACGCCGCGGTCGAGGTAGGTTTACAGTTTGAATTTGTTAACACTTGTATCTGTTATATATGTTCATTTAAATATTTCACTGAAACAACTTAATATTAACACATAAAATCCGGTTTAAAAGAGATCTATGACATAATAAAGAAGGGGTGAAATGTCGTTGGACTTTTATCTGAAGATCCCCGGTCCAGCAGATCTCTTTTTCCAATTTATTTCAATTTAAAGTTTTTTGTGTATGTCTGGTCTACCATTAGGGTTTCAAAACATAATATCCAAACTTATAACAAATGTTAATTCATACTATAGATATATTACTAAATACAACTATTTATAATCATATTATAAAATAAAAAAAACCTTTAAAAATATTTAAAAAAAAAGGATAAAATATAAAATTATAAAAATATATATATATATATACTAACAATCTTATCTACCTTCTTTACAAAATTTTTTTTTTCCTTATTATTAGTTTGATTAAAAGTGCATGGTTCTGTCTTTCTCTCTTTTTTCTAACTATTATATATATTCTCTCTTCGATTATTCTATATATAGGATTAGAGTATGTCTAAATGACGTGTAAAAGCCGATGTAATAGACGTTACGTTGTTAATTTTTATTGTTATTAATTATAAATATATAATTAACTTGAGGATGTATTAGAAGTAAAGGAATTTTTTTTTCTCTCTATCTACAAATTAATAACATTTTACAAATTTTATAATTTGAATTTAAATGATCATAATAGTGAAGATAATCTTAATACAAAACTGGACTATAAAATTAAATAACTATTTATTATTATAATTAATTTAGATTTAGCTTGCTAATCTATTCAAATCTAATTGATATAAGTTATCATTATTATCAGTTTGCTCCTTAAGTTTTAAAATTATAATCACTGTTATAATTTTGTTATATAGTTTCTACACTATATTAATTCATATGAGCTTGCTCTATGATATATTTTTATATATAACATAATATACAAATTAAATTATATTAGATATTCTAATATAAATAAATCTTCACACAAATTTTAATTATCTTTCATTGTTTGATTATTAAAAAGTAAATTATAAAAGTAATTCTAGAAAAAATAACTTCAGAACTTTTGTTTTTTTCAGTGTTTAGTTAGTTTAAAGATGTTTTTTTATTAGTTATTCTTAAAAATATAACAGATAACAAACAGTAATATCTATATATTTATAGATTAATTATTCAATTTATTACAAATTTTATCACCACAAAAACAATTAAGAAAAATATATTTAAAAATTCATAAGAATAACAAACTAAAAAAACTAAAAAAAACTACAAACATATTAGGGTTAGCACCTCTTTTATGTTAATTTAAACTCGCTAAGAATTGCCTAAGAAAAAATTGTCAAACTTGTCCCTCTCTTAAGAACCATGACACTTTTCAAACAACTAGTTGTAAATTAGTGAATACTATTTATAAATTAACATGCCAAATTTGTCAACTATCATATATAGGACAAACTTGTAATCCATTAAATATACGAATAAACCTACATAGAAACCACGCTAAAAAATCAATTGGTAATATATATATGAAAGAACACAATCAATTACATACTTTTAACAACTTTAAGATAGAAATACTAGACATATGTCAAAACAAAAAACAACGACTATTATTAGAAAACAACTACATTTATAAACACAACACATTATTCCCTTATGGACTTAACGACGAATTAAACTACACATACAAACCACAAACAGAAGAAATTTCAACCTATGAAATCAGTTGCAAATACAAAAAAAAATGAATTTAAAACTAAACCTAATAAAACTAGAGGTAAAACTACAAATAAATTAGGTTACATTGAATTTGAAGAATTACTGGACCCAAAACAAATGTACACTAACAACTTCGTCGATAAATTTATTAAAACATTATTTAAACTAAATAATAATAAATTTATCAAACTCATAGAATATATTAAAATTCATAATCTGTCTAACAGATTAATAGATATCACACACGACATCTTTAAATACAGAAAAATTAAACAAGCTACTAATAACATTAATATTATCATTAAATTTAATAACAATTTATTTAATCATATTAAATTTAATGATATTTTTAATAACCAAATCATCAATAATCTTTTCCCTATAAAAAATTTAAATTTCAAAACAATCTGGAGATACAACAAAAATATAGGTAATTTAGTTTGCAATTATAACCAATTTATTAATAATTTGGCAAATTTTAAAAAAATTAAATGTAATTGCAACAACTATATTGATAAATATAAGTTCTCAGGTCATATATTAACTAGCAATTTTTCTTTTTTAAATCCATAATATCAAGAAATTTTAAATAAAGGGTATAAATATATACCTCAAATTAAACACAATTATAATAATACAATTAAATCTATATTAAAAGATATAGATATTTTCGTAAATAAAACTAGTATAAAATACAGTATTCCAGAATTTACTTTTCTGGAATGGAAACATAATATTAAAAAGGAAATTATAAATTATTATAATAATACACTTAAATACACAAAACCCAATTCAGACATTCCTTCTTTTAAAGAAAATATAATTAATTTACAGAAGGACTATATTATCACTCCTATAGATAAATGTTCCAATAATTTATCTTTAATTTTTAAAAATCTATACCACGATATACTAAAAAAGGAAATTGATAATAATCATAAATACACTTTTGCTAGAACTACAGGCACAAAAATCAAAAAAGACATCAAAAATGTTGAAAATTCACTAAAAATTTATAATAACCACAAAAATCCAAACATACCAAAGTTCTATATAATTCCTAAACTACACAAAAAACCTATTTCTTTCAGAACAATCACATCTGGTATAAATTCAGTCATAAAAAATATTGATATACAATTAGCTTCAACACTACAATTTATTATAAATAAATTAACTAATAAATATAATTATAAATTTATCGACTCAAATAAAAAAATCATTAATTATTTAATGAACAATTGGACAAACATTGAAACAGTACACACATTTGACTTTGAGGACCTATATTCTAAAATAAATTTAAGAGATCTAAATAATAAAATAACCAATATTTATTTAATGAATTCATTGATGACAAAACTTTCTACATTAAAATTATTCATAACAGATATAAAACATTTAAATTAGATCTTAAAACAGCAAAAACTCTACTGGAAACATTTTTAAATTTTAACTATATAGAATTTAAAAATAAAATATATATTCAATCAGAAGGCGTTCCCATGGGAACTTCTTCTAGTCCGTTATTAGCAAATCTAATATTGTTCTGGTACGAAAGAGAATACTTTCTACAAAATAATATTAATTGGCAAATATTCCGATATGTAGATGACATAATAATATTTAATAATCCACAGTTTAAAAAATTAATACCTGAAATATATCCTAAATACTTGAAACTTAAGAACAATGAAAAAATTTATAGAAACAAAAAAGTTAACTTTTTAGACTTGAATATAGACCTTACAAATAATGCTGTTAGAGTTTATAATAAAAAGAGTAATTATAATTTCAATATTATAAAATACTGTAATATGAATTCTAATATATCATTAAATTGCTGTAAAGGTATATATTATGGTCAGTTTCTAAGATTTTATAGAATAAATAATATATTAGATAATTTCATAGAAGATGTTAAAAATTTAAACATGGAATTTATTAAAAACAAATTTAGTATCAAACAAGTAAAATATTTCAACAGTATATCAATTATAAAATATTTAAAAAAAAAATAAATGGAAATATCCATTTATGAAATCAACTTTCTATAATTTCTCTTAATAATAACTAATACAAATTTATAAACTTTAACAGTTAATTAAACTTTGATTAAATAACTGATTAAAATATTTTTTCACAAGATTTTTAAAGTGTTATAGTATATAGTTCATTTTGTTTAATCTCCAATTTCTGGGGAGGAAAATGGAAGTTAAATAAAGGTGAATTTGCACAATTAATAGCTTTATTAAACTCTTATAATTTGCCTTTTTAAAGGAATATTAAAAGATGAATAAGTGCATGGTTCTGTCTTTCTCTCTTTTTTCTAACTATTATATATATTCTCTCTTCGATTATTCTATATATAGGATTAGAGTATGTCTAAATGACGTGTAAAAGCCGATGTAATAGACGTTACGTTGTTCATTTTTATTGTTATTAATTATAAATATATAATTATCTTGAGGATGTATTAGAAGTAAAGGAATTTTTTTTTCTCTCTATCTACAAATTAATAACATTATACAAATTTTATAATTTGAATTTAAATGATCATAATAGTGAAGATAATCTTAATACAAAACTGGACTATAAAATTAAATAACTATTTATTATTATAATTAATTTAGATTTAGCTTGCTAATCTACTCAAATATAATTGATATAAGTTATCATTATTATCAGTTTGCTCCTTAACATTGTACATAAATTCCTTTAAAATGTTACTTTAATTTTTCATATGTTTTTTTTTTTCAATTTCTTTTTCTCATTCATCAAAAGTCAATGATGTACATACTAAATTAGTAAAAACTCAATAAAAACGATATGTAAAAATATACATAAACAAATGGCTTGTAAAAGAAAGCCGCAATAAATGAGTTTAAGCAAAATGTCTATTTCATTAACAAACATTTCACTTTTAAAATAATAAACTTTAAAAATAAAGTTTTACTAAACTAAAATTAGCGTTTTAAAAAATAAAAACGTGGCATTTGGCGCAGTCGAAAAGGATACGGGAAAAGAAAAAATGGCGGAAAATCCAAACAACCGGTTGCAAAAATTCAACGGCTCGAAGTCGGCAATTAGGCCTGAGTCATGGATCAAATTATATGATTTTGAAAATAATTCTTTAAAGGAAGATGAAAAAATCAAAAATCTTATGTACTACTTGACAGATTCAGCACTT
Organism: Cordylochernes scorpioides; assembly: GCA_030710605.1. NCBI lineage: Eukaryota > Metazoa > Arthropoda > Arachnida > Pseudoscorpiones > Chernetidae > Cordylochernes > Cordylochernes scorpioides. Next base: position 54,331,751 of record CP092863.1, on the reverse strand, counting down.
GAATGGTATGCAGACGAGATTATTTCAAATCCTGCAATAAAAAGATGGGAAGTTGTAAAGGAAAAGTTGATTCAAAGATTTGGTTCATACAACGCAAATCCAATTGTCTCAGCATCACATCGAAGATTAAAACGAGAAAAGAATCAATAGAAAATTATTTTCAAGATAAAATTCGCCTGTTAAATCAAATCCATCTAACGAAGGAGGAAAAAAATAATTTATTAACAGACGGACTTCCAAATGATTGGAAAGATTTAATTGTGGCTGCACAGCCAACTGACACCACAAAATGGTTTCATATCGCAGCTTCAATTGAACAAAATAGGGCTTCAATTCAGTTTAAGCCTAAAAACAAAATACATCTCGCGACAAAAAATAATGATAGTAGAAAAAATGTTTGCCCATTCTGGTGTCCAATATGTTCGAAAAAGGGAATAAAAATTAAACATTGGGTCACAGATTGTGAGGATTATGATCCTAATTATAAGAAGGATAGGCCTAATCAAAACACTTCAGTGAAACAAGTATGCGGAGCCCCGGAATTGTTGAATGTAAGTACTTTGACAAATACCCCTACACAAGGAGCTTTCAAGCTTATCAACATAAGTGTTGAAGTAAATGGAATTCCTGCGCAAGCATTTGTGGATACTGGAGCAACAGTATCAATAATCAATTGGCGATTGTTCAAGCGAACCCGTCTTCAACTTCAACCAAATTCAGACATTCACATCAGCCAAGCGGATGGTGTTACCAGAACATGTGGAAGCCTTCAGACCAAGGTAAGAATAGATAAACTAATTAAACCTGTAACTCTCCATGTAATGAAGAACTTTAAATATCCACTCTTAATCGGATTAGATGTTGCATCTCTTTTTAATCTTTTAATAGATTTCAAAGACAAAACAATTTACACCAAATTTGATGGATTACAAAATCCAATTCTTGTAAATCATCTAGAAGAGATAAGAGAACATGAATTAAAAAAATTACTTGAACACAATAGGAATGTATTTTGTCAGCATGCCATTGATTTGGGAAAAGTAGCTATACAACATAAGATCATCACGAAAAGTGAACAACCAATTTCTCTTAGACCCTATCGTCGTCCTCTAAAAGAGTATGAAGAGATAGCTGAACAAGTTAAAGAACTTCTCGAACACAAGTTAATAAGAATTTCAGATTCTCCTTGGGCATTTCCTGTTGTTATGGTTCCCAAGAAGGATGGAAATAAAAGGATGTGCATTGATTACAGACGTCTTAATGAGATCACACTGGATGACAGGCAACCCCTACCTCACATACAGGACATGTTTGATCGATTGCATGGATCCAGATTTTTCTCTACCCTTGATGTTGCATGGGGTTATTCGCAGATCGAAATGGACCCGCAATCTATTCAAAAAACTGCATTCGTCACAAACGATGGTCATTATGAGTTTTTAGTGATGCCCTTTGGTTTAAAAAATGCGGCTTCAACGTTTCAAAGGATAATCCAACATATTCTAGGTGAATTATTATGGAAAGGAACTTGCTCTTTCCAAGATGACATATTGGTGTACACGAAAACATGGCAAGAGCACATAGAGCTTCTTAGTAAAGTTTTTGACAAATTAAGACAGTACAACATGAAATTAAAATTGTCGAAATGTATTTTTGGAAGAACTGAAGTAAAATACCTCGGACATATCATCAGTCACAATCAATTAAAACCTGATCCAGGAAAAGTAAAATCTATTCAAGACTTTCCAATACCTGATACTGTAAAGAAAGTTCGTCAGTTCATGGGATTGGCAAATTATTACAGAATATTTGTGAAGGACTTTTCTAAAATTTCATTCCCCTTGGTTCGACTCACTCGGAAGAATCAGCCCTTCATCTGGAATGAGGAAGTAGAGGAGTCATTCGCTAAACTTAAAATGGCACTATCTACAAAACCTGTCCTTGCTATTTACAACCCGGACTACCCCTCTAAAGTTTATACAGATGCCTCCAAATATGGAATTGGAGCAATCCTAACACAAATTGGTCCAGACAATGAGGAACATGTAATTGCTTATTACTCCAAAACACTGCAACCACACCAAGAGAATTATTCTGCTTATGAGATGGAATGCCTAGCCGTAATACAAGCAACTGATCACTTTCATGTATACATAGAAAACCAACCATTTGAAATCATCACTGATCATGCGGCGCTCCAATGGCTTTTCACCATGAAGAAACCGAAACCTAAGTATTTTAGATGGATTCTTAGTTTATCCTCGAAATCATGTAACATCGTTCATCGTTCTGGAAAGCAACAAACTCATGTTGACGCCTTATCAAGACTCCCAGTTGTTAACATTGCAACTCAAGAACTTCAAGAACACCAACAAAATTCAGATTTGAGTTTCTTGAAAAATCCCCACACTCACGACGGTGTGGTAATGATCAAACAAAAAGGAGTTTTTAAAGCAGTTGTCCCAAACTCGATTACCAAAAAAATATTGGAAGAATATCACGATTCATTGAGTCACCCATCAATAACCAAAACATGCAAACTTATAACTCAATGTTATTGGTGGAAAGGAATAACAACTGATATCAAGAATTATGTTCGATCTTGTAAATCTTGTCAACTAGTGAAGGTCAGACATGAACCAACTTTAGGAGAAATGATCACTCCAACGTCAAATATCCAACCATTACAAATGTTCGGTTGTGACACTATTGTACTGGGCACAGCAGCAGCTAACACAAAGCATAAATTCATTCAAGTTTTTGTTGATCACGCAACTCGTTATCTATGGGCATATCCCACAATAACAAACACTGCTCAAGCTGTCACTCAATGTCTTGATAAGATAATCAAATCTGTTAATTCGATCAATACTATCTTAACAGATAATGGCAAAAATTGTATATCAAAAGAGTTCAACAAATTTATTTCTTTACAAGGAATTAAACACACATATACTTCGCCTTATCATCCTCAGTGCAATGGCATTTGTGAGAAATTAAATGATACGATAATGATAAAACTGAGAATAGCTGTTCTAGAGAAACCTAGATGTAAATGGAGCTCATTGTTACCGCAAGTTGTCAAAAATTATAATTCCACACCACATGACGTGACTGGTTTTTCACTGCTTTTCTTAATGTATGGAATCGGTAATGTACCCGAATTTGCCGACCAAACTCCTATTACAATTGAAGAAGCCAGGAAGAAAGCTAGTCTGCGGACAGAACAAATTAGAAGTAAGTGGAAGATTAAACACGATAGCCATCACCCCAAGTATGTCTTTAAAGAAGGAGACTTGGTCATAAGAAAATTTGCCTTCAACGACCCTCGTCTCATCAAGACATCACCAAAATATGAAGGACCATTTTCATTCAAAAAAAGATATCTGATGTAACCTACGATATCTCTCTGAAAGACCAAAAGCAAGCAAGATGCGTTTACATATCTCAACTTCGACCATTTATTACCCGAGAATAAATGCTTCAAGAAGGGGAATATGAGACGTTACAGAAACAATTTTCAATTGTACATAAATTCCTTTAAAATGTTACTTTAATTTTTCATATGTTTATTTTCAATTTATTTTTCTCATTCATCAAAAGTCAATGATGTACATACTAAATTAGTAAAAACTCAATAAAAACGATATGTAAAAATATACATAAACAAATGGCTTGTAAAAGAAAGCCGCAATAAATGAGTTTAGGCAAAATGTCTATTTCATTAACAAACATTTCACTTTTAAAATAATAAACTTTAAAAATAAAGTTTTACTAAACTAAAATTAGCGTTTTAAAAAATAAAAACGTGGCATTATATATATATATATATATATATATATATATATAGTGTAAAAACTATATAATAAAAATATAACAGTGATTCTACATTTAAAACTTAAGGAGCAAACTGATAAGAATGATAAATCATATCAAGTAGATTTGGTTAGATTAGCAAGCTAAATCTAAATTAATTATAAAAATAAATAGTTGTATAGTTTTATAGTTAAGTATTCTATTAAAATTATCTTCATTATTTTGATTATTTAAATTCAAATTATAAAATTTGTAAATTGTTATTATTTAGTATAGATAGAGAGAAAAAAAAATCCTTTACTTCTAAAACATCATCTAGTTAATTATATATTTATAATTAATAACAATAAAATTTAACAACGTAACGTCTTTTGCATCGGCTTTTACACGTCATTTAGACATACTCTATTCCTATATATAGAATAATAGAAGTGAGAATATATATGATAGTTAGAAAAAAGAGAGAAAGACAGAACCATGCACTTTTAATCAAACTAATAATAAGAAAACAAAAAGTTTTGTAAAGAAGGTAGATAAGATTGTTAGTATATATATATATATATTTTTATAATTCTATATTTTATCCTTTTTTTTTTAAATGATTTTTTAATTTTTTTTATTTTAAAATATGAATATAAATAGTTGTATTTAGTAATATATCTATACTATGAATTAACTTTTGTTATAAGTTTGGTTATTATGTTTTGAAACCCTAATGGTAGACCAGACATATACAAAAAAATTTAAATTGGAGTAATTATTGAAAAAAGAGGTCTGCTGAACCGGGAATTCTCAAATAGAAATTCAGCGACAACATTTCATCCCTTCTCTATTATGTCATAGACCTCCTTTCAACCGGATTTTATGTGTTAATATAAAGTTACTTCAGTGAAACATTTATATGAACAGATATAATGTGTACCTACCTTGTCCGCGACGCCTTCAACTGTAAACATCTATTTCTGGATGACACATGTTGTGGGGGGGGACAAAATTAGACCGTTTATTTTGAAGTTGTAGAAAAACAAGACATTCAAAGAAGAAAGAAAAGATAGTTAAAGGAAGAGAGAAATCCAAATTTTATAATCTTTACAGCCAGTTAAATTAAAATAACTGATTCAACACCTTTTCATCTTTCAATATTCCTTTAAAAAGGCAAATTATTAGAGTTTAATAAAGCTATTAATTGTGAAAATTCACTTTTATTTAATTTCCATTTTCCTCCCCAGAAATTGGAGATTAAACAAAATGAATTCTATACAATATTACTTTAAAAATCTTGTGAAAAAATCTTCAAATCAGCTATTTAATTTAAGTTTAACTAATTGTTAAAGTTTATAAATTTGTAGTAGTTATTATTGAGAGAAATTATAGAAAGTTGATTTAATAAATGGATACTTCCATTTATTTTTTTAAAAGTATTTTATAATTGATATACTGTTGAAATATTTTACTTGTCTGATACTAAATTTGTTTTTAATAAATTCCATGTTTAAATTTTTAACATCTTCTATGAAATTTTCTAATACATTATTTATTCTATAAAATCTTAAAAACTGACCAAAATATATACCTTTACAACAATTTAATGAAATATTAGAATTCATATTACAGTATTTTATAATATTGAAATTATAATTACTTTTTTTATTATAAATTTTAAGAGCATTATTTGTAAGGTCTATATTTAGGTCTAAAAAGTTAACTTTTTTGTTTCTATAAATTTTTTCATTGTTCTTAAGTTTCAAGTATTTAGGATAAATTTTAGGTATTAAGTTTTTGAACTGTGGATTATTAATTATTATGATGTCATCTACATAACGGAACATTTGCCAGTTAACATTATTTTGTAGAAAGTATTCTCTTTCGTACCAGAATAAAATTAAGTTTGCTAATAAGGGACTTGAAGAAGTTCCCATGGGAACGCCTTCTGATTGAATTCTATAGTTAAATTCTATATAGTTAAAATTTAAAAATGTTTCCAGTAGAGTTTTTGCTGTTTTAAGATCTAATTTAATTGTTTTATATCTGTTATGAATAATTTTAATGTAGAAAGTTTTGTCATTAATGATTTCGTTAAATAAATTGGTTATTTTATTATTCAGATCTCTTAAATTTATTTTAGAATATAGGTCCTCAAAGTCAAATGTGTGTACTGTTTCCATGTTTGTCCAATTGTTCATTAAATAGTTAATGATTTTTTTATTTGAGTCGATAAATTTATAATTATATTTATTAGTTAATTTATTTATAATAAATTGTAGTGTTGAAGCTAATTGTATATCAATGTTTTTTTTATAACTGAATTTATACCAGATGTGATTGTTCTGAAAGAAATAGGTTTTTTGTGTAGTTTAGGAATTATTTAGAACTTTGGTATGTTTGGATTTTTGTAGTGATTATAAATTTTTAGTGAATTTTCAACGTTTTTGATGTCTTTTTTGATTTTTGTGGCTGTAGTTCTAGCAAAAGTGTATTTATGATTATTATCAATTTCCTTTTTTAGTATATCGTGGTATAGATTTTTACAAATTATAGATAAGTTATTGGAACATTTATCTATAGGAGTGATAATAAAGTCCTTCTGTAATTTAACTAACCAAAGTTCTATATAATTCCTAAACTACACAAAAAACCTATTTCTTTCAGAACAATCACATCTGGTATAAATTAAGTTATAAAAAACATTGATATACAATTAGCTTCAACACTACAATTTATTATAAATAAATTAACTAATAAATATAATTATAAATTTATCGACTCAAATAAAAAAATCATTAACTATTTAATGAACAATTGGACAAACATGGAAACAGTACACACATTTGACTTTGAGGACCTATATTCTAAAATAAATTTAAGAGATCTAAAAAATAAAATAACCAATATATTTATTTAACGAAATCATTAATGACAAAACTTTCCACATTAAAATTATTCATAACAGATATAAAACAATTAAATTAGATCTTAAAACAGCAAAAACTCTACTGGAAACATTTTTAAATTTTAACTATATAGAATTTAAAAATAAAATATATATTCAATCAGAAGGCGTTCCAATGGGAACTTCTTCAAGTCCCTTATTAGCAAACTTAATTTTATTCTGGTACGAAAGAGAATACTTTCTACAAAATAATGTTAACTGGCAAATGTTCCGTTATGTAGATGACATCATAATATTTAATAATCCACACTTCAAAAACTTAATACCTAAAATTTATCCTAAATACTTGAAACTTAAGAACAATGAAAAAATTTATAGAAACAAAAAAGTTAACTTTTTAGACCTAAATATAGACCTTACAAATAATGCTATTAAAATTTATAATAAAAAAAGTAATTATAATTTCAATATTATAAAATACTGTAATATGAATTCTAATATTTCATTAAATTGTTGTAAAGGTATATATTTTGGTCAGTTTCTAAGATTTTATAGAATAAATAATGTATTAGAAAATTTCATAGAAGATGTTAAAAATTTAAACATGGAATTTATTAAAAACAAATTTAGTATCAGACAAGTAAAATATTTCAACAGTATATCAATTATAAAATACTTTTAAAAAAATAAATGGAAGTATCCATTTATTAAATCAACTTTCTATAATTTCTCTCAATAATAACTACTACAAATTTATAAACTTTAACAATTAGTTAAACTTAAATTAAATAGCTGATTTGAAGATTTTTTCACAAGATTTTTAAAGTAATATTGTATAGAATTCATTTTGTTTAATCTCCAATTTCTGGGGAGGAAAATGGAAATTAAATAAAAGTGAATTTTCACAATTAATAGCTTTATTAAACTCTAATAATTTGCCTTTTTAAAGGAATATTGAAAGATGAATAAGTGTTGAATCAGTTATTTTAATTTAACTGGCTGTAAAGATTATAAAATTTGGATTTCTCTTCCCTTAACTATCTTTTCTTTCTTCTTTGAATGTCTTGTTTTTCTACAACTTCAAAATAAACGGTCTAATTCTGTCCCCCCCCCCCCCCCACAACATGTGTCATCCAGAAATAGATGTTTACAGTTGAAGGCGTCGCGGACAAGGTAGGTACACATTATATCTGTTCATATAAATGTTTCACTGAAGTAACTTTATATTAACACATAAAATCCGGTTGAAAGGAGGTCTATGACATAATAGAGAAGGGATGAAATGTTGTCGCTGAATTTCTATTTGAGAATTCCCGGTTCAGCAGACCTCTTTTTTTCAATAATTACTCCAATTTAAATTTTTTTGTATGTCTGGTCTACCATTAGGGTTTCAAAACATAATAACCAAACTTATAACAAAAGTTAATTCATAGTATAGATATATTACTAAATACAACTATTTATATTCATATTTTAAAATAAAAAATTTAAAAAATCATTTAAAAAAAAAAGGATAAAATATAAAATTATAAATATATATATATATATACTAACAATCTTATCTACCTTCTTTACAAAACTTTTTGTTTTCTTATTATTAGTTTGATTAAAAGTGCATGGTTCTGTCTTTCTCTCTTTTTTCTAACTATCATATATATTCTCACTTCTATTATTCTATATATAGGAATAGAGTATGTCTAAATGACGTGTAAAAGCCGATGCAAAAGACGTTACGTTGTTAAATTTTATTGTTATTAATTATAAATATATAATTAACTAGATGATGTTTTAGAAGTAAAGGATTTTTTTTTTCTCTCTATCTATACTAAATAATAACAATTTACAAATTTCATAATTTGAATTTAAATAATCAAAATAATGAAGATAATTTTAATAGAATACTTAACTATAAAACTATACAACTATTTATTTTTATGATTAATTTAGATTTAGCTTGCTAATCTAACCAAATCTACTTGATATGATTTATCATTCTTATCAGTTTGCTCCTTAAGTTTTAAATGTAGAATCACTGTTATATTTTTATTATATAGTTTTTACACTATATATATATATATATATATATATATATATATATATATATATATATATATATATATATATATAATGCCACGTTTTTATTTTTTAAAACGCTAATTTTAGTTTAGTAAAACTTTATTTTTAAAGTTTATTATTTTAAAAGTGAAATGTTTGTTAATGAAATAGACATTTTGCCTAAACTCATTTATTGCGGCTTCTTTTACAAGCCATTTGTTTATGTATATTTTTACATATCGTTTTTATTGAGTTTTTACTAATTTAGTATGTACATCATTGACTTTTGATGAATGAGAAAAATAAATTGAAAATAAACATATGAAAAATTAAAGTAACATTTTAAAGGAATTTATGTACAATTGAAAATTGTTTCTGTAACGTCTCATATTCCCCTTCTTGAAGCATTTATTCTCGGGTAATAAATGGTCGAAGTTGAGATATGTAAACGCATCTTGCTTGCTTTTGGTCTTTCAGAGAGATATCGTAGGTTACATCAGATATATTTTTTTGAATGAAAATGGTCCTTCATATTTTGGTGATGTCTTGATGAGACGAGGGTCGTTGAAGGCAAATTTTCTTATGACCAAGTCTCCTTCTTTAAAGACATACTTGGGGTGATGGCTATCGTGTTTAATCTTCCACTTACTTCTAATTTGTTCTGTCCGCAGACTAGCTTTCTTCCTGGCTTCTTCAATTGTAATAGGAGTTTGGTCGGCAAATTCGGGTACATTACCGATTCCATACATTAAGAAAAGCGGTGAAAAACCAGTCACGTCATGTGGTGTGGAATTATAATTTTTGACAACTTGCGGTAACAATGAGCTCCATTTACATCTAGGTTTCTCTAGAACAGCTATTCTCAGTTTTGTCATTATCGTATCATTTAATTTCTCACAAATGCCATTGCACTGAGGATGATAAGGCGAAGTATATGTGTGTTTAATTCCTTGTAAAGAAAGAAATTTGTTGAACTCTTTTGATATACAATTTTTGCCATTATCTGTTAAGATAGTATTGATCGAATTGGATCTAGTACACCTTGGTAGGATACAATTATTGCCTTTAAAATAAGTGCGATATAAATAGGCAATCTCGATGCCTAAATTTTATTAAGTCCATTAACTTTGAGGAATTTTCGCTAAAATTCTAGCTCTCAATATTCCCTTCCCCCGGATCCTAATAGATTTAGATGCTCTTATAGAATACTCTTTTTCATGGTTATAAAGTTGCACGCTGATATAAAGTTGAGTTTCTGCCTATTTCCTGAAACTGCACATATTCACATTCAGCTCTTGATTCAAGAGAGTTAATTAATCAAACTCACCCTTCCCTCTAAAGATACATCACCAGAAACAACTGAATTCTCCAATCAATAATAGGCTGAATGATGGTCTGTAAGGAGATCCTCAGTTAAGATTAAAATTGATTCTCATTTTTTTTAACAGCGCGCAATCAAGTATTTAGGTTTTTAGACCCACATTGTTCTTATTTATTTTAAATTTTATTCCTCATAAGAGATATATTATTTGAAATAAAAAGACAATACAGTTTATCCTATATTTATACAACTAGGGTATAAATATTATATCAGTCTACTTATATATTTTAGGAGTAAAAGATGTTTTCTTTAAACTCCATCGCGATACAACTTGGTAAATTCGAGGCGCCTCATTTGAATTGCAATCTTTCAAAAAGGTATTCTCTTTGATTTTAAATGCCATATATTATCTTGCTAGGTTGCAATAAGTCCTATGAAGTTTTTAAGGAAAATTTAAAACTTAGTGTATATAAAAACAAGGAGAAAACTAATTAGAGAATGTAAACTATGAGGGGTTATTATCTAATTCTCTCTAATTAGATCTATATCTAGTTGTAAAAAATACTAGTTAGGTTTAACTCGGAGATAATATATTTTTCTGTGAAATATTATGGTGTTTTTTAGATGATCTATTGAACAGTAAAGATTTTTTATTTATGCTTATGAGGTGATACAGTAAAGATTATTTTATGGCATTTGTAACTGAATATTTGGATTAGTGTTTAAATTTGTATTTGTAGAAGTAAATATTATCTAAAAATATAATTTATTGAATAGTTAGAACCGAAGATGTTCTTAATAACTAGGTTATTTCCTTTTAAATTTCCTTTTCCGTATTTCTATGTAAGTAGATGAGGGACTAGGAGATACCTTCTTTTTATCTTCCACTCGGATTGTGATCCTGAACAAACATAAAGCTGGGAATGTAGTGGGCCCTTCCTTGTCTCATCTGTTTATCTGTAAATAAATTTATGGAATAATCCCGTTTAAGAGCTGTTCCAATGTTATTCACCTCCGTCCTTTGGCAGTACTGCTGCTCCGTACCAGAGATATTCATAGACTTCCCAGAGTCTATGAATCCTCTTTATTGTGGTTCTGAACTGGGTGTGTCACCTAGGGACTGGTCAGCATCACACACGGATGGTTTTGTGAAAGAAAAGCTAAAGAACTGGTCTATCTAAGCATGCACTTAGAATTTGGAAAATAAAGGAATATATTGATAAATAAATTGTATAATGAAATGAAACAGAAGTAAAGAAAACATAATTGTATCAATGTGACAATGTTTATGTAGAAGAAACCGGACGCGAACAAAACATGACTTTGTATAATCAAATTATCGTCAAAAATATCTTAATACTTGGATTCTATAATTTACCTTCAGTATAATCTGAACTACCAATTTTAATAGTAAAGGAATCTGTTAGATTGAACTAGCAAACCCTTTGGTAGTGCTCACCACATTGATGAGTCAGGCACTCCTTGTTTATTTAACTAACGTAGGGAGACTTTACTAAATCGTTTTGACAAATAACTTAATGGACCATTTATATTAATCAATGTTTGTCAAAGGCATCACCTCTTCCACCATCACTATTTTAGGATGAAAATTTAATTGTGCATATACCGTAATTGTCCAGATGTGGCGGAAGTCAAGCGAGTTACCTAAATAACACCAAGCTCAGGTAACTCGCATAACCTTCATGTAAAAAGATTGAGAGAATATTCAGTTGAACTAGTACACATGGCTCTCCCAATACATTTATTAAACAATAATTTATTCCAATAATAATATTTTTTTTAATAATATTTAATACTCGTCAAACGTTTTCAATATTTATAACCACTTCGCAATTAATTATATTCAATTCTATTATCACTAATTTAAATTTCAACTAATTTTGTGCGTGTGAGTACACGTATACAACACTCTCTCTCACAATACACGTATACAACACTCTCTCTCACAATACACGTATACAACACTCTCTCTCACAATACACGTATATAACACTCTCTCTCACAATACACGTATACAACACTCTCTCTCACAATACACGTATACAACACTCTCTCTCACAATACATGTATGTAACACTCTATCTCACAATACATGTATGTAACACTCTATCTCACAATACACGTATATAACACTCTCTCTCACAATACATGTATGTAACACTCTATCTCACAATACATGTATATACACTTTCTCTCACAATGCACGTATATAACACTCTCTCTCACAATACATGTATATACACTTTCTCTCACAATGCACGTATATAACACTCTCTCTCACAATACACGTATACAACACTCTCTCTCACAATACACGTATATAACACTCTCTCTCACAATACACGTATACAACACTCTCTCTCACAATACACGTATATAACACTCTCTCTCACAATACATGTATGTAACACTCTATCTCACAATACATGTATACAACACTCTCTCTCACAATGCACGTATACAACACTCTCTCTCACAATACACGTATATAACACTCTCTCTCACAATACACGTATACAACACTCTCTCTCACAATACACGTATACAACACTCTCTCTCACAATACATGTATGTAACACTCTATCTCACAATACATGTATGTAACACTCTCTCTCACAATACACGTATATAACACTCTCTCTCACAATACATGTATGTAACACTCTATCTCACAATACATGTATGTAACACTCTATCTCACAATACATGTATATACACTTTCTCTCACAATGCACGTATACAACACTCTCTCTCACAATACACGTATATAACACTCTCTCTCACAATACACGTATACAACACTCTCTCTCACAATACACGTATACAACACTCTCTCTCACAATACATGTATGTAACACTCTCTCTCACAATACACGTATACAACACTCTCTCTCACAATACATGTATGTAACACTCTATCTCACAATACATGTATGTAACACTCTATCTCACAATACACGTATATAACACTCTCTCTCACAATACATGTATGTAACACTCTATCTCACAATACATGTATATACACTTTCTCTCACAATGCACGTATATAACACTCTCTCTCACAATACATGTATATAACACTCTCTCACACAATACATGTATATAACACTCTCTCTCACAATCGAGCGGCCACGCTTTTTTTAGCTCCGCCGTTTTTCACCTTTGGCAGGTGTAAAAATGCCGAAAGGTGTGTCGAAAGTGATACCGGCTGAAAGCCCTGAACGAGCTGCTCGTGAGCCTGAAAGGCTCAGCTCGAAACCTCAAACCAGTGCTGAAATATCAGCGAAAATAGCTTTTCAGAAAAATTCTTCTGAAGAAAATCAAGTAAATTCTAAACATGCAAATCTGCCTGCTGGCAAGGAGTATGCAAATCCGGCCGCCTCGCGTGACGTCACGGCGCCAACGACTGCTGCTGCTACCAGCGACATTCCAGCCTCACTCAACTGGGCCGACAGCGAGATGGCGGAGGTGGAAGACAACGAAGGCTACACCGTTGTGAAGGGCAAGAAAAGGCGCCGCACTTCAACATCGGAGCACGCCGCTAAGCATCCTGGCAAGCCTGCTGAAAAGCCCAGCTCCCAGCTGCCAAAGCGGCCAAGGGGGCCGAGAGCAGTGCCGCCTAGGGAGATCAAGGCAACACGCGCGAATATCGCCGAAGCCAAGGCGAGACTTGAACAAAGAGCTCAATGAACATCCGCGTTGCCACCATCAATGCGCGTGGGCTCGCCACTTGTGGGAGGAGCCTAGTACTCTGTCATCTCCTCAGACAACACCAAGTGGACATCGCGTTTGTCCAGGAGACAAATAGCTTCCATCTTGACCAAGGCCATGACCTCTGCCTCGGCTACAGCGCTGTAGTCACGCCACCCGTAGCCATCTCGGGATCTGGACTCGCCTGCGTCTTCGGGCCAGGCGTCGCCGTGCTACGGCAGCGTGTCCTGTGGCCGGGCTACATTGCCTTGGCCGTCATCGATGTCCACGGCGAGGAGATGACCATCATCAACGCCCATCTGGCACACGACCCCCGCGAGCGGCTAGAGCAATTGGAGCTCCTGGCGACAACAGCGATCCAGGAGAGGGCCTGGGTCCTCGGGGATCTCAACATCAGGGAGCCTTCGTCGTCCTCCGCGGATGCCCTCGCCGCTGGACCTGGCTGCGCTGGTGGACGTAGCCACCCAGTTTGATGCCGCCCACCTGCCCACCAGAGTCGCTAGCCGCGGCGACCAAATTGAGAGCAGCCGCCTGGACCGGATCCTCGTCCCTGCTGGAGTCCTGGATCGTGTGACCACCTACGCGACCAGCCACTACCACCTCTCGGACCACCGCCTCGTGCTGCTCCAGGTGGGCCCACCCGCCGTCTCCCCTCACCAGCCTCGCTTGGCCGCGATGCTCCGCTCGGGCCTCGCCCTGGAACACCTGGCTGGCTGCATTCGGGAGTTGGATAAAGACCTTGCGCACGACGACGATGACGGGATCCTGTTGTGGGACAGGTGGACCACCATCAAGGCGGGGCTGTTAGCGGAGGCCAGATCCCTCCACGACCCGCGACACGCTGCCAGCGACGGCTACGTCGTCCGAGCAAGGGGATACATCGCAGCGCAGCTCGAGGCCTCCTCCATCCGGGCCGACTACCCGTCGCTGCCGGACCTGGCGCGCGCGATCCATCTTCGACGCCCGGTCAGCGTCATCAGGGACGACGACGACAACGTCATCGAGGGCCCCGAGCTTCGGCGGAAGGCGTACGCGACCTTCCAGCCTCGCTTCGCCCGTCCCACCAGCGACCCAGCTGCGGGAGCCGCCTTCATAGGCACCAGCATGATCACCCCCATCAGCGAGCTGGGCGAGGAGGACCCTCTCCATCGGCCCGAAATCTGCCCCAGCGAGATTGCCGCTGCCATCCGCCGCCTCCCTCGCGGAAAGGCCCCCGTCTGGGACGGCATGCCATGCGAACTCCTCGCCGCCTTCGAAGACTTTTTCGCCGAAGCTCTGGCCCGAGTGTTCGCGGCTTCACGGCTCCGCGGAGCCCTGCTTCCTTCGACGCGGCGCAGCTCCATCTGCCTGGTGCCCAAGGCCCGCGGCGGCGCGGCCTTGACGGATACAGGCCCATCGCACTGCCCTCGGCCGACTACAGGGTGCTAGCTGCCATTCTCCACCGGCGCCTCAAGCCCCACCTACGCGCCCTGGTACCAGACTGCCAGACGTACGCCGTCCCCGGGAGGTCCCCGTCCTGGAACATCGCCAGGGTGACGGATGCTGTTGAGGAGGCAACCGCCATGGGCTCGCCTCTGGCCGTCATGGGCGTCGACCTGGAGTCCGCCTTCGACTCCCTGGACCGCGGCTTCCTGAAGTCCCTGATGACGTCCCTCCGCCTCCCGCTGGCCTTCATGGGCTGGATCGACATCTTGTACGCCGGGGCGGACGCGACAATCCGGGCTGGAGGATTTCACACCACCGCCTTCCCCCTCCTCAACGGCCTCAGGCAGGGCTGCGCCGTGAGTGCCGCGCTCTTTAGCATCGCTACCGGGCCGCTGCTACGTCGCCTGGAGTTGACCCTCGGCGTGGGCAATGTCATCGCCTACGCCGACGACATCGTCCTCCTACTCCATCGCGACGAAGAATTCGAGCGGGTGGCGACCGTCCTCGAAGACTTCAAGCGGGCCTCCGGTATCGCCGTCAACCTCGGGAAGAGCGCGGGCCTTTGGTGCGGCGCCTGGCGCAACCGCGGCGACTCCCCTCTCGGCGCCTCCTGGTCGACCACCTCCATCAGGGTCCTCGGGCTCGACATCGCCCCCAGGAGCTCCGTAGCCCATCAGGAGCAGCATCTTCTCGCCCTCCTGGAGTCCGCCTGCCGCAGATGGACGCCCTTCACCCGCGACCTATCCCTCGTCGGGCGAGCTAGAGCGGCGAACTCGCTGGTGGGCTCCACCATCCAGCATCACCTGCACGGGTACCTGCCATCACCCCCGACCATCGCCAAGCTGCAGGCCCGACTAGCGAGGTTCGTCTGGGGGCCCGAGCACACGGCGTGGCTTCCCGCCGCCGTCATGGCGAGGCCCGTTGCCATCGGAGGCCTCGGCCTCCTCGACCTGGCAACCCAACTCCAGCTCGCCTGCCTCAAGGGTGTGCAGGTCGCGCTCCGTGGAGGCAGGAACGGCTTCGACTGGCTGGTCGCCAGCAGCAGCGAGGCCTGGATCCGCCCTCCACCAGACGGCACGCGTCTCCAGCCCCGCCGTCTCCGGTTGCTAAAGCTGTGGGAGGAGGCCTCCAAGATCCTGAGCCTCAATCACCGGGCGGTCCCCACGTCTCAGCTGCTGGACATCCCAATCATCGGCGGCTGCCGGTTCCTTCGCCCCCCCGACCTCCTGGCCCCCGCGCGCTGGCTCGGAGTCCGGGTCCGGGACCTTCTGGCCGAGGACCGTCACATCGCCCGCCCTACACGCTCCACCCTGGCTGACGCCGCGGCCCTTGGCGCCTTCTGCCGGAGGCTGACCGCCGAGAACGACGAGGGCTTCCGGGAAACTTCTTTGGCCGCTGCTGTGGTGCTGCGCGGGACGGCCACGCCGTTCCTCAACGGCCTCACGACCCGCTCGGCCCGATGGGCCCTGGATCGTCCGCGCCTCGCGGCCACGCCGATCTCCCGATTCCTGGCGAGATGGGCACCCACCATCAGCCCACCATCCAGGATCGACTGGGCCTCGCTTCGGCGCTGCGCCTTCTCGGGCCATGAAGCCGACGTAGCCTTCAAGTTGGCCCTCCACGCTCTACCCCTTCCGGCCCATCCTGCCTCGGCCGGCCCCTCGTGTCCTGCCTGCGGGTCCGTCGACCGGACCCTCGGCCACCGCTACTGGAGCTGCTCTTCCATCAGGCCCCTAATCAGAGAGGCCTTTCACATCATCGGGCGGCCCCCTGACCTGCAGGCTTGGATCTTCGGCGGGTCCGGCCTTGAGGACGACGCCCTGACCATCCTGGCGTCGGCAAAGCAGCGCGTTTATCGCCACTTTGTCCAGGTTAGGCTCGGTGGAGTGGAGGACCCGCTCATCGCCTGGACGAGGACCCTCGTGCGCAGGGGATGCCTTCCTTCATCCTCCATCATCTTATAAATATGTATTTATTTCAACATTTTTCATTCTTTCTTAAATTGTTCTCTTGAATAATTTGTAATATTGTCGAGATGACAATAAAAATGTTTTAATTGTCAATTGTCACTCTATCTCACAAGACACGTATATAACACTTTATCTCACAATACACGTATATAACACTCTCTCTCACAATACATGTATATAACACTCTATCTCACAATACACGTATATAACACTCTTTCCAACAATACACGTATATAACACTCTCTCTCACAATACATGTATATAACACTCTATCTCACAAGACACGTATATAACACTCTCAATACACCTACACACAATACATATATCGTAGAGTTCTATTTTTAATTTATAATTTGGGGTCGCCGTTGTGCTTATGGTCTGACCAACCCCCGATGTCATGAGACCTGCCAAGACGACCAATGGGAGGCTAAGCCTGAGACCGCCAGCTCGACTATGACCCATTGGCCAAGCTTCATCACTGAGCAGTCTATGGTGGCATACCTAGTGGTCAGATGGCGAGGCAGGATAGTTTCCATCAGTAAGTGACCAGACATGTGGCTTCTCCAGCGAGCGCTAGGCCGGCAATGGCAACAATGGGCTACCTCGGTCGTTACTAGGAATTCTAGCCTCTATATAAAAGTATATTAAATTGACCTACAATTTCTCAAATTTGCATTTTTTCTTCTCTATTATTATCTAATATATTTAAAACACGTAGATGGAAATAAAACAGATTGATCAATTTAAAATTTCCTTTAAGTTATCAGGAAATTGAAATATTTTCACATCTGAGAACAGAACGTTTATATCGATCCAAACATTCTATGATCAAGGAGGATCGAGAAGGACGGCGCCAGCGAAAGGGCGACTCCGGCAAGAGGGGTGGCTCCAGCGAGAAAGATGGCTCCAGAGAGAAAGACGGCTCCAGCGAGAAAGACGGTTCCAGCAAGAGAGGCGGTTCCATCAAGAGAGGCGATTCCAGCGAGATTGGTAGTTCCGGCAAGAGAAGCGGCACCAGCGAGAGAAGCGTGACATCTAGGCGACAGAACCGATGGGACCGGATCGGGACGTTCCGCCTTAAGGGGGAGGCAGTGTCACGTATAAGGCCTCGGAATAACTACAACCTCCGCCAATAGATGGCGCTTTGGCCAGTTTCCTATCTGAAACTGGTGTGGGATCGCCGACTGCTGTGGTCCTGTTTCCTGGGGAAAATGTTTGTAAATACACTTTTATATTGGCCCTAGGAGGTAGCATAATGTAAATACCTGTTGTTTTTTATCCCATTTAAATGTAATGTTTATTAGTAAATGACAATAAAGAGTAATGTTTGATGTCACGGTGCCGCTTGCTGTTTTTCGTCTCGCCATCGCCACATTACTGCTGCTACTCTTCTGGTAAGTCTCTCGTGTCCCCCCACCAGTGGTAAGGCCGAGAGATACTGCCAGAGGAAGGGGGTTCCACTTGAGCGATGGGCCTCGGACCTCCTTGGGTGCTCTGCAGGGTCCAGCTGCAGAGGGAGAGCAACGGGAGCCCGGGTAGGTGATCCACGAAGGAAGAAGCGGCGTCGTCGCGAAGGACCGCGGAGGGGTCAGCCGCGACAATATTTATTTTATGCCTATCTCTTTTCTGTTTATCCTAATAAAATATTACTTATTTATATTGATTTATTCAATTATAACTTTATAATCATATATATATATATATATATATAAATGAATGTATGTGTGTGTGTGTCTTTTATGCCTGACCAAACCACTCATTGGAACGCCATGATTCTTAGGGAAGTTATTTAGTATAGTACTAGGAAGGTTTCTGAAAAATAATTTCTTGAATATCCTTAGAGTTATTTGCAGATTTGTAGATTTAACTCGCAAGCAGCGCCACCAATGCGACGATGATAACAAGTTTTTTTTATCTATAAGTTTTATTATCACCAAGTTTATTATCTTAAAGATTATTTATCAAAAGTAAGATTATCTCAGGATGACACTGCGATTTATTTGAGACAAGAATAATGATACAATTCCAAGGCAAAGATACTTTTCCTTTAACTTCCAATTACCGAGGGAATCAATTAATATTGGTTTTATTCAACTTATCGAGTATTTTTCAAGGGACCGGGAAAAAATGTTCACTAGATAAAACGATGATTTTGTAATGTAGAAAATTAGGAAAGACAAAATTCAGGATGACACGGCACACAGGGACCGGGAAAAAATGTTCACTTTATCGAGAGATTCAAATTTACGAGTTTCAAATTATCAAAATATATCTATTATTTTTTTAATAAGTTTATAGAGAATTGTTTTAACAAATGTTCGTTAGACAAACCTTTACTCGGGTAAAACCGGGCGAAGCCGGGTACATCCGGTAGTGTACAATATAATAGAATGGTTTCACTATCAATCGTTTTCTCTGAATATGTGGCTCATCTAGAAGTCAATGATTACGTCTCTCATGTGGTTCGTGGATGAGCCGTTTTGACATATTGAATGCTACATGGGTAACAGAGGACACTATGGAAACACAGAAAGTATTGTGAATGAGGATTGCCCATAGAACATGGTTATATTATGGAGTGGATCTATACAGGGAAGAAGTTTATATGAGAATGCGTAGATGAGAAAAACCCACACAAAGGTTGCGTGAAAGAGGAGAACCAAAAAGAGATGAACACATACACAAGAATGGGTAGCACTTGCACAGAAGGTGCTAGGATTAGAAAACCCATATTGACAACACATGGATAAGGAGGATCCATACTAAAGTGGTTACGAATAAACTACATAGAGAGTGCACGGAAGAAAATAACTCACACAGAACGTGGATGGTTAAGAACCCACATAAAGAACATATGGATGAGAAGAACCCATAGAGAGAGTACATGGATTAAAAACCCCATAGAGAGAGTACATAGATGAGAAGAACCCATAGAGAGAGTACATAGATGAGAAGAACCCATAGAGAGAGTACATAGATGAGAAGAACCCATAGAGAGAGTACATGGATGAGAAGAACCCATAGAGAGAGTACATCGATGAGAAGAACCCATAGAGAGAGTACATAGATGAGAAGAACCCATAGAGAGAGTACATAGATGAGAAGAACCCATAGAGAGAGTACATGGATTAAAAAACCCATAGAGAGAGTACATAGATGAGAAGAACCCATAGAGAGAGTACATAGATGAGAAGAACCCATAGAGAGAGTACATCGATGAGAAGAACCCATAGAGAGAGTACATAGATGAGAAGAACCCATAGAGAGAGTACATAGATGAGAAGAACCCATAGAGAGAGTACATATATGAGAAGAACCCATAGAGAGAGTACATAGATGAGAAGAACCCATAGAGAGGGTACATGGATGAGAAGAACCCATAGAGAGAGTACATAGATGAGAAGAACCCATAGAGAGAGTACATAGATGAGAAGAACCCATAGAGAGAGTACATAGATGAGAAGAACCCATAGAGAGAGTACATCGATGAGAAGAACCCATAGAGAGAGTACATAGATGAGAAGAACCCATAGAGAGAGTACATAGATGAGAAGAACCCATAGAGAGAGTACATAGATGAGAAGAACCCATAGAGAGAGTACATCGATGAGAAGAACCCATAGAGAGAGTACATAGATGAGAAGAACCCATAGAGAGAGTACATAGATGAGAAGAACCCATAGAGAGAGTACATAGATGAGAAGAACCCATAGAGAGAGTACATAGATGAGAAGAACCCATAGAGAGAGTACATAGATGAGAAGAACCCATAGAGAGAGTACATAGATGAGAAGAACCCATAGAGAGAGTACATAGATGAGAAGAACCCATAGAGAGAGTACATAGATGAGAAGAACCCATAGAGAGAGTACATAGATGAGAAGAACCCATAGAGAGAGTACATAGATGAGAAGAACCCATAGAGAGAGTACATCGATGAGAAGAACCCATAGAGAGAGTACATAGATGAGAAGAACCCATAGAGAGTACATAGATGAGAAGAACCCATAGAGAGAGTACATAGATGAGAAGAACCCATAGAGAGAGTACATAGATGAGAAGAACCCATAGAGAGAGTACATAGATGAGAAGAACCCATAGAGAGAGTACATAGATGAGAAGAACCCATAGAGAGAGTACATAGATGAGAAGAACCCATAGAGAGAGTACATAGATGAGAAGAACCCATAGAGAGAGTACATAGATGAGAAGAACCCATAGAGAGAGTACATAGATGAGAAGAACCCATAGAGAGAGTACATAGATGAGAAGAACCCACAGAGAGAGTACATAGATGAGAAGAACCCATAGAGAGAGTACATCGATGAGAAGAACCCATAGAGAGAGTACATAGATGAGAAGAACCCATAGAGAGAGTACATAGATGAGAAGAACCCATAGAGAGTACATAGATGAGAAGAACCCATAGAGAGAGTACATAGATGAGAAGAACCCATAGAGAGAGTACATAGATGAGAAGAACCCATAGAGAGAGTACATAGATGAGAAGAACCCATAGAGAGAGTACATCGATGAGAAGAACCCATAGAGAGAGTACATAGATGAGAAGAACCCATAGAGAGAGTACATAGATGAGAAGAACCCATAGAGAGAGTACATAGATGAGAAGAACCCATAGAGAGAGTACATAGATGAGAAGAACCCATAGAGAGAGTACATAGATGAGAAGAACCCATAGAGAGAGTACATAGATGAGAAGAACCCATAGAGAGAGTACATAGATGAGAAGAACCCATAGAGAGAGTACATAGATGAGAAGAACCCATAGAGAGAGTACATAGATGAGAAGAACCCATAGAGAGAGTACATAGATGACAAGAACCCATAGAGAGAGTACATAGATGACAAGAACCCATAGAGAGTGTACATAGACGAGAAGAACCCATAGAGAGAGTACATGGATGAGAAAAACCCGCACAAAGAGTGTGTGGATGAAAAGAACCTACACAGAGAGTGCATGGATGAGCAAAACCTGCACAGAGAGTGCAGAGATGGGAAGGACCCACACAAAACGCGCATGGATGAAAAACTCACAAAGAGGGTGCGTGTATGAGAAGAGCCCACACAGAAATTGCATGGATGAGAAGACCCCATACGGAGAGAACATAGATGGAAAGAACCTATACAGAGAGTGCATGAATAAGAAGAACCCACACATAGTATATGGATGAGGGGCACAGAAAGTGAGGAGCACCTTTCACCCAGAAGTTACTTGTTGAATATAAGAACCCACACATGTGTGGCAACCACACAGAGAGTACATGGATCACCAGAAGGTAGGTTGATGATGAGGAGGGGGAGGACGGG
This sequence comes from Cordylochernes scorpioides, assembly GCA_030710605.1. Taxonomy (NCBI): domain Eukaryota; kingdom Metazoa; phylum Arthropoda; class Arachnida; order Pseudoscorpiones; family Chernetidae; genus Cordylochernes; species Cordylochernes scorpioides. Next base: position 54,309,214 of record CP092863.1, on the reverse strand, counting down.
GTGTCGGATGACGTGCGGTGAGTGGACGGACAGGCGCGATGACTCACCGCCACATTGATCGGCGCAACTTCGCCGGCAACTTCGCTCCAGACTGCCGCCGCTGCTCGCTTCTCCCCGGTGGGTTGGTTTGTCGTGGCGTGCACCTTGTGGCCCTTCTTTATGTGCGTCCTTGTGGTCGTCGTCAGTAATCGTATCTAGTGTTGGCCTTGGAGTGGGACGATATCCGCATGTGTTAGTTTCTTGATTACCTGTCATATCGATACCTATAAAACTACTATATCTCAAATGGTCTTTTGAATATTTCCTTTAATTATTCAAGTTTCGGAATTTGGAATCCTGTTTCTTTACGTACGAGTGAGATATAACGAATCCTTTGATTTCAAAACAACTTTTGGTTTACCATTTCTCTCCAAAATCTTTCAATCTTTCGTTAAAAATCAAGTTTATAATGTGAAAAACCTTTTTTTGTCAAGATAACCCTACCGTAAAAAACGAAACTAGCCTAAAATATCATTTTAATATAAGGAGAACCTTTCATTTTTAGAATGTTACACACAAGTTGTTATTAACAACAATCCTCGAAATCAATATTACAAAAAATCCACTTTTACTGTAAGTTTATCACATGATATTGATAAAATAAGAAAGAGAGGCAAATCGACTGGTTTATATAATGTAGATTTATCTTGGAGATATGAAGTCAATTCTGAAAGGAACATATTTTATAATAAGTTCATAGCCATAGAATATTATTTTTGTCGTTTATTACAATTAAAACAAGATATAAGTTTATATTATTATAATATTCTTAAAATCCACCTGAACTCGTATTATAAAATCATGTATAGTTGTACAAGTTGTAAATTTCGCTATTCTTCGGAACGTTTAGCAAGTTAAAACGACAACAAGAAAGGTTTGGGATAATTTCCTTGCCGTTCCAATGAGAGCGGCATTTATCATTTGAAAGTTTCTCCGACAAAAGTTCACAGATGCTGAGTCTGATTTATATCAAGGAGGAACTTTTCCTATTTTCTTTTTTCCTGACTCAACACCAACTTACAGCTGGTACGCCATTTTTCTCTCCTAGACTTTTCTAAGAAATATTTATCCGATAGCTATTGTTAGAAAAAATGCTTTTATATCTGTAAAATGGAAAGTACACTTTCTATAATAGAACCTAGATTAGCTAACGTTAAAAGGATGCTCTTATATTAAACTAGAGTTACGGACATGTGTCCAAACCTTCAATTAGCATTTATTCCTATAGATGACATCATCCAACGCTCAGTAGAAACCGTCAATTTATAAATACATACAAACACTCCATTTTATTTACTCGAAACTCTCTTTTTATAAAATAAGAATTAGCGTTTTATCTTACAAATACCTATATACCCCAATATCATTGTGTGTCGACAAATTTAGGTTAAAAAATGTTTTTCTCATTTTGGAATCCGTTTAGAATATAATTATTTAAAGTTTTTGTTTTCTGAATATATATATATATTGCTATGATGGTTTCGTTATTTTCCCAAAGCTACCTAAATACTATTTCTGTTAACAAGGGAATCAGTAGAACATAAATTGATACGGTAAATATCATTGACATATTATTGGGAGTATAAATAAGTTCGTGCGTTCTTGATAAAAATGGCGATACTAGTTTATTATTCCACTGTTTCAGCTGGAAACACCATTATTTTGAAGCGTCAGCATAAGGCTTCCTTTTTCAGCAATCGCCATTTCTCTGAATTATAAACAACCTAGTTTCTATTTGCTCATAAAATGTCAACTTTCGTACCAAATAATGTGTTTTTGCGGGGAGTTTAACTTCATTACTTCAATATGAAGAAAAATCGTGCTGAAAGTCATTGTAGTTAATGACGACCATGCTCTAGCTGAACGAACGTGTCAGAAGTGATTTGCACGACTTAAAAATGACAATTTTAATTTGGAAGAAGAAGAAAGACCCGGACGCCACCCAAGTTTGAGGGTTATATTAGAGGCAAGGCTCGATGAAGATCCAACACAAACTCAAAAGTAACTCGCAAAATCACTTGGAGTCACTCAACCAACCACTTTCCATCGCTTAAAAGAAATAGGAATGATCCAAAATGTCGGAAACTGGGTGCCGTATGAACTGAAGTCAAGAGACTTCGAACGCCGTTTTTTCACGTGTGAACGGGGTTTTTGCACCGAATTGTAACTGTTGATGAAAAGTGGGTCCATTACGATTATCTAAAACGTCCGGCAACGTATGGATACCCTGGCCGTGCCTCATCATCGACGACCAAGCCAATATTCATGGCGGGAAGATTATTCTGTTTATTTGGTGGGACCAGTTAGGAGTAGTATATTATGAACTGCTACAACCGAACGAAAGTATCACAGGGGAGGTCTACTGAAGTCATTCGATGCGTTTGAGCCGAACATTGCTAGAAAAAAAGGCTGCAAAACGCCAATAGACACAACAAAGTTATTTTGCAACATGATGATGGTCGGCCACATGCTTCAGCACCCGTTAAAAATTACTTATAAAAGCTCAGATAGGAAATCTTACCCCACCCGCCGTTTTTCCCAGACATAGCTCCTTCCGATTATTATCTCTTCGGATTAATGCAAAATGGCCTGGCTGACCAACACTTCTCCAACTACGATGAAGTGAAAAAAATGGATCGATGAATGAATAGCGGCCAAAGAGCCGGTCTTTCTCCGCGAAGGGATCCGTCAATTGCCAGAAAGAGGGGGAAAGGTAGTAGAGAGCGACGGACAATACTCTGAACATTGAAGGTCTATCTATTTTTACAATAATGCTCCACGTTTCGAAAAAACCCGCATGAACTTATTTATACTCTTAAAAGAATACTGAATTTATTTATTATACCCCTTTTGAAAGACATATATTTATAAAAATACACCTATATCTTTACAATTTTTGTTGATACAGTTGATATTTGAATATGCGACTCCATCACTATCAGCCCCTATTTTCAAAAATGAATATTTTGGAATACAAATTTCACTCTCCAATCACGAACTGGAAGATGAAGAGTATTAGGATAGCTTTGCTCCTCAGTGGTGAAACCTCGCGGCGGTTCATCCGATCTACCTGACCTTGTATTAAAGACAAACGTTGTGGCGGTCTGGTAGAATGAAAACTGATCAAAACGACCGGAGGGACTACCATAGAATATCCAAGATCTATCAATTATCTTCCATTCGATAGTTGGGTAAAAATATTTGCTCAAAGAATAAAACTATGATAAGTATATGACATAATATATACTCTTCCAGGAATAATAAAGCAAACCTAGAGTCAGCCCAGAGAGAGACAGGAGGTAAAGTCCGGTCACTTGAGACCGCAGCGACATTCCAAGGGGCGGCAAATGGGGCCCGTCCGTCAACACCTTGGGACTTTTAAGACAGTTGGGGGATTGTGTTCGACACGAACGGTCCGGCTCTTGCCGGGCCCGGCGCTCTCCCCTTCTCTCTCTGGTTGTCTGGGTTCATCTTCCAACTTGTGGTGTGATTATTTCTCTTTCCCCACCTTATTATTATATTGCCACATATATGTATGCTTATCATAAGATAAATGTCTGTAGACAACCAATGGCTATATACACTAATGGACAAAACCTTAGGAAGCGAAACGTATTTAATATGTCGCCGGTCTTCTTTTTTATTTTTTTCGAAGAGACACAGGCAATTTTGTTCACACTTGGATATCTCGTGTGTATTCAATAAAGCTCACTGTGTATCAAATATCTTTCAGAATTATTGTCTAAATCCCGGTATATATTTTAAAAGGTACAACTTCCTTAAGTTTTGTCCATGAGTGTATTTATTTGAATTATATGAAACAAATAATATATCAAAACTGTTAGTTGAATGCCTCCCTTTCAACACATAGACAATGCTATGCTATTTGATTTATTGGAGGTATGAATAATGAGAAATAGAGTAGAACCTGTCTGGATTGTTGTGGCTGCAATCAGGTAGTTCTATGTTTACAGCCTTCTTCTAACTGGGAATCATTCAAACACCATCGATGCCATCCCGTTAATCAAACAAATTTACATTATATTTATACTAGTTTAAATCGACAGTTGTGCCATTTCATTATTGACACTAGAGCACTAGCAACCCGCCGCGCGACAAATTCACCCAAAAATGCCGAATAAAGGTGAACTATGTTCACACCATTACAGAAAATGAGATCAAACGCCAGATCACTAGAATGAATTTATGAATACAAATGTGAAATAAATATTATGGTAGAAATGCATCTAAATTATTGAAGACATTATATATATTTTTTATTGCACAAAAAAGGGAGAACCTCCTCGGATCTACGAACCTATATTTAATATAGAACTTTGTTACTCGACGCAACCGCCTAGATAAAAAGACACTGCACGCTGATTGGCTAATGAACTCAGCGCTGATGAGGTCACGTGATAATAGGGAACCAACAGCTAGTGGCTGTACACGTACCAATGTGTACACAAAAACATATAGAGCTATTAAGACGTTTATTATATATATAAATATATATACGAAATAGAGACTAATTACCATTGTTAGATATTTAAAATATCAAATATTCCTGGAATAAAATATATTGCGCAAATAATATTTAGTCATTTTTGTTACCCAGTCTCTGTTCTTGAGCGAATAGGTACCAAATCTTCACAAAGCTGTAATTAGTATATCGAATCACCAAAAAGAGAGAGAAATTATAATTTAAAAAATAAATATAATAATAATGAAAATAAGTGATAGGATATCTCATTAAAATATTTCTGTGAGGCACTAACCATTAATTATAATATTTCTAATCATTAAAAACAAAATTGTAATTTTCATTTTAATATTGTCAGATAGAGAATAAAGGAAGTCAGATGTCGAGACGACCAAAACATACTTATTAGAAAGTTAGGTGAAGTGTTGGAGAGGATGGAAATAACAGCACAAAGTCGATTACACATTTAATAATATATATTTACATAACACAATCCTGTACATACAAATATGAAAAATATACTTATTTTAGTTTAGTATTAATTGCAATTAAATATATGTACAAAAACAAAATGGCTATTTTAAAGATATTTTAATTTCTCAAAATAAACAAAGAGAATTTTTCCAAATCGTTCCTTTTTATCAAAAGGAAATATAGACCCTGAATGTAGTGTCAAACATCAATGTAGTAAGACGCGCAAGAGGCCGCGGTATGATTGAAACTGATCTGATCACGAAAATGAATCTATTGTGAGAGAAATATTTATTAATATTAAAAAATAATAGCGTTTTTTCTATTAATTTCAGACAAATAGTGAGAGCCATCAGGAATGTTTATTGGAATGATCAGAATATTATTTTTTAATAGTTAACGACATAGGAGAGAGAGAAGTTTACGAATGTATTTTCATATAGTTTCTAATAATATTTTCATAAAAAAATCATCAAGACTATTCAATACACACAAAATACCTATTTTCTTATTCTATTTAAAAATATTTAACATATCGTAAAAAAAAGCCACAAAGGTGTCATATTAATTCAATTATATTTAGAAAAGACTGTAGAGTTTGCATTTTTGAAATAATATAACAAAAATGGTGTTACGTGAATATAAAAAAAGTATAAAAATAAAAATAATAAATAATATTTTATTTCAAATAGTGTTGCAATGTCTGTATTGCTGTGGGTCAAATTCCGAAACCATTGTATACAAATACACGTTGAGAGCCTTTTTACAATATACCATACACTTGGTTTCGTGTGGAAATTTTACATATAAAAAATGAGTCCCAGTATCAATGTGAAACTATTATTTTTGTACAAATTTATAAATAGAGAAACATGGTATCGCATCGCAGTAAGGACAGTAGAAGTTTGTATTATGTATAAAAGAAACATTCGCGCTTTTAAATCCTTTTATTTTATATGTATAGATGGCGCGTTATTGCTTTGTGTTAATTTATGCCTGACTGGCCTTGTCTTTATAGTTTGCCGAAGAGCGTTGCTCGAAGCAAATATTTAAATGTAATGCTACTGTCCTATAAGCTTATGTCCATAGTTTACTTAAAAACCATTTCTAAGATTCCATCCTTCAGTGTAGCATATAAAAGCAGAATGATCCAATACAGTATTAGAGCTCAGAGAAGCGGTCTGGTGGATTAAATTGGCGAAACCGCTGGGAGGGTTCACCACTGATGAGCCAAGCCCTCCCAATATATTTTTTCATCGCAGTAAAGGACAGTAGAAGTTTGTTTTATGTATAAAAGAAACATTCGCGCTTTTAAATCCTTTTATTTTATAAGAAACATGGTATGTTTGTGCATAAAACGTAATGCAATGAAATATATTGCACCTATAGGTAGATAAACATGGGTAGAAGTTACTAGCTAGCATTTTTTCATAAAATTGTAATATATATTTTATAATAAATTTGAGATTAAGAATGAAATTATTTTCTTGTTTTGAGGATACATGAATATTTTATGTTATTGTTTATTGCAGTCACACACACACACACATTGTAAAAATAATAAAATCAACTTTAAATCACAATTTGCTTTAATTGTGATTTTATGGAACATATAAGAAATAAATTTGAGAAAGCTACTACCTGACTCAATGCGTTAAAAATATATAAAGAAAATAAAAGATTAAGTATTTACATATGTACAAAAATATTTGAGCCGGCCAACGGGAAACAACGACAAAAAGTTTATATAGGGAAAACTGCGACATCTGGCTGTCGACTTAAAAGAGTAATTTGTTCTAGAGATTATAATTTTAAAATAAAATAACATTTTATATAAATATATATATATACACTGAACGTGCAGTGTCCTGTTGGCTGAAGAGGGGGGTTGGCTAATATTAATCATCAAAAAATATATTTTGACCAACGTTATGGAATCACGATTAATGCATCTAGATAGATGGCGCAAGCAATCGGCAGAACTCAGTGGCAAGATGTGGGATATACATTTTCTACAATCACTACTCTACTTTGTCCAAGTCGTTAATTGAAGGTTGAATTACAGTAAGTTACATCTGGTTTATAGACGAACGAGAAGTGCTCCTCAGTGAAATAGGCCTTGAGGGACTCTCTTTGGAGCTCCTGTTGAATGAGGTGGTGAGAAACAGAGCTGGAGCGTTTGCGTTGTTCAAATTTTGGAAGACGGCTGAAGAGAAAAGGAAGCTATATACATAATCTAATTGATTTAAATAATTATATGTAAATAATCTTTGTCAGGACTAGAATAACGAATCCTGTATGGGACTTTGATTCCAGTAAAAGGCTTGTTGCTGCTGTTGTATATAGTCACAGTGTGTAGAAAATACTACACTATACCTACTACATATAGGTTTCTCTCTGTATTTTTAGTTCTCCTCTCTTCAATTACCCTGTAAACTGGCGAATCCTTTATAGGACGAGAGGTCCTCAATAAAGGCTTTTGTTGTTGTTGTTGTACATCTGGTTTATACCAAAGTAACCGGCCTCCTAGTCCGCCTACTTTAAAGAATTCTAAATGTTTTTAATTGTCAATAAAAAGTACAAACTATATATAAAAACATATAATAGTTTTACTTTTAGCAATAAATAAATTTTATATTAATTATAAACTGTAGATTTGTTTTTAAATTTTAGGATATATATAGAGACAATTTTGTGAAGAACAAATCTAGACGCCATTTTTCCGACGTTCAAGCGATAATATCAAATACCTGGGATACCTGGGAACTAATGTGGACCGAAATCTGTGAAAGTTTCACCATATCGCAGCAATAGGTACCGAGGACATTCTTCCCCCTGCTTTAGGAACTGTCGGAATGTATCCAATAGAAATGTCAGATGCAATCAAGACATCTCCAAGAAAGGAGAATATATTAGCAGCTGCCTCTTTTATTGGCTTTCTTTCTCGTACCAGGAAACAAATGTTATTTTCCATACTTCGGGGAGAGAGAAATATATCTCTATTGTTACATCATACAACTGATAACATAATTATTATCTATTAAAAATGCTTATTTTGGATCATATATTTTATTTTCCAATATTTCGTATGGCAACTCGCCAAACTTCTTCGGAGAACAAGATTGTTTTGAGTTGCTGCGTATCAATTCACGAGTATGTACAACTGCTGTAAAATTTAAAATATATAAAACCTACAATAGGCTTTTTTTTTTAAATATAATAAATATTATAAAATAAAACAATATATAAAATATTAATAAATATACAAGAATAAATATATAAATTTAAAATCTAAGAATTGAAAATCAGTCTATTGTTATATATATATAGTGGGCTATATGGCTTTAAATTGTGAGTATACTTTAGGGATGTCTATTCTTCAGTTAATACTGTTCTTATCTTCTGTTGAAATCCAGCTTTCTAGAAAAAGTCTTGAATGTTTGTCCTTAATATTTTGATATATTATTTCAGTTGAGTCAAAATTTGGTAGGTGGTCCTGTTTCAGTGCGTGGATTACTAAGAGGGAAAGAGGGCTATAATTTTGTCCGGTGTTGATTGGTTCTCTCTTCTAGAATTCTTCCTGTCTCTCCTATGTATGTGGCTGGACATTATCGGTATGGGATTCTGTAAATGAGGTTTGATTTCTGACTATTGTTTGTAATATGTTTGGTACCGGGATGGCGTAAAAGCGTTTTTTTTTAAAGCTCGATGGTGTCTGGTATATCGTCTTTATATTATAATTCTTGCGGGCATTCTTTCAATGCCGTAGCTGTATGGAAGTGTGCAATATGATTTCTGAGATTGGATATTGAAGGGAGGGATGAATGTTGACCTGTAGATATCGGGATATCGCGTTTTGTGTGTTGAAATTCTGTGGGATAACTCTAATGTTTAATAATTCATTCATTAGTATAATTCTTTCTTGTACCTTTTCCAAATTATTAAAGCAATCAGTAGAAATTATTTTTGAGAGGATTTTTATGACAGATATTTTATGGTTAATAGGTCCGAAGGAGCGGAAATTCAAACAACCACCTGTGTGAGTTGGCTTGCGGTAAATGCCTGTTTCTATTTTAGAGCTGTTTCTGGTGAGAGTTATATATAAAAATGATGAAGAGAATTTTATTATAATTCATGTGTAAATGATAGAAACTGTTTTATATTGTTCAAGAAATTCAGAATGTTTGTTATATTGCTATTTTCGGTTATGCAGAAAACATCGTCATTGTATCTTTTCTAGAATGTGATTTTCAGTTGCTTCTTATCTATTATTAATTTGTCAATATTATTCATGAAAATGTCTGACAGAGCTGAATATATTGAGTTGCCCATAGGGAGTCATTTTATCTGCTTGTAGAATTGATTCTTGTAATTAAAGTAGCTGAACGACAGAGGCACAGTTTGAGTAAGTCTATGAGGGTTTTAGATAAAGGTAGGTTGGGATGGGCTTTTAAAAAATTCAGAAATTTCTGTAATAGCTTCATCATGTGGAGTTGAGGTATATAGCGATACTACATCAAAGGAGACCAGGAGACTGCTTTCTGTTATTTGAGTTCTTGAAATTATTTCTATAGATGCTGTGGAGTGGAGAACAGTATCAGGTAATTCTTTCTGAAAAGATGGAATCTTTGAGGAAAAGTATTTTGACAAGGGGTATATGGGGGTACCAGCGTAGGTTACAATGCAACGTAGAGGGCTGTTTGGTTTTTGTACTTTTGGTAGGCCATGAAATATGGGCAAGTTAGTGTTTGTTGCTTTTATTTTTTCGAATGCTTTGCTATCCAATTTGTAATTACGTTTCATTTTATTCAATTGTCTATTGAATTCTTTGATTATGTTTGCTAGGGGTTTACTAGGCAACAGTTCATATACATTTTGATCTTCAAGTAACTTCTTGATTTTGTTGTCATAATATATTATAAAATTTGGAAAATAAAATATATGATCCAAAATAAGCATTTTTAAATAATTGAATATATGGATTGCTCAATTTTCAAACAAACATATTTGTATCTAGAGAGGTATATTTCCCTTTAATTCTACATCAGACCAATGCATTATGTTCATTACCGCAGTAAAAAATCTATTAGTAGTGATGAAGAATAAGCCACAGCACCAGTTTTGGCAAATTCAGACAAGAGCCAACCTGTATAATTGAAAGGTAGGTTGGCTCTCTAGGTACATTAATATAATCCCCACACAACCTTGTGTTATATACATAACTTTGATAAGGCTTAAAACTAACTGTCGCTTTAGAGTCGTTTGTAGTACGGTCCAACGTTCTAATAATTTAGTTAAATCCTATCTAGAGGCTTCTAAAATTACGAAATGGTTTAAATATGCTAATCAGGCTTACATAAATTTTCTAATTGGTTCTATGTTTTCATGCCCTTCTCCTTCATTGGTGCCAATATGATATATATTAGGTGATTTAAAATTTCAAAGTAATATCATTTTTAAACAATCACAATAGCCACCTGTCCTACACCATGGAGACCGAAATAAATCAAGTCCTACCGTTTATTGGTATTCTTATAATTAGAACCCCTGAACGATCCAAAATTCTCTTATTTACATTTTGACTCCTATAATCAAATTGGCCATAAAATTACCCAGAGAAAATTTCCCATCTTTTCAAAGTTGACTTTAATCTACAGCTTTGGATAACCTCCACACAAAGATGGACAGTTTGTTCTAATAAAGATAATAAACTTCTCCCCAAGGCTCTTCTGAAAATACTTCATACCCATTGATCCTCACCTGCATCTATAAAGCTTGAAAAAGACCATATTTTCCTGAACTTCAAAATAAAACGCCACCCTTCAAGCTCCATCACTAAGGACATAGTTTTATTCCTTCTAAAAAAAGGCCAACGTCTATAAAACAAAGTGTTTTCTACTATTCCTATAAAAATTAGATAATTGCATACACTCTAAAAAATGCATCAATCCTAGGCCAATTTATTAGAAATCTGATTACCAAATTTAATAGGCAAACGAAATGAAATCAGCAAGCCAACGTATTATACTCATTTTAATGTCAGAATTGCGATAGGCCACATATATGGGTCAAACTGTTAGATCCATCGAAATCAGGATCAGTGAATATAACAGAAACTTAAGGACAGATGAACAACGCTCAATGATATCTCTCCCACTCAGCATTCTGTACAATCAGGCCACATTTCAATATGTCAGATATCAAATGCCACTATCAAAATATATTATATAGAAATACCAAAGATTATTTCTAGAATCACTTGAAGCTATATTTTACCAATTTTAACAAGAAAATTAAGTTACCTGCAGAGTTTCGATACAATAGCAGCAAATAGGTTCCTTTATCATACCAGTTATCCATTCTTACGCTAATATATCATAAATTTGCATAATATATGTATAATAACCTCTGTATTTTATTATATAATAATTTCTATATAAATTGAGAGTTTAAAATACAATACTTTAAACTAGAAAATGAGTGTTTTAAATATCGTTTAATGTTTTGATTTTAAATGCTCAGTATACACGCCCGCTAAGGTAAAAACAATTGATTTTCATAAATAGTCTGTATTTCTTTCTGTATAACTGTGTATTCCGAAAAGAAAATCCTCTAGCTTTTCAAAGTTTATTTTAATCTATAGCTGTAAATAACAAAGATGGGCAGTTTGCTTCAATAAATATAATAAACTTCTTTTAAAATGTATTGTTAAAAAAAGAAGTGTTATTCGAGTCTTTATCGTTTACTTACAATGTATATGGGGGGTGAATTGTTCAAAATAACGTATTCGGAGATTTCTATACGGCCTCCAACACAGATGTTCAGGGAATTTCCAAATCATATTTCAAAGTTCCCAACTGAGCCCACAGGTAGATAGAATAAGCTATCTAAAATGGAAGATCTTCTTTAAAATTGATGTCGACTGAAATATTCACTGGAATGTCATCTCGCTGCTATCTCAGTCCATCAAATACAGCTTTCTTCAACCCCACCATACACCATTTTGTGACAAGATAAAAACTTCCGTTTGGAGAAAGTCTTCATTTTAATTAGCATTTCGGAAAATTATTGTTGGTCAATCTAGGTAATAAAATTTAGGAGAGTAGAAATTCCTTAGTTTGATATTGTGCCTATTAGTGCCAACAATGTCTTAATAAATAACAAATTGTGATATTTACTCATACACATGTAACAAAAATTGTAAATTATTTCAAAAATATTTTTATAAAGAGCCTTCAGATATTTTCAGTAAAACAATTGCTAATTATCAATGTGTCAACTATATTTACAAATACACTGGTGTCCAAAATATAAGAAACTTAACCAATATTGAAATTTCTCAAAAGCTAATTTATTAACAAATATAAAATTTAGTATACAAATAGTTTAAACTATGGAGAATTTGACTAGCTATATGAAAATAAAAAAAATTATTTGAAATTATGAAATATGCAAATTATTATCAACATACCCAAAGCTAAGGTTCCAGATCTTAAAGAAATAAGATATCAATAAGGAGTATGATCACCTCTAATAGCCTCTAAAGAGTTATTTATAATAATTATCCTCCCAATTTCATCAAGAATCAGTAGTACACACAATATTTCGAATACAGTTCCTCCTTAAACAGCTATTCTCCACTACCCTACAGCTAGGGGATATAGAAAAATTACCCAAAAACGCTATACAATGTTTGTCCGTTCTAAGAATAACATCAACACAATTTATAAAATAACTACTCCGGCGTCCCCCCTCATAAAGCCTCTACTCACTTCTGTCGCAGAAAAAAATCTATTTAAAAAAAAAACAGCTTTAGCTACCTATATTGGTGAGACCGAAAAAAATCGAAGAGCAAATAGCACAACATAAATTCGTATTACAAACTCGCAAACCACCTTCTGGTTGTGAACATATTATTTTGAATCATCAATTCTCCAATTGGCAGAACACCAAAAATCTTTATAACAATATATTTGTCAGATACAACAATGTATCTCAAATACAATTGTCTACTTTCTTCATTCATTTTATACTTCACAGCGCTTGAGGAATACTCGCTTCATATTTACAACAAAAAAAAATATTTAGAAAAAGAAATGAGCTTAACGCTTTAAAAAATATCACACTATTAAAATATTTAATTTAAATCTAAAATAATGTGTCTCTCTGTAATTTATATTTTCAGAAAATAGGCACGAATGAATGTTTAGAGAGAATTTATATGGCTATGTATTAGTTGCCATATATAACCTTACAAGAGTAGATGTTCAGGACTAATTTTGGAATATTGATAGAAGTCCGTAGATAATAATAATAGTATATAAATAGAGTATAGTGTCAAATTAAATAATATTATATTAAATATAAATCTAAAAATAATATATATGTATATACCTTTTTGGAGAAGATATAATTTTGTGGACAAGCGCATGACGTGTTAAAGTCGATTTATAGGCCGTTAATTATTTTCAACTTCACAATATAGTGAAATAACGGTGCTATCTCATTATCTGCAACTTACTAACTACCTTTGAGATCATAGTAATATGATTATAGTAATGTGGAAAATAAAATATTACTCCCAGATAAAAATGGTAGAATATTAAAGTGAAAGAATATAAGGTAAAATTACGATTGCTTGAGGAACTTAAAGACTTCTACTTAAATCTTATCAAAGAACATGCTCCAAAAATGTCATTCTCGGATAAATAAATATGGTACTATTTTAAGTTATTATTATTCCCTGTGATATTGTGCAAATGTGCGGTTCATGTGCTTTGTGAAGACAATATATGTATAGTGTGCCCCTCGTTTTGGATTATTGTTAAAATAATTCAATTGTTCTGCTGTTCAATCCTTGTCTTTATGGAGTGTCGTTGTGATTTTCTAAATTGGGCAATAGATCTATAGTTTTGATTTATTGAGTTTCCCTCCAAAATAAGTTTGATCATCCAGAAAATATCAGCATTTAATGCTGGTGTATTCAGTTTATAACGTTTAAAATATATATACTTATATTAGATAATAAAAAGTGTATATAGTTGCGGAACTACTGGTTTCCTGTGCTGCTCTTTTCCTGTTATTGCACCTTGTACGGAGAATCTGTATAAGACTAATGTCTTAAATAAGTCTTTGTGTGTGTGATAATAAAAAGGCATATATATTGGATTTAATAAAATATTTATTTTACCAATATTTCGGCTGGCTGAACGCCAACCTTTATCGAGGCATTACATCTTTGTATACACAAACTCAGCGCCACATAGTGTTACAATATCACAGTTGAAATCATTTAAAATATAAAGTAGGTGGGGGAATTTTGTGCATGAAAAAATAATCAAAAATTACAATCAGAATAAATTAAATATCTTTAAAATATTAAAGGAAAATAATGAGGCCTATCTTATATTTTAAAATATTTGTAAATAGTACATAAAATATAATTCATTAAGAGATAAATGTAAAAATATATGTATCTATTAAAACATTTGAAATTATTTTAAATGATTTAAACAAAAACTAAGAATATATTTTTTTAAGTTTAACAATAAAATGTGTGTATTTAAAAATTCATTTCAAATTTTTTTCGAGATCGATTCATCTATAAGTAAAAGTTTTTATAAAAATGCATTAAAATGGAAGTTAAAATAATTTATGATAAATAAATGAGGAAAATAAATTTTAAAAAATGGAAACTGAAAATGTTTAATGTATTGCCTGTAATATGTTATATGTATAATGTATCAATACATTTGTGTTTTGAAGCGATAAATGTAAAAAAATAAACAAATGGTGTGTATAATTTACAGATTATTACTAATGTGTGACAATAGAATTTAAGAAATCGCGGGTATTACAATATTTAAAAATTCATTAAAGCAAAAATATATATATATATTGATACGAAAAAAAAATATATATATATGCTGTAAACATCTCAAAATTATAATTCTCAGATTTAATTTTTCATAGAACTTTATTCCAATAATCATCATCACTTGGCATTGTTTTAGAGGTAAACTTTGTAACAAAGGAGACGTTGGTTGAAAATAAAAAAACTAACGAGACATACATTCTTGATCTTTTATTTCCCTTACATTAAAAGTAGCTATAAAAGAAAAACTTACATACATCCGCTACATACTTGGCGCAGCCGGCAGGATACGAAAGAAAATTAAAAAGGTAAATTTTTAATCAAAAGATTATATTTTTCAAATTTAAATAACTCATTTAGAAACATCTTTATTTTTATAATGGCAAATATACATAGATTTGAAAAATATTCTGGCAGTAAGAATAATATAAAAATTTAAAGTTGGATTAAGTTGTATGAAGTAGAAAATTTAAAAGCAAACGATGAAGAAAAAATACACAATCTTATCTACTATTTAGCAGATGAAGCCTTAGAATTTTTTGCTGACGAAATTCTTACAAATGCACATATAAAAAAATCGGAAACTGTAAAAGATAAACTCAATGCCAGATTTAAGCCTTGCACATATAGTCCCATTGTATTAGCATCTAGCAGAAAGCTCCTTGCAAGTGAAACTGTGGAGACTTATTTTAAAGAAAAAATGGACTTACTGAATCAAACATCCTTGAAAAGGGAAGAGAAAATACAGCTACTAACAGATGGGCTACCTTTGAGTTGGAGGGATGTGTTTGCAGCAGCACAACCTGCAGATCCAACCAAATGGATACAAGTTGCACTTTCGGTTGAGCATAACAGGCAACAAAGTAAACTAAGAAATTTGTTTAAACCCAAAGTATGCACTCTATCTCAACAGGAAAGATCAGCTTCAAATTGCCCATTTTTCTGCTCAATTTGCACGAAGAAAAGAATTAAAGTGAAACATTGGTTGAATTAATGTCCTGATTATGACCCAAATTATAAAACAGAGAGATCATCTAAAAATACACAACCAAAACAATTCATTACAACAGTCACCGAATCAACCACAGGTAATGAAACAAACAAAGTAACTTGCTTATCAACTAACAATCCTCCTTATAAATTGATAGACCTTAAAATTTGTGTCAACAAACATCCTTTACAAGCCTTCATGGACACAGGTGCTACCATATCTTTAATAAGTCAAAATTTAATAAAAGGTTTGAATTTACATCCTTTAATAGATTCTCCCATGCAAATTCAACAAGCTAATTCATTAACCAAAACTTTGGGATATGTTCATGTAAATTTGCAAATTCATAATAAAACTAGAAAGGTCAAACTTCATGTAATACCTAATTCAAAATTCCAGCTACTCGTTGGCTTGGATATTGCAGAAGACTTTGAACTTATTGTTGACACTAAAGATAAAACAGTGTACACTAAGCAATCAGCAGAAATGGCATTTGTTTGCACAACCTTTAATCATTTTCAAAAACCTAACCTGGATGAGTTGAATAAATTATTACAGGAAAATGAGCAAATTTTCAGTCAACATCAAACAGATATAGGAAGAATCTCCATTCAGCACAATATAGTCACCAAAGAACATTTGCCTATAAGTTTAAGACCATATAGAAGACCCATCTCTGAATATGAGAAAATTTCCGAACAACATCAAAGACAGGCAGATCTCAGCTTCATTGAAGACCCTCAAGATCATCAAAACACAGTGATGGTCAAGAAGAGAGGACTACTCAGGGCTGTGGTGCCTGCTTCTTTTAAAGAACATATTCTGAAGGAATATCATGATAACATGAGTCACCCATCCATGAACAAGACAGTCAAATTAATAGTTCCTTTATTTTGGTGGTCAGACATGGTACAGGAAATTAAATCTTATGTGAGATCATGCAAGACATGTCAACTGACCAAATCATCTAACCAACCAACTCTAGGACAACTAATAATTCCAGACACAGGATTACAACCCGCTCAAGTAATAAGTGCAGATAAAATAGTTATGGGAACATCAGCTGAAAAGACAAAGCACAAGTACATCCAAGTGTTCATTGATCATCTTACAAGACATGTTTGGGCATTTACCACTATCAAAAACACAGCTCAAGCAACGCTACAATGTTTCAACAGAATCCTTCAAGTCTCGCTACCCATAAAACATATTATCACTGACAACGGAAAGAACTTTAATTCCAAGGAATTCAAAAGGTGTTTGAAAGTTCATAACATCAAACAAACTTTCACCACACCATACCACCCCCAGAGTAATGGAATGTGCGAAAAGGTTAACGGAACAATCATGACCAAGTTAAGAGCGGCCTTGCTTGATAAACCGAAGGTGAAATTGGAGCACACTTTTGCCCAAGTTCATTACTGACTACAACAACACCCCTCATGACGTAACAGGTTTTCCGCCATCTTTTCTACTTTTTGGTTACAATGTGCAGCCACAATTTGCTGATAACCCTTCAACCTCGGTAGAAGATGCTAGAAAACTGGCTATAAAAAGAACTCAACATCATCTTGATATTTCCAAAAGAAGACATGATTCAAGGCATCCCGACATTGAATTTAAAGTTGGAGATCTTGTTCTTAAAAGAAATCCCTACAATGATTCGAGGCTAATTAAAACAGCTCCCAAATACGAAGGACCATTCCAAGTTTTGAGAAGATTGTCTAAAGTGACTTACGAACTCTCTACAACGGATCAAGACAACCCACCAAGAAATCCCACAGGAGATCCTATAAAGGCTCACATCTCCCAATTAAAGTCATTTATTCTCCGTGAATAAATGCATCAAAGCGGGGGTAAATGATACGAAAAAAAATAATATATATGCTGTAAACATCTCAAAATTATAATTCTCAGATTTAATTTTTCATAGAACTTTATTCCAATAATCATCATCACTTGGCATTGTTTTAGAGGTAAACTTTGTAACAAAGGAGACGTTGGGTAAAAATAAAAAACTAACGAGACATACATTCTTGATCTTTTATTTCCCTTACATTAAAAGTAGCTATAAAAGAAAAATTACATACATCCGCTACAATATATAATATATATATTTATATATAATATAAAATAAGTAAAGTTTACATATAAAGTTTATTTTTATTTTAAAATTTATCTCTTCTGTTTTTTATTTAGTTTTCTAAATGGTCGTGATACACAAATTTGAAACTGTTTGAAATCGATTAAAACAAATAATTTCTTCATTTGGTGCTAGATCTAATAGTTCAAATTTTTAGCGCCATATCTTTCTGAAAATTGAGAATATTTTCCGATATTTAGGGCAAGTCTAGTTTTACATATAAACTGAAATAAACACAGAGATGTTATCGAAAAATAAAATATTACAATTACTAAAATATCAACTAAACCTCTTCATTTGAAACACCTCTGACACAAATACCGCTATATAATGCCATATTGAGAAAGGTAGTATTCACGTATCATAAAGTATCACCTCTCCCTTCAAAAATGTAATAAAACAATGCATTTTAACCATCCCCTGTGCACAGGTCGTGATAAAAGAATGTACCATAACACCTGATTTGTCAAATTCAGATTTCTGCATATATACAGGTTGGCTTTTGTCTGAACTTGCCTAGTGTTGTGGCAGATTCTTTTATTACTAATATTATTCCCTGTGTGATATTGTGAAATTTTCGGTTTATGTGTTTTGGGGAGATAATATAGGTATAGTGTGCACCTCGTTTTAGATTATTGTTAAAATAGTTAAATTGTATCTTTGTGGATTGTTGTGGTGATTTCCTAATTGTGCAATAGATCTATAGCTTTCATTTACTGAGTTTTCCCTCCAAAATAGGTTTGATAATCCAGAATTTTCAGCAGGTTCCTTTTTCGTGTATATATAGTTAACTGGTGTAAGAAATTACATAAGGAGAAGGTTGGTGTCTGGATTCATGTAATTGACTAGGTGTAAAAGTCAAATGTTCTGCAAGGACTAATCGATAAACAATGAATGAATCAACAAAGCGGGACTAACATTAGGAGCTGAAGTAATAAGACGCTATATGTAAAACTCAACTAACTCTGCATCAATAAAAATTACATAAATATTTATCCCAAAAATGGAACAAAATAAAGAAAAAAAAAAGTTTATTTGTTACCACCCCCAGAAGTCGAGAATTTTGTCAACTAACATTTTTAGCGAGTTTACGAATTTCCAGACTTCTGTGTGTGTGTGGTCTGGAAGCATATTAAAATTGAACATAACATTTGATATTAAATATATAAATTGAAATTAGTCCTTTCCGAACATCCAGAAGTATGATATTTTGTCAACTTGCATTGACATCAGGTTTAGCAGGTGTACCATATTTATTATTTCTATATTATTTCTATATACATTAAAATTAATTAAAATATTTGTGGTCTCGGACATAGAAGCAAGTTAAATAAAAGCTTTTAAAATAGGAGGGTCTGGCTCATCAGAGGCGAACCATCCCAGCAGTGATCTTAACGCTGATTAATCACTGATTATGTTCATCCTTCTAATATACTCCTCATTACATTAGAGACATAACAAGCACATATATTTATTTGAAAAAAAAAACTTATCAAAATTGCTTCAATTCCTACAAACAGCGTTATAATAATGCCTTATATCTAAGAAGTCATCACATGAGGGTAATAAATAAATAACCTGACCCTATAATTCCAATTTGAATAAACCCACACTCCTCAATCAGTTGATGAACGCAAGCGAGAAGGTGTAAGGACTAATAATTGCAGGAAAGGCAATAAAGTCGGATCTGAGGGCTATTTACCCGGCAGCTAGATGACATTTTATTGAATATTTCACTTGACATCAATTTTAGAGTATTCCATTTCTCCGCTCTGACACTATTTAACTGGGACACGTGATGTCGACACTCTCATACGAACCAAACCTATCAGAGTACTTATTCTATATACAGTTACGAGCGTCATCAATTCTTTTTCATCTCTGTCACCGTTTGCTTTTTTTTTTTTGGAATGGCGCTCTCCTATTGGTTGGCTACGATCACGCCACCTTTGCCCCCCCCCCCATCATGAATCGCTTTGTTGTTTTTGCAACTCTTTATTATACTAATTATTATTATATAATATAAATTTATAGAGTACACTGTCTTCGACGATCATAACCAAACAATTTTATTTGACTAAAAGCAATATGTCAATTACACAATAAACAAATCATTATGTGTAGAAATGTCATATATAATGCCTTTTATTTTATGCAATTAATTTCAAAATACCATTACATACATACATTATGCTGATGCAAACAAATAGATAATGCTAATAACAAACAATTATTTTTAAAATATCTTATCTAAATATATATCACTCGGGTAGATATGCACACGGGTCAATCCCGGGGCGAAGCCCGGGTCACCCGGCTAGTATCTATATAATCACCTCATTATATTCCTAATAAATTCTCTATATTTATATATCTCAGGGAATTTTCATACCTCTCTTAATTCGTATAACTCTAGAGTGCAGAAATATCTCGGTCACACATAATAACATCGTAAAGAAAATATTTTCTTGTTATTTTTCGCATGAATTCTGTTTAGACGACTTAAACTATATAATATATATTTTCCTAGAAAATTAATATATAATATAAATTTATAGAGTACACTGTCTTCGACGATCATAACCAAACAATTTTATTTGACTAAAAGCAATATGTTTATTACACAATAAACAAATCATTAAGTGTAGAAATGTAATTTATAATGCCTTTTATTTTATGCAATTAATTCCAAAATACCATTACCTAGTGCCTTGTCGAAAGATAAATAAATTATTACAAGGATCCTCAAGAATAAAGATGAGAATTGGCCATTTGTAAACTTATTATTTAAATCGGTATAAGGGTAAATATCTCTTGCTGTTTAGAAATTTCATAATAATTGTTTCTTTTGTTCCTTTCTCGAGTTGGCCAAATATCTAAGAACAGGTTTAGTTCATTTCTGTTCCACAAGATGGCGGTCTACTATATAAAAACGCTCATGTTAGTGGTCAGGATATGCCTAATTTATTTTTAATTGTTCCTTTTTTGTTTACTTTTTCTATCTAAGTCTACAAGTGACTGCTTATGCTCGAATACTTATCATACCAGATTATGGTTACATACATACATGAAGTATTTGAGGTTTGCAACACATTTTAATGAAACAAAGGTTTTCAAAACAAATCCCCAGTAGTACCCCCCCCCCCCCCCCCCCCCAGTTTTTACTAATCAGTCCCCTCAGTTGAGAGACTGATCAAAATAAGAACATCAAAACGGCATCTGCCTCTAATGGGTTTTATCAAATCCACTACTAATAGAAAAATAAAAATCGTTCCTGAAATCTTATCACTATCAAAGGGACCATTTCATAATTCCATCTTCAACAAAACACACAATAGAGTTAACAAGAGGACATAGCTTGGACATTATAGGCCATTCATTGGATCAATGAAAAGGGTTTCAGTGTAAATAAAATGTCAGTGATATATTTAACCAGATATATAAGACAGATAGAACGATCCTTCGAATAGAGACGGAGATCTCCAGATCCATTATCCACATGATCAGCTATTTAAATCCACCAAAGAGCAGTCCTACCATATGAAATAGTATCCGATAAAGCTATAGCCCCCAGATCATGGGTCCTACTATATAATAATTGTGTCCTTCTCAGCAACGGTCCATAAAACACACATCCATTCAGAGAGTCTAGAGTTGTATTCAAGTTCTTAAAATATCCAGAACATAGGTGAAATAGACCAAGTAATCAATGAAATATGAAATATTATAAATACGGAAACCTTCTAAAATAAAAGGAAAAAACAATAAATTGTGTTAATAAAATTTGATCTCAACAATAAGGGAAGGTTTTCGCAATACAAACCTATTCTGCGTGAATATACCCAAGGTTAACTGAATATATATATACTCGTATATATTTTTAAAAATTGGAATTCGCAGCTGTTACACAATTCTCATTATTATACTGAAACATTTACGTGGATACAAATGCAAAATCAAGAAGCCACAGACAGGGTCTCCTTTGTCAAATGATCTTCGAAATTAGACATCTATTAACATTTATATTATATTTGCGACTCAAACTTAACTCTCTATATATAATATTAATATAACATTAGATTTCATTTAATGATAAACAAAAATGTATATCCCTCACTAGAGCCAACTACACAATTTAAACTTGAAGTTACCCAGATGGTTACTTTATCTGGAATATAAACATAAGATGTTTAAAGTGTTGATGGAAAGAAGAGCCTGATATAACTTAGCATCAACAGGATGATCCTCTATTTGTAGTTATAATTAGGAACTGTTATAAAGTATAATAGAAACCTTTTAGACTAGGGTTTTAAATACTCTTAATAAAAATTGCATTGTACATATGAAAGATAATCTGTATGCCTACAAAAAACTTGGGCGGGTGTAGCATAGGATACTTCTTGTTATCGTAATGCTCGATAGACTTTGTTTAAATAACACCACAAGACAAGCAACTCCAATGCGACCTTTTTCGTAGTTGGCAATACAGGAAAATACTATAAGGACGATATTTATTTTATTACAAGATCATCCAAACTCTCCGGAGTCGTGTATTACACTGTCTTTTAGAAAATACTTATTTCGAAATTCTATTTTGTTTTTTATGCCACTATATTGATATTTTACGGAGGTAGCTATTGGAAGTAACACCATGGAGAACGAAGAAATGTCGAATTTCTTGCAAACAACTGGGGGACAATACACGGGAGGAAACATTCTCCTGCAAGGATTTATGGAATTGTTCTCGAGATATTGCCTGCATCGTCTTTTGGTGAATTCAACAATCTTTCAAGAACAAGAACAACTGATCTATTTTTTGTTATGATTTTAAATGTGACTATATCCAATATCTTTGTAAATAACTATTGGAAGTGACACCGTTGAGAAAGAAAAAAGATCGAATTTCTCGCGATCAACTGGGAGGGGAGATACTAACGGGAGGGAGCGATGAATGAATGATGTCCTAGAGAATTTGCCTACTTTGTCGAAACGAGATGTCAAACACGGCAGTTCGAAAGTTGCAAGGGTATGGGAATCCTGTGGGATCTAAGGAGTCCAGACGAGAGGGAATGTGTGTGCCAGTAGCAGAAGGCGCCTTAGTGATAACGAGACATAGAAATGTTTAGCAATTCTTCGACGTTTTAAAATATAAATATTTCTAAATTGCGATATATGTCCTTATTTAATGGATGTGACTCTATTTAAACCTTTTCTGGCGCTGTCGGAAGGCCCGGATGAAGTTTTACTCTGGATTCTACCGAGTTATCGATTAAAGTTCTCCCTCGAAATTATCAACATGTTGTAATTTCTAAAGAGGGAAGGATGATTATATCAATTCAGTAAAAAATAGATACAACTCTCCCAGAGATATGTAAGGGGAAAGGATCGACAAAAGAGATGCTTCTACCAAAACATTTCTCGAATCTAAGTAGTTTACATATTAAGCAGAAGATTCACAAGCCCTCCAGAATTATATCCGAGTGCGTGTCAACAATGGAAACACCAATCCTAAGCTTCTTGATTAAATTACTTTGTCATCCGAGCTGGCTAGTTCCTGCAGATCAGGCGTCAATGGGCGGTCATCATAGCCGGACTTTAGCGCGCATTTAGCGTCTATCGCTTGACAATGACAAACGTCTACGACGAGAATAAAAACGACATCGAGGCATTGTGATACGCCTCAGAGTCTACTCCATCGCACAGAAGCGTTTCATTCAGTGCCCTGTGATCCAAACGTATTCTCTGGGTTCCTACGAGGGACGACCATATTCATCATCCTGGAAGACAGCGATTCCTGCACCCCTTCAATATATCTGCAAAAGAAATCTCGGAGCTATTCACCCCACGCCGCTCGAAATATCGCTTAGGTGTAAGGACACGCACTCCTCTACTAAAAGACAAGCCAACTCTACCAAGAAATTATAGTTTATAAGACACACTGTGTTCAATATGCCATTCAGCTCTCGTATCATTCAAACATCTCCCAAACTATATTATGACAAAATAAAATAAAACCAAAATAGTAAAATATCACAACAATAGGCGATCTAAACAACTTTAGTAGTAATAAAATTACGGCAATTTCAACAAGAAATTGTTTATATCCGATGAAAATATAAAAATATTCAGACTCTCATAAACCATGGGCAAAATACTGTTCTACTCTGCTGCACAATGTTTCTTTCCTTCTTACTCTGAATTAAATATTTCAAAATTGTAAATACATTATGTATAGCTTCATAAATGATATTATAGAAGCACGGGCGCTGATGCTAATATATTGGATTGGACGAGAAAGAAATCTCTCAACAATGTTTCAAGTCCAGCAGCCCTCTACAGTGGTTGACATCCATCACACGTGGACTATCTCTCGTGCCCCATGTTCCAATGACCTTTCCATCAACTGCACACCAGCAGTGGGGGACTCCAATTATGTACAATCTACCCTGTTGCCCAGAAGACCAGAGAAACGGGTATATCCGGGTTTTCACGGGCTCCCACGTTTAAAAGGTCTTTGTTAGATGATTCCCCACCGTTTCTGTCTCTAATAGCTAGACTGAAAGCTATTTACGATCGGCACCTATTAATGCCATCGATTCCTTCGAGTAAGGAGAAACGATCTGGTACAGCACTCTGTTAAGACAACCTATGGACAAGCTGGACCGATCTCGTCGATCGGTGGAATCTACTCTCCATAGAGAAAAACAACTACGACTACCTCAAAGTCTACTACAAAAGAAAGAGACTACCCGAAGGGGCGGCAGCCTGGCAGAAATAAAAGCCCAGTGTTATCTCTAATGTTAAGCTCCGAGCGCAGAGGTGTACCAAGGCTAATGACGGTACATATTCCAGGCGCAGTACTTCGTTGACGCTGGAGACAAATATGGAAAAGTGTTGCCTTCAACAGTTGCCCAAGATGTAAGGCATATCTTGGTCAGACTTCCCAACGTGCAGCTCGCCGATATTCTGGCTCATCGAAGAAGGCCTGTATATAAAATACACTACCTTAAGAGCCTTTCCTCTGAGAAAGAAAACCGAGCGCATCGCCCCGGGCAACGTTCTGTTCTTTGTAAAAGACGCCAACTTGATAGCCGCTTTCGAACCCTTTAAGAATAATAGGAAGATGGAAAACCTCTTTTACTAATCAAATATCGAGCAGAGAAAGGCCATTGTCAACTTGGCTAGCACGCTCATGACTCAAACATGGTAGACAAGCAACAATGGGCTTCTACAATAGAGACGTCATCCTGGTTCCTGTTCAAAGTCGTTCTTGATACCCATAATCCCTGATCTGATCGGTTTATATTAATTTTCTCTTCCTGCTCTAGAGGACAAAAACATATAAAGTAGCTCAAGTATGCATCGCAAAAATATTTCTAATTACAAATATTCAGAGAAATTTCCTGAGAGATTCAGTCAAATGAACATACACATTAGAACAATTGTCGTTTTAAAACGTACAGTAATCCAAAATTGAAGTATTCCGTTCTAATACCTCACCATTGTACGTTTCCCTAAGTGGCTCAAAACCTCACCTAGGTAAGTACCTAGATCACTTTTAAGATTAGGCACGATGCTTCGGTTCAGCATTCACAGCATCACCGAAAATACAAGTTATTGGTGAGATTCAGGCGTGTACCGCCGAATGGAATTACATCTCGCGCGTCCCGTTCTCTTAACTTCGACATGTATAATAACATTGCCTATATTTCTAGAACAAATTTCGGATTTTTGATTTTAATTAACGCGCGTATATATTTATATGTTTGTGCCTTTAGCCAGATTTTATTTATTTTCATCTCATACAAATATTATACTATACGTTGTATTTTATTTACCCCCTTTCAGGTAAAATTGTAAATTAAATTTTCTTTAAGGATCTATTCTAATATATTTGTTCTTTATAATTGATATTTTGAAAAAATATATGAGATGAAACTAAATGGTGTCAATTTATAAAGTTTCGAAAAGTAGGGAAAGAGTACGGATTAATACCTTTAGAACAAAACCCTATATTTCCGGTTATTTTAAAGGTTATTTGGGTAATTTGAAAGTTTCAAACAATGCGGTGTGACGTCATTCTAATTGGCGAAGTGTTTCCATTATTCAACCAATCAGAAACGAACTTTATTCATTGGAGGAAAGTGGAAGGGGGTTGAGAGATATATTGGTAAAGATGACATGGAAACTATTTATTTCCCTGTAATGTGTGTACGTGAAAAAATAACCCTAAATAAAAGGGTAACAGGATATTTGAATTATTAAGCTTTATCTGAGATTTCGGAAAATTCGAACTGTGTTACTTTTTTTTATTATGTTATGCTTTTTCACTTTATATAAAACTGATAATTGTTATACTTACCTATTATATTTCTGTTAGAATTGTATATTATTTTACTAAAGGGGGGATCTCAATTAAAACATCTGTTGTTTATTTTTGAACATTATTCATTTGAAACTTAACAAAAATTTAAAGGAATAAAAATGATATAGAAGGTCGGAAGCAGTATTAACGATGTGTTTATCACCTCAACCACCCCCCAACGATGTGAAATGTTAGTTATGATTGGCTGATGGAAGCATTCATCAGTTAGAATGACTTCACGGCATTGTAGCTTCCGACTTTCCCATCGATGCTCGCTTAGCCCTTCTGTAGGCGCCATCCCGACCAGAGAGCCACAGATAAACAGATTATAAACGCACAGAATATAGAATCCGAGCTCCCCAGTAGAAGGAATACCCGGAAGACGACGGTACTCTCTGTTATATTTGTTGTTCACTATGATGATTTTGTTCTAATAAACACTACTAAATTATTTTATTGGATCCTCTCTTTCTTTTTCCCAGTAAGAAACGCCTACGGAAGCCAACAGAAATTCAGAAGTGGGATAGTCCTGAAGAAAATTGAAGATTCACTGGAATAATTTGGAAACGAGAAGGACGTGGCGCGGTGACCGATCAACGTAAGAGGAGTTGCATGGTATGTACGAAATTTAATTACCTATTCCTAAAAGTATTATTACAAGTCACCTCGGTAAAATATTATTGCAAAATCATCTCGATAAGAAAGTATTTTAAAGTAAGCATTTTAAAGTAAAGTGAAGTATTTTAAAGTAAGCATTTTAAAGTAAAGCGAAGTATTTTAAAGTGAAGTATTTTAAAGAAAGTATTTTAAAGTAAAGTGAAGTATTTTAAAGTAAGCATTTTAAAGTAAAGTGAAGTATTTTAAAGTAAGCATTTTAAAGTAAAGTGAAGTATTTTAAAGTGAAGTATTTTAAAGAAAGTATTTTAAAGTAAAGTGAAGTATTTTAAAGTAAGCATTTTAAAGTAAAGTGAAGTATTTTAAAGTAAGCATTTTAAAGTAAAGTGAAGTATTTTAAAGTGAAGTATTTTAAAGAAAGTATTTTAAAGTAAAGTGAAGTATTTTAAAGTAAGCATTTTAAAGTAAAGTGAAGTATTTTAAAGTAAGCATTTTAAAGTAAAGTGAAGTATTTTAAAGTGAAGTATTTTAAAGAAAGTATTTTAAAGTAAAGTGAAGTATTTTAAAGTAAGCATTTTAAAGTAAAGTGAAGTATTTTAAAGTGAAGTATTTTAAAGAAAGTATTTTAAAGAAAGCATTTTAAAGTAAAGTGAAGTATTTTAAAGAAAGTATTTTAAAGTAAAGTGAAGTATTTTAAAGAAAGTATTTTAAAGTAAAGTACAGTATTCTAAAGAAAGTATTTTAAAGTAAAGTAAAGTATTCTAAAGAAAGTATTTTTAAAGTAAATTGAAGAAACAAATAAAAAGTATTATCGCAAAGTATCGCGGTAAAAAGAAAAAAAAAAAAACTTTGCCTTGTTTATTTTTCCTTTTGAAAAACATGACTTACTTAGCGAAAGTAAGGAAATGCGATTTGAGCAAGTTGGCGTATGAACTCGGCGAGGTAGTACCGCCAGAGAGCAGGATCGTCGACTTAAAACGCCTTATCCTGAATAGTCAATCTTACGAAGAAGAATTCGCAAAGCAACTGTTGGAGACTCTGATCGAGGAACGGGAACAAACAGAACGAGCAGAACGGGAGCGAATGGAACAAACAGCACAAACAGAGCAAGCAGAACGTATAGAACGGGAACGAATCGAGGATCGGAAACGAATCGAGGATCGGGAACGAATCGAACGAAAAGAACAAATGGTAATGGAATTCGAGCTTGAGAAGCTGCGCATCCAGACTACACGCGGAAACAACGATACGTCTCGAAGTACCAGCAATGACACACATTACGAGATACGTAAACTGATGCCCAAGTACGAGTCGAAGGACAATGATTTGAGTTTTTACCTAATTCTTTTCGAAAGACAGGCAAAGCGACTAGGATTGGATGAAGACCAATGGGCGTTCAGCCTCCTAGGATTGCTACCTTACGAAATGACTCAATTAATCGCTCGGGAAACAGAAGAACAAAGCGGCGATTATAGGTTCGTGAAAAGGTTGCTCCTAAAACGGTACAAGTTGAGCCCCGAACAATTCAGACAAAAATTCGAGAAGCACGAGAGATCTCAAAAGGGTTCCTGGAGAGACTTCGCTTTCGAATTGCGAGGATATTTCAACGAATGGATCGAAGGAATGAACGTGGAAAATTTCGACGCCCTAAAGGATTTGTCCGTCACTAACCAACTAAAGAAAAAAGTTCCAAATGTGCTGCGTAATCATCTCATTGACGATTGGACCAAGTTAAACAACCCAGATGAGTTGGCGGATAAACTGGACGAGTACGAAAATGTTCGCACCGAGATGGGACCTCCGCATTGGAATGCGAAACACCTCATACCACCGTCGTTTCAGCAGAAATCTGCGAGATTCCTCAACCAAAGCGAAGTTAAAGAGACTAAACAAGGAACGAATGTTTCGGGTCAAGACGCTGCAAGGAACGAAATCAGTGAAACGTACCCTAACACCTTGAGGAGAATGGTCAACCGTGCAATCAGAAACGACAAGGGAGAACCGAAGTGCTTCAACTGCAATCAGTTTGGACACATTGCCAGGGACTGCCCAGCACCCAGGACTACGTTGACATGCCGAGGATGCGGTCAAACGGGACACAAGGAAAGGAATTGCACAAGACCCAAAGAAGGACTAAAAGTAGCCAACCTGGAAGTCGAAGGACTGGAGACTGTCCCGCCAGATGTATATTTGAAGGATGTCAAGATCGACAACAAGGAAACCGTGAAGGCAATGATAGACACCGGGAGCAGCAGTTGTCTAATGAGAGAATCGGTCGCAAGGAGGATCAGCGTCGACATCGAACCAGACTCGACTAGTCTGTACGGCATCGGTAACCAGACTGCACCAGCTGCCAGGACCGTTGGGAAGACGACAGTCGACCTGGAGATTGATGGCATCGTCGGAAGGGAAATCACTGTATTCATTGTCAACGATGATGCCCAACCCTATGACCTATTAATTGGAAGAACATGGACAGATCTGCCCTACGTATCCTTCGCCAGAATTGGTAAAAACTTGCATATTGGCTATTCATCCGAATTTCCGTTTGCTAATCTGCAAGAAGAAATCAAGTCGCGTCGCATCGAACTGAGAGCAACCGAAACTGTTCAGTTGGAGAGCGACTCCATTAACTTTACAAGTGCAATCACAGACGAGGTAAAGGACGGATATGTATTGTTCACAGGAGTAGATGACGCCTGTGTCGATTCCCTATTGGAAGTGGTCGACGGAAAGACGACCGTACCCATCATCTCAGCTGGCAAGGGCAAGTTGAGAGTAAGGAAGAACCAATGTGTAGGGCGGGTTGAACTACTGAACCTTGATGATATTGTTGTTAACCTGGACGTCGCAGAGGATTCGTTTCAGACTAAAAATGAAGAGAAGAGGGAAGGACAAGACCAAATGAAACGTAGGCGCCCCATACTGCCTGAGGACATCAACGTCAATCATTCTCTGACTTCGAAAGAGAGACAAGAAATCCTAGATGTAGTAAACGAGTATAGAGACTGTTTCGCTCTTGGCATGGAGGAATTAGGGTGCACCGATGTCACCAAGATGGACATTAAGGAGGTTGATGGAAGCAAGCCAGTCTGTCTGAGACCGTATAAGACGACTGCAAGTGAACGCGAAGCAATCAGGGAGATTGTCAGAGAGTGGAAGGACAATGGAATAGTCACGGAAACTAGATCACCCTACGCTAGTCCCGTCCTACTTGTGAGGAAGAAAACTGGAGATCATCGTCTGGTGGTAGATTATAGGAGACTCAACATTCAAACAGTTAAGGACAAGTTCCCATTACCAAGGATAGACGACCTTCTGGAAGGCCTAAGGAATGCGAAATTCTTCACCACTCTGGATCTGGCGCATGGATATCTGCAGATACCACTGACCGATAAGGCAAAATTAAAGACAGCATTCATCACCCCAGATGATACAGGTCAATTCGAAAGGATGATTTTTGGACTCGCCAACGCACCAGCTGAATTCCAAAGACTGATGCACACTGTCCTAGGTCCGCTGCTGAACAAGAAGGCATTCTGCTATCTCGACGACGTGATTATCCCGGCAAAGGATTGGCGGGAGATGATCGAAAGGTTGAGGGAAGTCCTCGAAAGAATAAGATCAGCGAAGTTGACACTGAAACCCTCTAAATGTGAGTTCGGAAGGAGGGAAGTTGAGTTCTTAGGGTATGTCATCAGTACAGGCGGACTTAAGCCAGGCCCAAGAAAGATCAAGGCGATAGAAGAATTTCCAGAACCCAAGAATGTCCACGACATACGACGCTTTCTGGGACTGACGAACTTCTTCAGACGATTTGTAAAGGACTTCGCGAGGAAAGCAGAACCGCTAAGCAGACTTACGAAGAAAGGTTCACAATTTGAATGGAAGGAAGAACAGCGAAGGTCATTTGGAGGACTACGAAAGGATCTGGTCGAATATCCGGTACTAGCTCATTACAACCCTGAACTCAAGACAGAAGTACATTGCGATGCGAGTGCTGAGGGATTAGCAGGAATGGTGCTACAGATGGACGAAGACTGCAAATGGCGCTTGGTCTACTGTGTGAGCAAGAAGACAACAGAGGCCGAGAAGATGTACCACTCAAGCAAATTGGAGCTGATGGCGATAGTGTGGACCTTGGATCGACTACGTCAGTTCCTCGTAGGAATCAAGTTTACAGTGGTTACAGATTGCCAAGCACTGGTCTACATGAACGCGAAGAAGACTACAAATCCTCAGATAGCGCGATGGTACAATCTGATTCAGGAATACGATTTCGAAATTCGACATAAACCAGGGGAGAAGATGGCCCACGTAGACGGAATGAGTAGAGCTCCAGTCGACGACCCTAGAGACACGATGGAGGAAATCGTGGAGAAAAACCTTGAAGTGTGCCTCACAATCACACCGGAAGAACAAATCTTGATGATTCAGCATTCCGACCCTGAATTGAGAGACCTGATCCAGATCTTTCGAAAGGACCCGTGTGATAAGACAGTAGGAGAACAAAATAGAATTAACGACTACAGCTACAGAAGAAAGTCCGGACGAGGAGCCAGAAGTAGAAGATACCCCCCGACGCAACCCACGACGTTCCTGCAACGCAAGGTTCAATCGAGGACGATTGAAATCCAGGAATGGCCGAATGTAGGCGCCATCCCGACCAGAGAGCCACAGATAAACAGATTATAAACGCACAGAATATAGAATCCGAGCTCCCCAGTAGAAGGAATACCCGGAAGACGACGGTACTCTCTGTTATATTTGTTGTTCACTATGATGATTTTGTTCTAATAAACACTACTAAATTATTTTATTGGATCCTCTCTTTCTTTTTCCCAGTAAGAAACGCCTACGGAAGCCAACACTTCAGAGCGTGATTTTACCGTTGATACATCGTATGAAGCTAGTAGCAAAATATTTCAATTTTGCGAATACATATTTAAAGTTTTCCTCCTTATATGTAAAAGATTGGGCATAGTGTTTGAAATGGACGAAATTTATAGCGTTTAAAGTATATGAAGAGGACTACATACGTAACACAGATGCTATAACGACGTTCCAAATGTTGGCATACCTGCTGTAAGTTCGGTATAGCTCAGTCTACCTGAACCTGCAGAGTAACATATCGGTATCACATGGTAGATGTTGACGATGGTGATTGGTGGATGGGTTTCGTCAGGTTTAATGGCGTTCTTAAAACTTGTCAGGTAGCTTGGAAGCAATTCTGCAATACAAGAGAATATTGTTAATTTCTTAAAAGAGTTTATGAAGTAATTCATTTTTCATACCTTTTATTATCCTATTGGTGGCAGGGTGACCAAATATTTCTTCAGTGATTACGCTTCCCAATACGTAAGAGATCAGTTCTTGGCCAAACCTTTGGAAGCAGAATCCTATTAAATATGGCCGCGATGATACATTGTTGGCGGGTGGAGACGGAGTGTTATATTTTGTATATTCTTGAATATATATTATCTATGAGAAATGAAAAATCAGGCTATTTCTTTGCGAGTTGCCGATTTGTTTGGGAGAATGGATTTAACACTTCTGTTGACACCTTGGTAGAGTGTTGTTGATTCATTATAGAGTTACACCTGAAATATTGACCTCGTTGTTTGCTGTTAAAGGTATCACTCCTGAGAAACATACTTGGCTCGCCAATTTCCCGTCGCTGTTTGGCTGCGTGTAATAAAGACAAACGCGAAAAATATTACCTATCGACAAACAAATTAATACATATTTATATTTTGAGAATATAAAAATAAACATTTTATAAATATATTTATAGCATCCATCGTTGTATTCGGAAATGCAAACGCGTGACCCATGTTCTTCGCGGAATGTTCGGAGTTTTACCATTGGCCAATCATAGCGCGAGGATGACGTCAGCTAACAAACTTTTAAAATGGCGCACATTTTATTATATTAATATAATAAAAATTAAACCCAAATAAAATAGGCATTTATACTATTTAGGCAGATATATTTTCTTTTTTTTATTGATTTCTTAAACATTTTAATTTATTTACGCTAAAATTAAGATTTTTTTTCTTTTTAGTTGCCATTGTCTTGCATTAGATAGTTGGAAAATATGAAATATTAGAGAATATCTAAATTCATATTAGTGAAATATTTAGGGTTAAATTAATAAGATTTTTTATGATATGTGCGTTTTTTTTTTTTTTGTTGCTTTAGTAAAATACAATTTATATTTAAAAAGTGTATACTTTTTTAAAATATGGTCGATTCATTTTGAAAATATATGTAAATTAACATTGAAATAGGCTTTTTTCTTTATGTAATAATTTTTGCATGAAGGTATGAAATATTAAAAATTAAGTAATAATTTCCAGATGTATATTATATTCAAATGACATCACATAGAGGGGTAAGAAATTGACGTTAAGTTATCATATTTTGAATGAATATATATATATATATATTTGAAATGTATAACATATTTAAAAATAAATTTCGAAACAATACATTTTTTAAAAATTGGATATATATGTTAAAAACATTTTTTTTTACATCCAGGCTTAAGCGAGCTTCACGAAGAATACTGACACCGCGCTCAATTTGGTCAAAAATAATGCATATTAATTTCATAATTTTTTGAAATTTTAAGATAATTTTACACTTTAATAGCAAAAATTCACATTTTAATGTCAAAAATTTCCAGTTTTATGGCATTTTACACATTAATAACGTTTTCATTTTTAGGCAATATTTTTCAATTTTATTAGAAAATTTGAATTAAAATGTTTTCTTTTTCAAATTATTAATTGAAACACATTTATTTTGAATGGAGTTAGTTTACATTACTACTGTTTCTTTTTATTAAGGTCATTTTTTAATTTTAAAACGCATAATTCCTATTTCAATGAGCCCATTTATACTTTTAATACGAATACAATTTATTTTTGTGCGTACATTAAAGGTTTTGTACTCTTTGGAAGCGCAATTAAAAGTTTAATAACGACATTTTATGTGATAATATCAACATTTTGTAGTATAATAGAGAATATTTTAAGATTATAAAACGAATTTTGTTGATTAACAAAGGCATATCAAAGTGTGTTGGATAACTGAATGCTACGACAGCTAGCGCCACACTGGACCTATCATCATCACAACTGTTTGTTTACCTTCTTCTCTATATTACAATAACTGTTCGCTACCATAACTTTGTTTTTCTTGCTAAATGGATAATAAAGATTATTATCATATAATCCTCAACGTCCTCATGCCTTCCTACAAGCTGTAAGTACCTAAATCTTACAACAATTAGATTATGAGACTGAGTATTGCATGAAATTCAACTAACGAGTTAAGACAAAGAAAAAAGGCTTAGCAAAAATGGCGTCACTCCCGAGCCACGATGTAACCCTAGATAAGCTCGACGGCTATAACTACTCACTATGGTCTTTCAAAATTGAAATGCTCTTGCAAAAGGAAGATCTTTGGGAAGTTGTCACCGAAAATATTCCAGATGAACCTAAAATCGAATGGAAAAAGAAAGACTCAAAAGCTAGAGCTATCATTAATCTAAGCATCGCCGACTCACAAATAGTGCATGTCAAAAACCTACTAACAGCCAAAGCTACCTGGGACACTCTTAAAAATATCTATGAAAGAAAAACACTCTCAGGAAAAATTTATTTGCTAAGGAAACTATACAGCTTAAAACTCGAAGAAGACAAAGACATGCAACAGCATATCACTACCATGATGGAACTTGTTGACAAACTGCGAACCATTGGCGAAACACTAAAGGACTCTCACATCACGGCTATACTGCTTTGCTCGCTTCCAAAGAGCTACTCCAATCTCATCACGATGTTGGAATCAAGGCCTGATGACGAGCTAACGCTTGAATTTACCAAGAAAAAACTCCTTGATGAACACACACGCAGAGTAGAAAGCTCGAAAGACGAAAGCACCGAATCAAAAGCCTTAAAAAGCCTCCACAGAGCTTCAAGCCAAAGAAGAGAAAAAGAGAAGAAATCCTGTTCTTTCTGCCACAAACCAAACCACTCCAAAGAAGAATGTTGGCACTATCAAAAGCGAAACAACAGCAACAAAGAGTACAAATATGAAAACTTCAGAAGAGGAAACGTACCAAAGTACACAAATCAGTCGAGTGTCACCCAAGAACAACCCACAAACCAGAGAACAACAAAAGGACCTAACCCAAAAGCTCTCAATTGCACTCAACGAGAAGCAAGTGTACACAACTGGTTCGTCGACTCTGGAGCCACATCTCATATGGCGTACGACGAAAGCTTCTTCACTGAACTTAACAGAGAACAAACACAAAATGTTGTGGTTGCTAACGGCAATAAGCTGCAGGTCAAAGGGATAGGACAAGGAGAAATCAAAGTCATCACACCCCAAGGAAAGACTGACACCTTACTTCTCACAAAAGTTCTCTACATCCCGGAACTAACAGACAACCTTCTGTCAGTGAGTGCGGCCACCTCCAACGGATGTAAAGTAACGTTCAACAGAGATTGGTGTACCATCGAAAGAGACAACACAGCCCTCGCGAACGGTATACTTGACAATGGAATGTACCGACTCCACCTGGATGACAACCCCCAAACTCGCACATTCAAAGCAAATGTTGCAAAACAAAACCACTGCAAGAACAAAAATTGCCTCATGCTCTGGCACGACAGACTAGGACACAGAAATATAGAATCAATTAAGAAGATTCGAAATGAGAACCTAGCAAGAGGACTAAGTCTAAATAACTGTTCGCACAGCACAGACTGCGTTCAGTGCATTCAAGGAAAACTCACCGAAACCCCATTTCCAAAGAAGACAGAGTACAGAGCAACTGAAACGCTTCAACTTGTCCACAGTGATATCTGCGGTCCATTACCAACTAACTCTCTCAGCGGTAAGAGATACTTCATCACCTTCACTGATGACTACAGCAGATACACGAAGATCTACCTCCTGAAAGGAAAAGACGAAGCCTATGAAAAAATAAAAGACTACGTCATCTCAGCACACACGGAATTTGGAAAAAATATCCAAACCATACGGACAGACAACGGTCGTGAGTACGTAAACCGACAAGTCGAAGATTTCCTGAACCAAAGCGGAATCAAACATCAGCTAACAGTCCCCTACTCACCAGCCCAGAACGGAGTAGCCGAAAGGAAAAATCGATCACTAATGGAGATGACAAGATGCATGCTGTTTGACTCAGGACTCCCACAGTCTCTATGGGCGGAAGCGGTTACCACAGCTAATTACCTACACAACCGAATACCCTCGA
This sequence comes from Cordylochernes scorpioides, assembly GCA_030710605.1. Classification (NCBI taxonomy): domain Eukaryota; kingdom Metazoa; phylum Arthropoda; class Arachnida; order Pseudoscorpiones; family Chernetidae; genus Cordylochernes; species Cordylochernes scorpioides. The sequence continues at coordinate 54,272,938 of CP092863.1, read as the reverse complement.
AAGCTACAGACAAGACTCCATTTGAACTATGGACCAACAGGAAGCCCAGTCTGAAGCATCTAAAAAGATTCGGATGTAAAGCCTTCGCCTATATTCCCAAGATAAAAAGAAACAACTTAGATAGCAAAGTTATCGAAGGGATCTTTCTTGGATACGATGATCGAAGCAAAGGATACAGAATCCTGCACGATACAGACAACATCACAATCAGCAGATCCGTAAAATTTATAGAAAAAGAAAATGGTTTTCACCACACTTCCACAAAAACAACTTCACCACAAGTACTAAGTACAGATCTAACTTCCTCCAATCATATTGGTAATGCAGAGGAAAGTCAGGAACCAGGAACACAATCCGAAAACCTTGAGGACTCAGAAACCGAGGATTACCTTCAACCCGGTACAAGCACAGGAACACAAGTGGTCACACAAAGAAGATCCACGAGACCAACAAAGGGAATACCTCCCATAAGAAATGACTACATGCTGTACAAAACTGAAGCTCAAGACATTCAGACACCCACCAACTACTCGGAAGTCCTACAATTACCAAAAATACAAAGAGAAAAATGGCTACAAGCAATGAACGAAGAACTAAATTCCCTTGAGAAGAACAATGTATGGGAACTAACGCCACTACCTAAGGACAAAAAGATCATAGGATGTAAATGGACCTATAAACAAAAACTCAATTCCAAAGGAGAAATAGAGCGGTACAAAGCCAGACTCGTAGCAAAAGGGTTCAATCAGAAATTTGGCCGAGACTACGAAGAAACCTTTGCACCAATTGTAAAGCATTCTACAATTAGAGCCTTCCTAGCTGCATCAGTCTACAAAGGGATGCAAGTGATCCACCTCGATGTGAAGACAGCGTTCCTACACGGCGACCTAGATAAAGAACTCTACATGGAACTCCCAGAAGGACTCCATACAAAACAAACAAACGAAGTCTGCAAACTAAAGAAGGAAATTTACGGTCTAAAACAAGCTGGAAGATCTTGGAACACAAAAATTGCAAGCACTCTAATTAAAAATAACTTCAAACAGAGCATTGTAGACCCATGCCTATTCACCAAGAATGAAGAAAACCATTCCATCTACTTGATTCTATATGTGGATGACATGCTCCTCGCAACCGATTCCGAAATAATCATCCAAAACACTGTAAAAACTCTCGAAAAAGAATTCGAAATAAAGAACCTTGGAGACCCCACTCAATTCATTGGTATAGAAATCTCAAGGAACAGAGAAGGTGAACTCCTTCTGAGCCAAAAGAATAAAATCCAAGAATTAGTTGAAAGGTACAATCTCCAAGAAGCGAAACCTACTTTCACTCCCATGGAAAGCGGATACCCCGGTATATCTGATGAAAAACTTCTACCAAACAACGTCCAATACCAACAACTGATAGGCTCACTATTGTACCTAAGCGTAGTATCCAGACCAGATATCGCAGCTCCAGTCTGCATACTTAGCAGCAGAAACCAGAATCCTAGAAATTGTGACTGGAATGCAGCAAAAAGAATCGTAAGATATCTAAAAACTACTAAAGAACTCGAGCTACGCATATCTAACCAAAAACCTCCCACGCTGAAAGCATACAGCGATGCCACATGGGCAAGCGACAACACCGATAGAAAATCACTAAGCGGAAACTTGTTCCTACTGGGTTCAAACCCCATCTCATGGATGACTGGGAAACAAGGTTGCGTATCTCTCTCATCCACCGAAGCGGAACTTATCTCCGCAGCTGAAGCCTCACAAGAACTGTTATGGCTTCTCGACTTGCTAAAGGATCTCGAACTGGAACAGAAAGCTCCAATCTACTTCCACCAAGACAATCAATCATGTCTCAAGATATGTTCATCCGAAAAAGTGTCTTCTAGAACCAAGCACATCGCAACCAAGATCCATCACCTGAAGGATCTTCAGAAGAAGACAGTGATAAAAATGACCTACTGCCCAACTGGCGACATGAAGGCGGACATTCTGACCAAGCCGCTACCAAGGCCGACATTTGAGAAGTTACGCTACAACCTCGTGATGTCTCCACATTCATGCCGGGGATTTGTTGGATAACTGAATGCTACGACAGCTAGCGCCACACTGGACCTATCATCATCACAACTGTTTGTTTACCTTCTTCTCTATATTACAATAACTGTTCGCTACCATAACTTTGTTTTTCTTGCTAAATGGATAATAAAGATTATTATCATATAATCCTCAACGTCCTCATGCCTTCCTACAAGCTGTAAGTACCTAAATCTTACAACAAAGTGTAATATCAACTTTTAAATGTTTGATACCACATATAAATTTCGCTATAAAACTATAAATATTGATATGTTTTCACATAAATGTTGTTATTAAGCTTTTAAATGTCCTTAAAACCTTTGATATGCGCACAAAAATGAAATATGTCCATAGTAAAATAAAAAGTGAGCTAATTGAAATAAAAATGTTCTTTTTAAAATTAAAAATGACCTTCACAAAAGATAAACAATACTATAGTAAACTAATTTCAATAAAAAAAATGGGTTTCAATTAAATATTTGACAAAGAAAACATATTATTTTCAAATTATCAAATAAAATCGAAAAATATCGCCTAAAAATGAAAAGGTTGTTATAAATTAAAATAAAATTTTTATTAAATTGTAAAATATTTTACACAGTTTTTCAGCAGTTTCTTATTTGTAAAATAAAAATCGTGTCAATAATATTAAATATATTTTCATATTATCATATTAGCCAATTTCTAGGGTGGATGCTTAAAAAATGAAAATATTTAGGTGTTATTTGAGAATCAATAATATCCACACTAAATGAGTAAATAGTAAGTTGATCATTAATATATTTATAATTGAAATTTGGCTATTTATATTACGATAATAATTTATTCAATTTTTGAAAATTAGGAACCATTTAAGAGAGAACCTATTATTCGGCCTCACAGAATGATTACAATTTTTCCTTCCTTCACAATCTTTGGTAAAATCGATAAAATACCAACATAGAGCTGTTTTCTTTGCCGGTTTGATTAAAAATAATTGATACTTATATCAAGACCTAATGAACGCTGGGCTAGAGTGTCTAGTAAACCTATATATTTATCTACTTCTCTTTTACGGTTAATGAAACAATAGTTTTTTATTAATCTCACAGATCGAAGTTTTTTTATGATAATAAATAAAATCTAATAACAAAATACAACCAAGTTTTAGATTAAATGATTCCATTAGAAATATTTGTGTGTATGTGATAACTAGTACAATAGATCGCCATTACACTGACCAATTTTTCCAGCATTTCAAACCCACACAATACGCTGGCATAAATGCAATCAAAATATTTTATAATATAAAGTCCGTATTATATATAATTCTGTCTTTCACAATATATTCACTATAGACTGCCATAATACTCTTATCAAGCATATTTTTTATGAGGAATTACTCTATTTCCCATATTCAACATATGTACCATATATTTGTTTAATAAATATGAAATATACAATCAAAAGAGACGAGAGAGAGAGAGAAACCTTTATTACACCAAATCACTATAAAATATTCTAAGGTACGAGTTGGATAAAATTACTTTTACCACATTAGCTAAATTTTATTTTGATATTAAAATTGGTACAAACTTCTTTTTTTTATAATTAGAAAACTAATTTTACGGATCTCACGGGAGTGCATAGCTCGCAGTGGTGAATCCATCCTCTGTTATAACTTCTAAGAGGGTCAAAGATTTCTTCTATTTCAAGTTTTTATCATTGCAGTATATGGTCTGTAAATATAGTTTTAATTATATAAAAAAGGAAACGTTAATGTGTATATATCATGGTTCACATTTAATTATATATTTTAGAAAATTTGTATATCGAATGTTAGTTTATCAAATTTTAAAACAATATTTTGCATATAGGTCTACTTTGTATTAACTTTGTCTTTGTGTGCGCAGAATTTGCCGATTGAATAAGGAAATTCTTTAAAAGCTCAGGTAAGTAAATGTAATAATTTCCTAAACTCCCACGACAAAATATATTCGATAAAATTCGACTTATATATATCTAAAGAGACAAGGGTCGCCTCTCCCGTCAAAATAGACGTCTAAAACTAGACACCATCTATTGACCGTCGCCGCAACTAGCGGCCTCAGGTCGGTGACAAAGCCACAACACCATCTTTGGCAAACTGAGAAGTGTCCACCTACCCAAGCGTCCCCAGCTAAGCTATAAAAGGAGGCCCGAGCCTCAGTTAGTCAGTCCTTAGTCAGCCTTTGTTTCAGCCCCAGTCCGCCGGACTCTCCGATAAAAGGTAAACCCTTTCCTGCCAGAAATCTCCTCGTCTCATTCCTTCTTGACGTTCAGACGCTTCTTAGTGGAATCTCTTTTTGTTTATTTCACCTTTGGCCCAGCTGTGTCGCCTTCCACCACGACTGCACAGTAGAATTGACATCGAGGTTCGTCTAGCATCAGGTAACACTGGTCCCAGAGGCCCCAAGATATCACATATATATATCAATGATTCGTGGGGAAAATGAATGGCGATGCTTGTTAAGAGATTTTATTTTTGCTTTTGAAGGATCCTCAGACATATGACCGAACACCGATCCTCAGACATATGACCGAATGACGGATCCTCAGACACATGACCGAACACCGATTTTCAAACATATGACCGAATAACGGATCCTCAGACATATGACCGAACGACCATTCTCGGACATATAACCGAACGACCGATCCTCAGACATATGACTGAACACCGATCCTCAGACATATGACCGAACGACCATTCTCGGACATATAACCGAACGACCGATCCTCAGACATATGACCGAACACCGATCCTCAGACATATGACCGAACACCGATCTTCAGACATATGACTGAATGACGGATCCTCAGATATATGACCGAACGACTATTCTCGGACATATAACCGAACGACCGATCTCAGACATATAACTGACGAATCCTCATACATATGACCAACTGACGTATCCTCAGACATGTGACAGAACTACTTATCCTCAGACTTAAGATTGACCACAGCATGACAGACCGACCAATCATCAGACATATGACCTAGCTACCAATTCTTTGGAATATGACCGACTGACAGATCCTCAGACATATGACCGAATTACTGATCCTTAGACATATGATCGAACTACTAATACTCAGACTCATGATTAACCGTTGGATCCTCAGACATGACAGACCGACCAATCATCAGATATATGACCGAACTACCAATCCTTTGGAATATGACCGACTGACGGTTCCTCAGACATATGACTGACGGATCCTCAAGCAAATGACCGTCTGACGGATCCTCAGACATATGACCGAACTACTAATCTTCAGACTTATGATTGACCGACGAATCATCAGACATGATAGACCGACCAATCCTTTGGATTATGACCGACTGACGGATCCTCAGACATATGATCGAATGACGGATCCTCGGACATATGACCGAATGAGGGACCCGCAGACATATGACCGACTGACGGATCCTCAGACAAATGACCGACTGGCGGTTCCTCAGACATATGACCGAATGAAGGATCATCAGACATATGACCGAATGATGGATCCTCAGACAAATGAACGACTGACGGATCCTGAAACATATGACAGAATGAAGGAACCTCAGACATATGACCGAATGACGGATCCTCAGATATGTGGCGACCGCACTTTGCTTCAGCGAACTGGGACAAAGCTTCAAAACACATACGGGCAGAAAAATGGCGGCCCCACTATGCCTCGGCAAGCACGTGTTTTGAGAACACTTCACTACGCATGCGCGGGCGTCATCCGGAACTTTCTAGCGGCTGGCTTCTTCCGACACTTGATCTGGCACTCAGGCGGTAAACAACAAGGCTAGAGCGGCGGCCGTTACTTCAACCGTTGCTTCTTTTCTATTTTTATATTTCTGGCTTTAAATAAATTAATTTTAATTATAAATTTTATCAGCGGCCTTTCCACAAGCCACACCAACACATCACGCAACAATCCTACAGATATATGACCGAATGACTGAGCCTCAGACAAACAACTGACTGACGGATCCTCAGACAAATGACCGACTGACGGATCCTGAGACATATGACCAAATGGCGGATCCCCAGACATATAACCGAATGACGGATCCGCAGACATATGAGCGACTGACCAATCCTTAGGAATATGACCGAACGATGGAACCCCAGACATATGACAGACCGAAGTTAACAAAGAGCGAATGATGTTCATAGAATCTCTAAATGCATTTACAAAGAATTTCCTATTTTTGTATGTTAGATAAACAAAATATGTCAGTCTGATAATAGCATTGAGAGGTTCATTTTAAAAGCGTTTCAGAATATTTAACACAATATTTCGAACAAAAATTAATTATATTAAATATGCAAAGGTTTTCACAATCAACATGAACGCATCGCAAATTCGTGAACAAAATATAATCTGATTCGAAAGACTTCAAAAGAGAAAAGAGAGAGAGGGAAATTTAAAATTTCTCCTCACATTAAAGGCTAACTACCAATTGAAATAGATTTTGAAAATTAAATCATTCAATAACTTTCTATATATGCTTAAATTTTATAAAAGTAAAATTTTAATCACAACATGTCGAAAATTGAATTTTAAAAAGAATTTGTATTTTCGGTACAATGGAATTCGAACGCCTAGTTTACTCAAATTTATCTTCTTTTCCCAATAATTGTCAGCATAATTCTGGAACAGATATTTACATATTTGAAATTGCTTCCACACCATTAGGTTGATGCCTTTATTAATTGCCTCATGTAGATGTTATTGGGCAGGTGTATCCAATATAGCCTTATTTTTGCCTGCCAGATGTTTGTTCGAATTTAAATATATATATTTATATATATTAATATATTATATTATATATAATATTGGTATATATTGCACTAAATAATATTCATGCTCGATAAGAAGAACACTTCTCCCTTTTAAAAAATATTTATAGCCATCTCAATACCTGTATTCCATAGTTTCCGTCTATGGCTCTTTCAGCACGGGGAGGGGGGGATGGGAGATTCGTTTTCGTAACATACTTCAGAGAATATAGAATTTCTTGGCTCTTTTTTCTCGCATATATACACCATATTCCTTGAATATTAATACTCAAAATAATTTTCTATAATATTTTCGCACAAATATGTGTATGCTTAAAAATCGCCTTTCCTTGTAATAAACGAATTAAAATACATTTTAAAAGACACTGCCATACAATGCATTTGTTTGATATTCTATGTGCAAAGCCCGCACGAATGCAGATCAATTATTATAAGTCACAACACCATCTTTGACAAATATTATCAAGAGATAACCACGTTTTCCTGCTAATCAGTACAGGGGAGGTAGCACTTTCGTAGCATCATACTACAAGAGTAGTTGGGAAGCCGGCTGAAATTCCCGTCTTTTTGACAATGTATCTATATGATATTTACATAGGTCTACAAATACATATATTTTACTGAATTTTCAAATTGTTTATATCTTCGTTAAATATTTTATAAACAAGAATTCCTTTGCAGTTCGAGATATATAAGCAGAATAGCCAGAAACAATAGTAGAGAGATCTGGTGGGTTAAAATAGCGAAACCGATGGGAGGGTTCCCCACTGATGAGCCAAGGCCTTCCAATATTTTCTACCACTGTAAGGTTAGTAGGAAGCTATAATATTTGTAAAAAAATCAATCGCGCTAAATCGGTTCATTTCTTCCACCTACGTATATATCATATATATTTTGTGTAAATATGTAAATAATCCAATAGTTTAATTAGAACGAAAAATGATTCTTCAACACAAAATTTTGAAATTATTATTTTTTTCGCATATAATTTAAGGAAGAGGCAGATAAAATATCTTCTGAAAAATATCCAATTATTCTCTGAGGAAAAGGAGCAATATAAAATACGTCCATTTGACTTTGTCTTCTATTAACCAATAAATATTGATGTAAGCTTCTTTAAAATTCCATTTAAATATAGATTGGACAAATAGATGGTTGTCGACAGACAAAGAAAAGGGAAACAGACCTTCCAATTCAGGGCTCAGGGGAGCCATGCATATTTGATGCCCCTACCGCAGCATTACCCCGGGGACCTCTGAGCCACTTCCCCCTCGCTTGCTACTTAAAGAGCTGTCCTTAAATCAGGGAAACTTTTTTTTTCTTTCCTTCTCTTCTTCCCTCTTTAATTAATCTCTTTCTTGTACAGGGCATTGACGCCGTTTTTTACAGGCAACTAGGGACCCTCCCAATCTTTCTCTAGAACCGCCAAGCACTAAGATACTGGTGTTGATTTACAGATCAAATTATCCATTTCTTTTGGTCTGAATGTGGCCTGTTATAGAATGGCGAATAATCTGTAAGCGACGAATGTTTGATATAAAATTTCTTGATACACAATAGTTTGGAAAAAATATGTTTAACATTCATCTTGATTATATTTAAAATATAAATTGATTATTGTTATTTAAGCCATTTTAGAAATCACACAGACTACCTTATGCTAAACGATCTCGGAATACATTTTTAGAAAGGTTATATTTGTCAATTAAGGAAGTTTACTCGAATTCAAAATATGTATTTATAATTCAATTACCGAGTTTAAATGTGAAATAAATAAAGAGCCTGAATCCTTCACTAGCGATGTCGCCTCTAAGATGCGTCTTTATGATGTTTGAGATAAGCTCAACTATATGTTCAACGGGGAGGGTATGTATTCTTACATCAAAATACAAATTATATTTCTTTATTGATATTTTATATAAGTATCTAAAGATAACCCAACCTTTGAGCTATTTTAAGAGTTTAGTATTTTATGAAAGAGAATTTTTACAGGAAATAATAAACCTTTCTAAGTTTGTCCCCTTCTGAATTCTCTGAAATTTAAATATTTGATAACCAAAAGAAAAAATATACTTAAAAAGAAACAATTTAAAGTATTTATCTTAGCTTCCAAAAATACGCATGGTACAAAGGTCATTCGAATAGTGTTACATTATAAGTTGGATATTCTCCTGAAGCAGTATATTGTGTGGAAAAGTACAAAATCTTGAGGACCACAATGAGGTTCTCATTTTTAATTTCTTTAGAAGAACAAAAATACTCGAAACCTCGGCTAAAAAAAGAAACTCTTCACCTCGCGATTTTGTACTTTTTACAAAATACAGGTGTTACTTCAGTATTCTTAATCTAGACTTACTTCAAAGGACACTTTTAAGAATATTCTTCATTTTATTCAGCTTTCATTGAATTATTCATTATTTTAAATTATGAGTCACAAAGGAGCTAGATCTTTCTATTTTATTAACGGTGCTGAAATTGTTGATGACTTCTTGACAACAATTTTCTTCCGCGGTTGAAGAGTTAGTTTCTCCTTGATTAAAAAATAAATAAATTTAATTAATAGAGAAATATCACATGATGGTAAGGGATTGGTTGATCCATACACTTGCTAAACTGTTCTGCCACCTTGGAGCGCTGGCATGGTTGAAATAAAGAATTTTGAGATATTCCGCAATGAATTAATTTCTTCAAGTTTGATCAAAGGTGGAAATTTCATTGTCAAGTATCAGACCATCATTTTCCCAGCAGAGGGTGAAAGAAAAACAGTTTTGGATGGTCAAGATCTTGAAAGCCGTACTGTGATCAAATGTATAAACCCAGAATTTGATTTTTGAACCAGAACTTAGACCACTTCATTCTTTCCGTTTGTTGGTAAAAATATGTGAAAACATATTGAAATATAAGTGCCATGAAATTAGACTAGAATGGTCGAATAAATGATTCCCGATTTTAAATATTTTAATCTTTCAATATTTGATTATTGACAAAATTCATTTGAAATTTTGAATCTTTTTATTCTAATTTTGGAACAAAAATTCAGCTTTCGAATCATTATTCAAACTTGCTTCCCACATTTTGATTCCAATAAATAAATTTTATGGTATTATTTTATGATGCCATTTGATATATAAAATAATGCTCCTCTATTTCAAGTAAATTTTGAAAAATAATTTTCATATAGAATCACAATAAAATATAGAAAACAAAATATATTTCAAAAGATCTTTATGATAATTCAGAAAATGATCACGGCCGAGTTACTCTACCCCACTAACGACAACAATAGCTCCGTGGAACCCAATATTTTACATCTAAAATAAAAGTTGAATTTAGTAATTACACCTGTTATGTTCATAAACATATCTTGAGAAATATATGAAGCATTGCCTATTATTTACCTATTACGTTATTTGAAAAATATCATTATGAGCTTCCGTGGAGTAGAAGCTTCACTACAGGCAGAATTGAAGAAAACACAACGTCAGCAAAGATAGGTACATCAAGTATTAAAACAAAGACCAGAAAACATTACAAATTTTGGAATATTCACAAATTTAATTGCCATCTATCGGTAAAAGTTATAACAAAATATTCTGGCAATGCGTTTCTTTTTTTTACATAAATCATAAAATATCTATAATTAATATATTTCATGATATATGTTTAAAAAAAAAAGAAAAGAAACACATTGCCAGAAATTTATTGTTACAAATTGTGGAATAACTGCATATATTGTGTCTTATTGTCTTCATTTTCTTTTATTTACAAATATAGGGTAAAGTTAATCTCTCTTTTCATTACTAATGATATCAAAGTATTCCAAATAAAACACGTTTCTTGAAAAAGGATGATCTCAAAGAGATAGATATTGAACAAGGATAAAAAAAATCAAACATCTATTACTTTAAACCAAAGAGTTACTTAAGAAATTCTTGAACCTACAGTTTTATATACCGCTCATTTGTAATATTTCTCTTTTGACGCAGCGTATCTGTAGTGACATTCTACCTTTTCCCAATGTTACCATATTGTGTGTACTATGAGGGATTTGTGATCATTAATATTCACATTTTTGTCATTTTCCTTCCTTCTCTGATTTATGGATCTTCCCGAATTTATCAAAACCTTTTACCGTAATCCTCCCCTCCCCCCTTCATACCCAAAGTCACTAGAGCTCCCAATACCAAACTAACCAGATTTTGAAACCAGGACATATATAAAGAAAGTTATTTATATAGTGTAACAACTGTTTTGTTAATCACATAAGTGAAGGAGAAAGATCCATAAAACATAGAATGAAAGAACTTGACAGAAGGCATGAAATATTTTTATTACATCTGTAAAACATATTTTAGATCTTTTATATAGAAAAAATATTTCTAGTGACCTAGGTACTATGCCATACTGATGATCTACATATTGTCCTTATTTAAATATTAAGGTGGAATAATATGATACATTGTAACTGTAATCGCAACATACGCCTATTTGTAACGAAAGAATATCTTGATCATGTAACTAAGCATTGCTGATTATAATCTTAATATTCAGAGAAGAGGAACTGGTCATTTACATCAAATACAGAAATCAATACGTTTAGTTTATATATATTCCGATAGATGAAGTTTGCCATCAGAAAAATGTGGATTAGTCAGAAGATCAGGAAAATATTCTTTCGCTATGTGTTAACATACGGTTCTTTTTGAGATATCTTCCCTCTTGTTGAACATGTCTATTCGTTTAGATATATCGATCTATTAGGAAATATATTGGTATAATTGCAACCTTTATATAGAATTGTGGTGCTAGCTCTACGTGGAATCATGAGACTTAGCTCGCTTCATGTTTATAATATATCATTGAATTGAAAAGAAGAGATTTCAAGTTGCAAATAAATTCCAAAGAAAAAGTAGCAAACTATCAAATAAAATGTTCCAACAAATAAATATATAAAATTGGAAGACTTTCAAAATGGTCCAAGAAATGTATTTATCAAGCCAATATTTATTTTCGAGAATTTATATTTTCCAAGTCGTTAGCTGCCAGTATTTGGAAACTGTGTATCTTATTTTCAGACAATCTATCTTTTGTATTTGGTTTGTAGTCGCGGTTGTCGCCAATGGTGCGGGACATCCCAAAACACAAAATATAAAATGTGTATATTTTATATATATGATTTTTAGATGGCAGAGCGCCATCTAGTGGAACAGAAATCAGTTAAACATTGATTTAACTTGATCCCTCATATTTGGCCAACCCATTTTCTTGATAAATCAAGAAAAGCCATTCACCAACGCGTTTCGCGCTGTTGGCGTTTGTCAGCATAATATCAACACCTGACCTTTTTATTATTTTTTTTAATATTATTTTTTCATATATATAATGTAGAATTTTGGGAGTGGAGATAAGATTCATGTTATCAGTCAAAGAGAGAAGGGGCATTTCTCCTTTTGAAATGTATTGAAAACTAGTGTTGTGGCATATGCAATGATCTGCGCTCTTTAAGCATAAAATATCAAGAAATAATAAATGTTTTAATATATTTTAAGAGTAGAGAGGTACTCCTTTGTATGGTACCTATTAATCTACATGAAAATTCTATCTCAATATCTACATACAATGAGACAATAGTGATGCATATAATTTGGGATTTATTTATACAGAATTTACGAAAAATTGTGATACACATAATTTCTCAACTATCGAGTATTCAAATTTAAAATGAATTCCACTGAATTCTATATCATTATTTAATGATTAAATTCGAAATTTGACCTCTTTTCAGTGAATCATAAAAAGGAAGAAGCTCTCTCTCTCTGGTCAATTCTAAACCTGATATATATGGCAACAAGATACTCCGTTAATTAATACAACTTAATAATTAAAAGATAATAAGATGGGAAGACAGATTAAAATGTTAGAAATATGAGGATTCAAGATGTGGATTACACACATTGCCTTCAATTTTAACTAATGAAAGAACAATTCTTTAGAATTAATTAAAAATAACACAAGGGGGGGGTATATTTCCTTTCTAAAAATGGGTTTGTAATTCACTAAACATTATACATTTAATCATATTATTCTATATTTTTACTTGTTTGCTAATTTTTAATTAATTCAAAATTACTTAGGAGGTATTCATTAATGGTTGTTTATCCTTCTCTCCGTGTGTGGGTAAACTCTAGTGTAAGTACTAGAGAGAGATTAAGCAATAAATATTTATAGAAATGTACTTTCTATTCTGAATGTATGTGCGACTCTCGAGGTATTTCTAATAAAGATATTTGCATATTACAAGAGGCCTTATCAGGAACTCTGACAAGAGGAACTCGGTCTAAATGATCAGTATGGTGAAATGGCGTGCGGAGCTTTCCTTCCTTCCTTTACTGTTCTAACGTCGATTCTCTCCTTCCCGTGGTGTAACTTCTAGCTCAATGGAGAGATTGAGATACCGACAATAGTAATCATTATTTTTATTTCATTATAAATAGAGACAAAATGTAGCAGGTAAATTGAGAAAAACTATTGTAGAATTAAAACATAATTATATTGCAAGTATAAAATAAATATATTAAAATGTAATTGGCGCAATGGAAAGATAAAATTCTAACTGACAAAACTCTCTCTGCTTGGAGGATTCACCACTAATGGGATAGGCCTTCCCATTTTTTTAATTATTGCATTAAGGGTTATAGAAAATGATGTTTCAGTTTAAAAGAACGATACGCATTTTAAATAGTTTAAATTTCTAAAACGTGATTGTTTTGCTTTATTTAATGTATTCACTATAATTATCTTGACAGGCCTTGCCAACGAAGTCATGCCAGAAGTCATTTTACAGATTGTTGGAGGAGCAGAATCCTTTCTGTTTACATTCCTGGCCTCAGCTAGCAACTCACCTTCTTGTGGAGAAGTATAGGACTTGAGAACAGAATCTTCATGGAGGTTCTGATCATTGTCATTGGACCGACGCCCATATTCTTGGCTATGGACCTCATATTTTTTCCAGGCTCTTTGTTAATATCTTTTCCTTGGCATATTTCACTTCTTCGGCTCTCACCCTGTCCGATCGACGTGGTTTCTTTTCATTTGAAAGCTTTTACTCTTCGTCATTGTCAACGTCATTAAACTACTTATTGATATGCCATCAGTGGATAGGCTTAAGAAAGTCTACTATCTATTTGGACTCTTTTGTTGCGTAGAGAAACAATGATGACTTCTCGATTTTTGTATTCCCGATATACACATGTATTGATGTATTTAAATCAAATTTAGTTACAGAGAGAGAAAGAAAATAAAAACGTTTGAAATTTTATGTTCTGCTGAGGTTTGTCCCAATATCCCCGCTAGACTCTGTATGAGCCAAAAAGCGCCTCTCCCTTTAAAAAGGCACTAAAAAGGCATTTTTTATCACCTCTTTGCAGCGCGCTAGCAGGCTTATGTTATTCCGTAAAATTTCTATTCATTTTGGCGCTACTTCTTCTAATTAGAAATACCTTTTAAAACAACTTTTTGAACGTAAAATTAGAAACTGCCATGTAAGAAAATATTGCTTTGATCTTGCTCATCAGTGGTGAACCATCCTAGTGGTTCCTCCGATTTAATATATCAGCTAGCTCTACTATTGGTTTGGCTATTTTGAACATAGTTACTTGAATTTAGAGGACATTTTGAAAAAATGAGGTAAATATTAACTTAACGCGAGAGGTAAGTAAATTAGGGAATTCTTTTTCAATTGATAATAAAAAATGAAGTAAACTATTTCAAATTCTTATTTATAAATGGCGTGGCTTGCATCGCACGTGATCCATCGTGTGGGTAGATTATTAGAATATTTTAGCTGTGTGAGTTCAAAAATATTAACTAGAGCTCCTAGAGTTTAGAAATAAATTCGATATTTCATACACACGCACACATATGTTTATATAAAAAATTCACTTCAAGAAATTCACTAATTTATCATACACTTGTGTGTTTGAACCTTTCGAGATATTTTAGCAAACCTTTTGTCAAATGTAGTTAAAGAAATATAGAAAGTAAAGTACTTTTCATATCTTTATACCCTATATACAGGTGCTTCTCCGGCTATAATCACTTCATACGTTCACCTCTAAGATTATTAATTATGTATAAAACTTGAAGTCTAACAGCAAGTGATAACTTTAAGTTTTTATGATTGTACAATAATAAAAAGTAGACTTAATATATATTTGTCAAAATGCTGAGAGGGTTCCGTACTGATGAGCCATTGTTGTTAAGGTTGCTAAAGTTTTTTTATTATTTATATATAAGAAACATTGATGGCATAATTATGAAATAATTATTCAATAGATGTGACACTAAATATCATTTTTTTTTTCAAAATCGTTCATTCAATGATCACTAATGAATATTTAATTGGGAATATATTTCTGTTTATAGAGGGAGAATATTTGATGTGTGAGTCTACTATCCCGTATTTAAATTTTCATCATTTGAAACTGAAATGCATATTTTAAAGGGCAGTAGAAAACTCTTCACGACTACGTCTCACTAACGACAACGCCTCATTAACGGCCACATCTTATCAACAGCTTGGTCTATTTATATAACGACTACTCCTATTTAACTGCTTAACTTCATTAACGACCCAGCCTCAATAGCGACTTGGCCTCATTAACTATTTCGCCTACTTTAACGAATACTCCCATTTAACAAATAAACTTCATTAACGACCAAGCCTCAATAGCGACGAGATCTCATTAACTACTTCGCCTATTTGACGACTAAATATTATTAACGACCACGCCTCTTTAAAGACTACGCCATTTTAACCATCATTTTCAAACGTGCCGAATTATCATCGTTAAAAACTGTCCTAAGCAGCAAATAGCGTCTCATATTCCACATGTTGGCCTTCACATTGGTATCTTATCTCTAACCAAAATTTCTTTAAGAAATAGATCTTGAAGAGCGACCAACATTTTCCACTGTTTATTAAACAAAAACTTGGCTTAATAAAAAATGAAGTATTGATAAACATTGTGAACTGCGCAATAAGTTAATTGAATAATTAATAATTTCCTCATTAAAAACGGCAATTTATGATACAGTAGCTACGGTCTTTATTGAGGCGTCGAATACATTCTATCCCAACCCCGCTGTATAAAGAAAGTTATAAATTGTGTCCAGCACGGAACCAGACTGACTGTTGCGGCGGATTTATTCTAAATATTCTAAGGCTGAAGTGTGTAAAACTTTGAGGTAAAAAACTCGTGAAACCGTCTAATAAATTATGAAACCGTTCTCCGTTTTTTTTTAATTGACCTGCTCACGCAAGGGGGAAAGAAAGGCTCCCAACACAAACATTTTTAGGGAAATCTCTAAATAAATGAACGTGCTTATGCATTAAATATGCTTTTAAATATTCTCAAGGCATATTTTGAAATAAAACACATTTATTCTCTTTTAAAATATCTAAATATATATTTTATTTTAAGTTTTTCATGTATTTAAATTCCACACATACACATCCTTCTGAATGCTCTATTTAAATATACTACTGGTTGAATTCAACTGCTGTAATAGACCCTTATTTAAAGTTTGTTATTTTGGAAAATATACCTTTTTATTTATGATTAAAATGAAAAAAAAATTTAAGGCATTATATGGTAGGACATACCTTCTATATAGGTACCGTTGCTTGATATGGTGTCTATCCTTTTTTTTCAAACTTGCAGATATTATAATATTTTATGATTTAAAAGTTATAATAAAATCATAAAAATACATTCACAAATAAAGTAATGTATCTAATGATGCGTTATATAAAGTCGATTTCTGGAAAAATCATTTATGAAATTTTATTTTTTAAATATCTATATGCAACAAGGGCAAAAAAATGGTGTATCGTCGCGAATCTGGACAGCTTGCCCTTAATTAAGAAGGATGAGAAAATGCACTGTTGTTATGTTAATTTGAAATAAAGATGTCTACCTTTTTTCAAGCATATACAGATACAACATTTTAAAATAAATTAAAGTTGAAGATGTTGTATTTTCTGTTTACATCATGTTAAACAAGAGCATACCAATCTTGTTGGATAGAGTTGCAGAAAGAAAAGTCTCCAGAGCGTTCGCTAATCAAACTCTAATCAGAATTTCTAATTAACACAATGTCTTCCTCCAAACTCCTTCCAACTCCAACTTACAAATTAAAACATAATGAGTCCAGACGCCCACGTAGTAAATAAAAGACAACGTTGATTAATATTTTTAATACAAACGTGCAGTCTTCAAATACTTAATCCTTTACAAGATTTCGCACCAATTGAACAAAATATGTAACTAATAAATATTTTAGATTTATTTTATTTTATATAAATCCGTGTTTTTTTTTTTAATATAAGAAAAATAGAGTTAAACGAATTATTTTCCCTAAAATTTCCATACAAAGTTATTTTATATTTAGACATTAATTGCGAAACGCTCATCTTGGATAATAATTCTTAATGAAATCTTGCACTAATTTTTCTTTTCGGAGAACTCAACTGAGAAATATCATTCCACAATAGACATAGAGAACTATAAGAGCGGCAACTACTGTGTTTATCATACTAGGTGAGTGCATTATTTCCAGATAAATTATAGGACTACCTTTTTACTTTAATAGAGAAAATCTTTATTTGAATCAAGATTTATTAAATTTATTTATAGATAGATAGAACATTTCAAAAATAATAATATTATGTTTGAAAAATGTATACCTTTATTCGATATAATACATATCAAATAAAGGTATAAAATTTCAAACATAATTTTATTTATACCCAAAAGTTGGTGGTGGTGGTGTCTTGTCCAACATCAAGGTCCTCGTAGAATATTTCCCACTGGTTCCCCGGACTGCAGGCTGTCGGTTCCTTCGGACTCAGTAGCATGGATCGTCAATTTATGATTTTGTTGCTCCATGGAATGGGGAGGAGGGGGGTGCCATTGTCCCATTATTCAGACACATTTCAGAGTTCCCTGTTCACGGTTACCGTAATGGCTCGGGGCTCACGACACCGTACTTCGCCCTACAGGGCAGTCCCTTACTTGTGCTACTTTTCCACCCACCACGTAGAGGAGGGTTAGACTTCTGGACAGGATACACCCAAAAGCTTTGTACCCATATAAATAATAATTTTATATTCAAACCTTTCACTATACTTAGACGTAAATTTGTTCCAAGCATTTGAAGTTCTGTTTACAAATTGTTGAAGAAGTTGAGGTGGACACAAAGTGACATCACATATCAAAATATTTTACGTCTTAAATACTTGAGAACAGAATGAAAATAAAGACTCTATATAATAAAGATAGAGAGTGTTCCTATACGTAATCCCAAATCAAAGAATTCTCAAAAAAAATTACTCAAATAAAAGTTAATTTCCCTATATAAAACAAGCATTCGTTGCCTTCAAACCAAACCTAGATATATGCAACCAAATATAATAAATCAGATTAGAGAACAGAATAAAGTTGATTCAAAACCTATTTCAACTTTAAATGTTGAAAAACAATATTACTTGAATTAATATTTTGACACCATAAAATTTTCACAGATTCAATAGAGACCAACTTTAAACCATAAGATTAATGTATATATAAAACCAAAATATATTTCAGCTAAAAGGATACATCGACGATAAATCAAACAGGATGAATGACCAGGTTAATGTATATCCACCTCCTCTCTAACCAAAGATTTAAGAGAGGCCGATTATGCTGAAAGGCGCAGGCAAAATAAAACTGACATTTAGTCCGCATCCATTCTCGGCGTATGATGAGGGAAGCTAATGGCAAAGTCATGTACCAGATTTATCCAAGTTCAGCAAACAGATGGCTATTTCTTCCCTCTGTCCGGCCACCGATAATAAATGATGCAATCAGGAGGTCCGACTGAAAGGTTGGGCACTGAATATTTGATGGCGGGCGAGCCCTGGGGGAAACATCTTCCCTCTGTTCCGCCCTGAGACTTACTTCTGTGAGAAACTGGATAGATAGAGAGAATTATATTTGGGAATCTCCAATTCCTCAGTACCATTGTTCGCTATCACAACTGCAATGATACAAATAAAAGTAGATATTGGAGTCCTAATTTTCTATTTAAATATATAATAATGAAACTTTAAAAAGAATATTCAAAATTAAATAATTAATTTTTACTTTGAACGATAGCATGTTAAAATCACAATATCTCTATAGATATAGAGACAGTGAACTTCTACTGCGGAACTAATGCATTTCTTCTTACGATTTCGACCTTAATATTTCTTTTTTTATAAATTGGAAAAACTTCTTCAACTTGGCTCATCGGTGATGAACTCCTTCCAACGGTTTCGCCATATCAGATGACTCATTAATTTCTAATCGTTTCTTTTAATATATCTGTCTTAATGGATATTTATCTATATATATATTTGAATATATTTAAAATAAACAACAGTTTGTCCGTATTTGCTTCTAGCAGCTCTCAGATATGACATCAGATATTTTGAGAAAAAAGTTCTTTCACTTTTATATGTATACAAGTATATAAGCGTGTATATATCGATGATAAAAGTTTTAATATAACTCAAATAGAGTGTTATTCACTCTAACAAGTTTTTGTCGAGCCTATCTGCCAAATTATCGCTTTCCAGTTATGGTTCCATAACTATCGATTTTTCTACATTTATATTTGATCATTCAACCCTATCTTCTTCTACAAGCACCATCCAAACTTCAAGCATAATATCTTAACGATGATAGCTAGAGATGACACAAACCTCTATCGTCAAAACAGACAATAAAACTTAGCGTTGTAATAGATAATAATAGTTGTGATAGCGGGCATTGGAACTGAGGAATTGGAGCTCTCCGCAAACTAGTGGACACATTCGGTGTCAAAGTCACAATACAAGCATGGGTTTATAGGTCAAAGTATCCTCCCGGGAAAATTTCGATTAGTAATTTCTGACTGATGTAGAACTATTCATCATATGAATAGTTTTATATATAAATTTTAACGTTGATATTTATTTCTTCGGTAATTGAAGTTTTGAATTTTAGTTTGAGAGAGACCCTCTCCAAATAGCTCCGTTACAATTACCTAGAGCTTCTCACATGTTCTTGTAATGACAGGATCTGGATTTATTGTGTGTGTGGGTCATCTTCTTATCTACTTATATATTTGCCTTATTCTGTCTGTTTGTCTGTATGTCTGAAGCTCGCGGATAGAATGCGCGCCCATTGGCTGCCAGCGAACACGTGGCCTCCCTGCCCCCCTCTAGACAACCCTGTTATCAGCTGTGCGATACATACACCTGTCTATAGCGGCCACTCTAGACAACCCTGTTATCAGCAGTGTGCTACATCCACCTGTCTAAACAGACCACTCTGTCTATAGCGGCCACTCTAGACAACCCTGTTATCACCAGTGTGTTACATTCACCTGTCTATACAGACCACCCTATCTATAGCGGTCACTCTAGGCAACCCTGTTAACAGCAGTGTGATACATACACCTGTCTATACAGACCACCCTGACTATAGCGACCACTCTAGACAACCCTGTTATCAGCTGCCTGTCTATACAGACCACCCTGTCTATAGCGGTCACCTTAGGCAACCCTGTTACCATCAGTGTGTTACATTCACCTGTCTATACAGACCACCCTGTCTATAGCGGTCACCTTAGGCGACCCTGTTATCAGCAGTGTGATACATCCACCTGTCTATACAGACCACCCTGTCTTTGCGACCACTCTAGACAACCCTGTTATCAGCTGTGTGATACATCCACCTGTCTATACAGACCACCCTGTCAATAGCGACCACCCAAGACAACGTTTTTAAAATATATTCGCACTCGGGTAAACCCCGGGCGTTGCCCGGGCCATTCGTCTAGTATATAATAAATGTGTATATCCTTTATATCTATAAAAAAGGATTTCAAAATCGAGGTTTGTTATCGCGTTGCGCAAAATCTACAGAATCAATCATCATGTAATTTCGCATGTAGGTAGCTGAAGATTTCGTTTAACATATAGGCTATTAAAAAAAAAATAAAAATAAAAAGTTAATGTGCTTTTTTTAAAAATGTAAAACCAAAAAGGGTTAGTTCCAGCCTTTTACCGCGACGATAAATGAATTTGATTGGTTAATAATTTTACACGTAGTTTGTTTACACGATGAATGTTTTTAAAAGTTAAGATTATCCAATCGCCGTGAAACTCTCTAGGAATTTATTTACTATACTACTGGGAAGGTTTCTAGTTTGAATTTGATTTGAAATAAATATTCGTTGCAATTTTACACATAGTTTGTTTACATTGTGAATGTTAGTTTGTTTACACGATGAATGTTTTTAAAAGGTAAAATTATATATATTGTAACATTTTTGTGATAAATGTTAAAATGTTGTAATGTTAAATTATTTTTACATTGTTAATTTAATTTGTTCTAGTTTTATAATAATGAAGATGCAAATTACATTGTTGTTGTTGTTTATTATCGTTTGTTTATAAAAAAATTACATTGTATGTGATGATGATAACAAAAATTACTTTTTAAATTAATACACAAAATTCAATGAAAACAAATAAATAATTTAATTTAAAATTCAAAAAACGTGAAAAATATATATTTAAACTCTTTGGAAATAATATTAATCGATCGTTATCAAATTTATACGCCCCCGGAACCTGGGTCAATTAAAACTGCATTGTGAAATTTTGCACGTAGGTAGCTGAGATTTTGGTTTAACATTTAGACTAAAAGTGCAAAAATTGTATTTCGAATAACTTTTTTTTTTCCTTTGTAGAAGGTAAGATTTTATTTAGTTATTTAGTAATTATTTTCAAATTAAATTAATTGGAAATATTATTTAGTAGCGGATGTGTACCCGGATTCGCCCGGGTTGGTTATTATCCGAGTGAAAGTTTGCCTAACGAATATTATCAATAATAATATTCCGGAACACACAGAATATTATGATAATAATGATAATAATATTCGTTACCTTATACCCTTTATATCTATAAAAATGAAATCCAAAATCGATGTTTGTCATCGCGTTGAGCAAAATCTACAGAATCAATCATTATGAAATTTCGCATGTAGGTAGCTGAAGATTTCCTTTAACATATAGACTATTCAAAAAACTGAAAAGGTTAATGTGCTTTTAAAAAAATGTAAAACCAAAAAGCGTTAGTTCCAGCCTTTTACCGCTTGGCACTGTTCGCGACGATAAATGAATTTGATTGGTTAATAATTTTACACATAGTTTGTTTACACGATGAATGTTTTTAAAAGTTAAGATTATCCAATCGCCGTGAAACTCTAGGAAGTTATTTACTATACTACTGGGAAGGTTTCTAGTTTGAATTTGATTTGAAATAAATATTCGTTGCAATTATATTTGCAAATTTTATACTTTCACTCGCAAGCAGCGCCTCTCGAGGATTCTGGTGAAATTACATTTATAAATTGTAAAAATGCTAAAATGTGTTCCAAGTATAATAAATTTAATATTTAATTTGAGGATTTAGTAATATAATATTCCAATGACGTTTTAAAAAAACTTGGCATTTCAATATTAATATATATTTAAAGAAAATATCTTATTTAAAATTTAATAAATGTTAAAAAAATAATATGTGTTACAAAAATATATTTAAACGCATATAAGAATATTTATATACGTTTATAAATCTATATATAGGTGGATTGGATATCTTTTAGAATCGTTTTAACAAATGTTCGTTAGTCAAACTTTTACTAGGGTAAAAACCGGGCGAAGCCGGGTACATTCGCTAAATACAGTTATTTACAAATGTTCGTTTGTGGCAAGATACTATTCCTACAACTTCAAATATACCGATGGACCAATTAATATTAATTTTATTCAACTTATCGAGTATTTTTCAAGGGACCGGGAAAATTTTCAAATTATCGAGAGTATAGACAAGTATAGATTCAGTAGGGATTGGATGTTTGCTAGAATCGGTTTAACAAATGTTCGTTAGGCAAACTTTTACTCGGGTAAAAATCAGGCGAAGCCGGGAACATATATATATATATATATGTTTGTCGGCTATGCACGCCCTCAATATGTAACTAATCTTGCTGAAATTTGAACAGGACAGAGAGTTAAATCTGAAAAAGTTTTTTGTGGCACTTTTAACCAAGAAAAATTATAATTAACCAAGTATTGAGAAACAATTATTTTTAGTCAGAAATGATGATGACAATATTGCTGTATCATGATTGATTGACATAAACAAAATTCTTTAGGGGAATATTAAATAAGCAGACCACGGGCGAAGCCATATAATAATTTTTAGTAGGCAGGAACAAAATTCTACCAGCGAAACATTCCCTCGAGCAGACGACACACGAAGCCATGTCATCTCTATACATAAAATATCGTTTCTCGGCCTTTTGGCTAAGATCGTGTATTATATCTCTAGATATTTTTATTTATATATATCTTTTTAAAAATCTATTCAGTTGAGAGAGTGGATATGTTTGCTCGAAAAATATATTTTATATATTATATGAATATATCATGTAACGAATATTATTTTCGTTATTATCATAATATTCTGTGTGTTCCGGAATATACTTATCAATAAAATTCGTTAGGCAAACTTTCACTCGGATAAAACCCGGGCGAAGCCGGGTACACATTCGCTAGTCTTTTATATATGGGGGATAATTTAAATATTATATTTGCAACAAAATTGTATTTTCAATACATATTTTTAATTTACATTTTTGATAAAAATTGCAAATACAAATATATATTATTTAAAAAGGCATCTCCAGAATTGGCCAAATATTTTGGTCGTTGAGGTGCCTCTTCCACTCTGATATGGACCAACAGCCCGAAAAAAGTACACGGTTAGCTTTTCTTGGTTAATAAAGAACGAGTAGTTGGCCAATTCTGTAATAATTACAAATCAACGATTAGTTGATATTTATTCCGACAGATGGCACAAGCCATCAACAAATTTTAGTTGCAGAGCGACATCTAGTGGAACAAAAATAAACTAAACGTTTATTTAACTTGTTTTGTGATATTTGGCCAACTCAATTTCTTGATAAATCAAGAGAAGTCAACCTCATACGCATAACGGGCTGTTGACCCTCGTCAGCGTGGTGCAGACTGTACCTCTACGACCAATAATTTTTCCCAGAGGCTTCCTGAGAAATCATGAATTTTTTTATATATTTTATTTTTTATTGTTTTTCACCAAAAACACACATATTTATATATATATTTTTTTATCAAATATATCAATATGTGCACATTAAATATCATATTGCTATTTTTGATAATATAGAAAGATAGAATATATTCCTATAAAGTTTGTTCTCAATTTAACGGCAGAATATTATTTACACTAGAACGATGAGGGACAATACGACGCATGCCAAAGTCCAACAACTGAAGCTTCGAGGCAAATACAGAATTAATTCCAACACTGCCTGCCTGCCTGCCGTGACTGTGGTTTTTGCCCATTGGCGCAGATACACATGACGGGGTGCATTAATTAATTTATTGTTGAATTGGGAAATTTGCCCCTTTTTCCTCAGTTCAAACACAACTTAGGCCTAATTACTAAGAAGGAGCTCTAACCGCTATAACTCCCTAGATACGTTTAAAGTAAATTTAGGGGGAAACTTCAAAGATATTTGTTTAGACATAAGTTTAAAGCGAATAGTCACATATGTTTTTTTGTCGAGATCGATTATGCTTTCGCAAGTTCTTCTAAATTACAACGCTTTAAGAAAATCATTTGAATGTTATATATGTAAATATTTTTTAAATAGTTAATTATTCTGTCATAAAAAAGCTACAAACTTATTTTGTAGCTTGAGAAAACAGGTAAAAGCTATATTCATTATAATATTTTAAAAATATGTGCCTCTCAAAATAGCAACCTTTATTTATACTATAGAATAAAGCGTTAGGAGAAAATAATTTTTAATAATCGACTACACGAGCTTTCGGGCAGTCAAGCCCTTCAACTGGTAATGATACATGATGGCAATAGGCCTTAAATAGGATTCCGTTTTTTAAGATATATTTACATATGAGAAAAATAATATAGGACGGCTAAAAAACAATTTAGTTAAAAAATATGTGCAAATCTAAGCTATTGTATACTATATTTATGTAACTATGCTAATCCTGTAATGCCGGTTGACAAACAAATGGTAGGTTTGTAATTGGCTAAAACATGTGACTAAATAATGAAGAGAGACTAGTATTAGGATATCGACTGTTCAACCTCTGGGCCTTTCTCAATAAATTAACTTCTACCCAGTCACCTCAGTTGCTATATAGCTGAAAACATAAGGACGAACAATAGGAGTGTCTTGTTTTATAACGCTAAAACGCGAACTTCCAAAACTGTAGGTTCTTCAATAATTCGCAATCCTATATACTTCTTATGATTAAAACAATTGTTAAAATTATTTTTAAATACATAGTACGGTCTTATATATAAATCTGATTTTACTTATTAGCAGATTATTTAAACAATTAAAAAGGTTTCTGGAGATTAGCTTCTTTTTATTTTAAAACCGTCTCAAGCTTTGAGGCATCTCTGTACAGGAGTACATATACAATGGATAAAACACCGCCTGATGCCAACTAACCTTTATATATGTTATCTTGTAGAACGGCAGAGATTCCCGAAATCTTGACGGTTTTAAAATAAAAACAAACTCGTCTTCGGAAACCTTTTTAATTGTTTAATTAATGTTCAAGAGATTTAAATCAATTTTGCTATTTAAATATCAACAGGTGTAACTCAGTTATACAGTTGTATTTGTTGAACTATTCATTTTTAAATCTATATTGCCATTGTCATTCCATGATTATCATTTATATAATAGTTTAAATTTTGCCTATTTCACTCATTCACGCAGTATGCACTTGTTATAGAGAGAGAGATGATTTAATATAGAGAAAATAAAATTATTTTTTCAACATATATATCATCATTTACGCTGATCTTGTTATGTTGCGGTTGAGGCTTTATTTAATAATTACCACCGTCTAATAGTAATATGTTTTATTTACTACAAGCATGGCTGCGCTTGTTCTATACTCTTCTTTTATACATCACAACATTAATAATCATGGTCAAAAGTCCATAAACATAATAATCTTTTTATGTTACAGATCTTTGACTACATATAAACAAAAGCCTAACATGGATCAATATAAGCTATAATGAAAAATAAAAATAGATATAAATGAAGAGTTAGAATGCCAGATAATAAATGAAAGGATGTATCCAATCCTGTAGTTAAGCAATGCTGATCACAGAGTTATACGCCTCTTCCATTTTCCTTTTTTTTCACATTTTGAAACAACATTGCTCCAGGGCAGATGAACCATTATCTTTCTTTTCTTTTTTATAAACGTCAGATAAAGGTGTAGATAAAATAAGAATTAAAGTGGAATTTATTTAAATAAACTCAGTATGTAGAATTATTAACGGAGAAAGATTCAATTTTTCAATGGTTACTAACATTCTGCACTTTCACAATGTTTTATGGCCTAAGATCGGTCCTATCTTTTAGAAAAATGTTACTGACGTTGTGGAATTGCAACTTCCCCTGTAAGGGTGAGGGTCATAAACCGGAACCAAGATATTAAGGTTGGCTGAATTCACCTAAACTGGTGTTCTAGCCTATTCATCGATCAGAATTTGCGAGCTTCCGCAAAGAAATTAAAGAATTCACAAAAAATTGTTTTATTATTCGATATTTTTAAAAGGGGAGAGGTTCATTTTTAAATAAATATAATATTTAGCTAAAACTCAAACGAAACTAGTCGTAAAGAGAAACTCTCGTTCTATGAAGAAAATATTATGAAATTTAATAAATTTAATTAATCCAAAATATGTCATTCTTTTAATATATACATAATATCAAAAAAGGCATATCCACTTTTATTTGGTAGAGCTAAAAGGTTCACGTTTGTGAACTAGGTCAGGATATGTCTTTATTGATTTTAATACCAGCACCTGACTTTTTTAAAATTATTTTTTCACCTATTTATATATAGATGGGAAATTCATATATATATGTCGTAAAAAAAGATGTATTTTAGGTACGTTACCAATTCATTCATGCAGTCGTGGATTGAAGTGAAATGATAACTTTTATATCCAAAATTGTATTTATTTTAATGATTACATCCTAAGAACAAAACAGTTTGCATACATACAATTCTATAAATATTATCTAAGTATATACAAAAAACATCTTGGGTTGTACTCCTTTTGTTAAGGATTTTAAAAAATTAACTCTGTGTTAATTCTATGATTATTTAAAATATAATTATATTAATGAATAATAAAAATTATATTTTTATTATGTCATATATATATATAAAGTAGAAAAATAAATAAATGTTCAGCTCTGTCTTAACAACCTATATCATTTGTAACGTTCTAACAGCACCATGATATCTTTTGACGTAGTTAATATGTACCCCAGCCTACCACACCGTCTAATAATAGATAACACAATAGAATTTTTAGCATTAAACAATATTCCTCCAGATACTTCTACTAAAATTATTTCATTAGTTAAGCTCAGCCTACAATACAACATATTCTCCTTCAATAGTAATTTTTATAGACAAACCAAGGGCTCCCCCATGGGAAGTCCCCTCTCTTCACCTTTGGCAGAAATAGTAATGAGAAAAATAGATAAAACAATAACCAACCTTTTTCCCACAGATATCATCATCTGGCAGAGATACATAGACGACATCTTTTGTATAGCCAACTCTACCAAAATAGATACCATTTTTACCCAACTAAAGTCCATACAAAATGATATTGATTTTACCATAGAAACAGAAAACAATTAGACCTTACCATTTCTAGATGTACTTATACTAAAAACACAAAACCAATATACAACAGAAATATACCATAAACCAAACTCCTCTCCAGATTATATACACTTTTCCTCTTATTGCCCCCTCAGTCACAAGACCAACACTGTAAAAACCCTCTCAAAACGAATATATACACATTGTTCCACCCAACTCTCAAAAGATACAGAAACCCAATTTTTGATCAATAAACTCACTTCTAGTGGTTATCCGGAAAACTTTATATTAAGACATTTCCATAATCCCTCTCTTATAATAAATAATCATGTTTATAAATCAATATGTATATTTCCCTATTCCCATAGTAGTACCAATATAGCCAGAATTTTAAGCAAACACGGTATAAGAACATATTATGAAAGCAACCCGAGTATAGCAACCATAATAAGAAACCCCATTACAAGAAACAGTATTCCTATAACAAAACTATACAATAGCAAAGCCGTATATTCCATATCATGCAACCAATGTAATAATGTATATGTAGGTGAAACAGGCAGGCATATAAAAGACAGAATAGACGAACATAGAAGAAATATTAAAAACAAAGACCCCAAATCTCTAATAGTACAACATATTAGAAACACAGATCACGATTTCAACCTAGCAAACCCTAATATTCATTATACAAACATAAATAGTAAATACAAAAGATTAATACTAGAAGCACTGATTTCATCAAAATATAATAGCATAAATAGACACATAGATATCCCAGAGACATATGATAGGCTGGTCCAAAAACTAAAATAGAATTATCCGATTTCTCTTCATCACACCACTTAACAATATTGCATATAATAATATCAACCAATTGACTAATATACATAGCAATAATTTTTCTTAAATACTAAAATATAAAACTTCATAAATAGTCCTAGATATGCAAAATACGGCTTATATATATATATATATGTATAAATAAATATATGGCATATACTGGATATAAATTATTGATCGGCTAGTATTTCTAGGGGCAATACGCCTCTCTTTATCAAGGCTTTTCTTTGATTTAAACTAAATCACGCGGGCATGTGATCCACTCACGCTATACAAGACTAAAGCGAGAAACCATTTAAATAAAATATATATAACTGTACATACATGATTACTTGAAATTGTATCCATTATTCCTGTAGAAGGGCAGCTTGCGCCCGAAAGCTCGAATGATTTTTCAAATAAAGAAACTTATCCTTTTTGAATCTATTCCTTATTATAGTTATTTAAAGAGTTTAATTTCTTAATAGTTTTAACTCTGTGTAATTTAAATCATTTTCGCAGTTTGTTAGTTTCCTTTTAATCTACAGCAGACAAACTAATATAACTATTGATAAATATGGTCCATCTACATATTAAAATTGGATCAATAACAAGACGTATTTTGGATTTTTTTGATTGAAAAGCTTCATATCCAAGCAAAAATAAACATAATATTTCAAAGGTCAAAAGTCTCTCTATATTGAAGCAGTTGTTCTAAATCGTAAAAGCAAGTACTTGGAAAGAGAAACGCTAGGCCTCTCGAAATTTTGTCATTATATTTTACTTCAAATAAATCTTTTCGGTCAAATCAAAATTTCGCCTCTTTATTTCGGTAATATTATAAATGGCATACATAATATTTTTACAATCAACACTTGACACATTCTAAAAAGTATAATCCAATTATCGATATGAAATTTTTAACGTTAATTATTCAAAATTGCTCACTTTGTTGTATATACAAGCGTATATTTCAAGTTTAATTTGTTCCCACAGAGTATCTGTGTAATAACATAAGAAAATAGGCGCTAGCCGTAAGAAGATAGGTTTTCTTTGTTTATTATGGTTATAAGTTACTAGCCGAATGACCCGGGCAACGTCCGTGTTTTACCCGATTGAGTGTTTTGATTCAAATACTATTTGTTACAATTATAATTTGGCGCCTTAAATAAATGCATATGTTAGTTAGGATCAGACATCATATCGCCACGCTGTAATATTCAAAGAAAAACAGGGTAACGTGGTAAGATTCTTTTAATAGAACACGACGAGCTTTCAGGCAGCAACTGCCCTTCTTCAGGTCTAATACAAGTGTAGATAAAGAAGTGCCATATTTATAAGCGAAAATATTTACATATATACGCGCAAAGAATAAGGAATTTTACATACTGGAGATTAGAAAGGGGAATTCCCATTCCCCTTTCTAATCTCCAGTATGTAAAATTCCTTATTCTTTGCGCGTATATATGTAAATATTTTCGCTTATAAATATGGCACTTCTTTATCTACACTTGTATTAGACCTGAAGAAGGGCAGTTGCTGCCTGAAAGCTCGTCGTGTTCTATTAAAAGAATCTTACCACGTTACCCTGTTTTTCTTTGAATATGTTAGTTAATAACTATAGCCTATGTGCTTTATCTGTCTATGTACTGTTGGCTTCCGTAGGCGTCTCTTACTGGGAAAAAGAAAGAGAGGATTCCATTTGGTTATTAACTAATATATGCATTTATTTAAGGAGCGACCCGCTCCAACACAATAGTTACAAAAATGGGGGGGGGGGCAAAGGTGGCGTGATCGTAGCCGACCAATAGGAGGGCGCCATTCAAAAAAAAAAAAAAGCCAACCGTGACAGAGGCGACGAAGAATGACGCTCGTAACTGTATATAGAATTCTGTGTTATCACTCTTGCAAATCAATAAAAAAAAATGTTTGATCAATCTTCTTGGAGTCCGTATCTTCAAAAGGTTTGAGCAAAGTCAACATTTACAGAGTAGATTGATTGGCTAATAAAAAACTAATAATCCATATAAATAACGAGAACTCTCCCCTTGGCTGATTACAAATTGTATGTTTTACAAGACACATTTTTAAATATAAAAGTCTCACCAAGGTATCAGTATGTAAAATGTTCGACTACTGGAAGCCGTTGGTATAATGAAGTGAAGGGTGTTGCTTCAAGCTCATCGATTCGCAAAAAAATATTCCAATTAGTGCTGTGATAAGTTGAGATAATTGAAGTCAGGATAAAAACTTTAATTATTTTTGTATTATTATGGCGATTTAATAATTATTTACAATTTTATTTTGCTAGGTTTTAGTTATCCTTTTTACTCAAAGTCTTCATAACCTGGGTTTTATCTTTAACAGTATCTGTTATTGATATTATTTTAAGATAGATTTATAAAATATTGAGGTGAAGTATATTTGACACGAATGGGGCAAATAAAATAACCTGCAACTCTTTTACATATTGAAGCGATGCAGCAGAGAAATAGAAGAGAAGACGTGGGGAAGCCAAGAGAGAAGGTATGCCGGGGCTCCCCCAGGGAAGTGTGGATTGACACATTCCAGAGGAGGGGGGTGGCAGACAGTCGGGCAGTCCAGCTGGCGCCGCGGTGGGGAAGGGATCAGCCGAGTCCAGCTGGTGTCGCCGTGAAGGAAGCCGGCCTGCCGGGGATTGGTGTGTGCCGAGAAAACATGGCAGTCTGAGGGAAGAAGTTTGTCTGGTGACAACGGGACCTGCAGCAGGGAGAACGGCGGGACAACAGACGCAGCAGGTGGGCTCCGAACGTGGGGCCGTATGGACTGACCGGGAAGACGGTAGCGGAGAAGGATTCCTCTAGTGGCGGGCATTGAAGGCAAGTCAATCTTCTACTGTATAGTTACTTATCTACTCTTTAAATCTCTTACAATAAATATACCGCACTAAGCTGTATCCTAAAGAATCCACATTGTTCTCTTAGAACCTTGAACGCAAACATCGACGGCTGAGAAGCGTCGTAACAATATTATACACTAGATATTGTAGCACATGTGACGGATAAAATTGAAAATACCTTTAAATCGAAATTTTATTGTCTTAAGCTCCCTCTTCACATTTAAAAATAAGTTTCTTCAAAAAGCTTCCATGAAAAAATCCAAATCTGCGAGACATGTACCAACTCACTTCCCATCAGGCTGCGACACTGCGATAGAAAGGAAAAGAGCTACGCATGTGTTACCCAGCGGCGCTATTGAAGAGCTTGGAAACAAAACGGACACCTAATAAACTGGTTAATTCGTATATTAGAGTAATACGAAATTTAGACATAACACTCCTTCAATTAATCAAATTACTCTATCTCTCTCTATAAATGATTAAATAAACCTAATTTAATCTTTATTCAAAACTTAATCTATAAAGAAAGTTGAAGAAGAACTATCTCGAAAGTTTATTTAATAAATTGATAAGAAATAACTTCTGTGGATTCAGTTTTCATATTATTGTTGTGTGACATAAATAAATATAATTTATTTTTATTCTCCACGAGAAACCCTGTAAGTAACTTTATCAGAAAGGTTTTAATCGATTTAATGTGTGAAAGTAAAAAAAGAGTTATTTTACAGAGCGAGTTACACTAGGGGAGAAGGAATTATATTTCCGCTGAAAGTACGTATAAAATATATCATATCTACACTCTCTCCCTTATTTGGCAGTCTGCCCTGTGTAAAATGACGCTATGTGATAAACATTGGCGTATATTGAATTAAATATAAGAGAAGTTCAAATAAACCCTATGTTAGAATTTATATATATATTTATTATAGAATATATATATTTATTTGGTCATTAAATTCAATGATATAATAGAATATCGTCTCTGTAAATATTAACTTATCATCATCTTGTTTACTTTCTTTTATATTTATATTCCTCATATCCAAATATTAATTTGTAAGTTGTATTTGTTGCTGATAAATTATATTATATTAAACTCTAGAAATTAAACCTAATAACCAAAATACATCATATATGTGTATGTGGGTTGGAAAAATGTTTTTAATGAATGTATTATTATTATATAAAATAATGTTTTATTCTTTCAATATACACTGCGTGACATTGAAAATGGAACACCAAGAAATAGTGGCCAGAAAGTGATGAAACTCGGCAGACAGAGAGAGACACGGACGAACAATAAGTGATATTTATTTCAAAATGATAGTCATAATACAGAGCGAGAACGGCGTCGGCTTAGTAGCAAGTAGGACCACCGCGGACGGCGATGCACGCAGCAACACGTCTAGGTAGAGAGTCAATCAGAGTACGGATGGCGTCCTGAGGGATGACTCTCCATTCCCTCTCAACCATTTGTCACAGTTCGTCTTCTGAACGCGGCTGTGGCAAGGCATGCAAACGGCGTCCAATGATGTCCCAGACGTGCTCGATTGGTGAGAGATCAGGAGAGTACGGTGGCCAGGGAAGCATCTGTACATCTTGCAGAGCTTGTTGGCTAATGCGAGCAGTGTGCGGTCGGGCGTTATCCTGCTGATAAAGGGCATTGGGTACCCCCTGAAGGTAGGGGAGTGTCACCGGTCGCAGCACATCATCAACGTATCGTTGGGCCGTCATAGTGCCCTGAATACGAAGTAAAGGTGACCTGGAATTATACGCGATTGCGCCCCAAACCATGATTCCACGTTGTCGCACGGTGGGGCGTTCCACAATTGCTGCCGGATTGGACCTTTCTCCACGTCGACGCCACACGCGTACACGGCGACTATCACTGGATAAGCAGAAACGCGACTCATCTGAGAACACGACCCTGTGCCATTCCGTCATCCACGTCGATCTAGCCCGGCACCATTCCAAACGTTGGCGCCTATTCGGTGGGGTCAGTTGCAGCCTTCTTAGCGGACGGCATGAGTGTAAGCCATTAGCAACCAATCGACGGGAAATGGTTCTGGTCGAGATGGAATGATCTAGGGTGTCTTGCACATGTTGCAGGATGGCGGTACAAGTGGCTTGTGGGGCCGCCACTGCTTGTCGAAGGATACGCCGATCCACACGTGCTGACGTCACTCTGGTTGCACCGGCATTCCTATAAATTGCCACATTTCCTTGTTCAACCATCTTCTCCACAGTCGGTGCACCGTGGACGCACCAAGGTGTGTATCAGCTGCGATTTGACGTATGGACCAACCTGCCCTTTTCAGTCCGATCACCATGCCCCTCGTAAAAGCGTCTGTCTGCTTGAACTGCCTC
The DNA here is from genome assembly GCA_030710605.1 of Cordylochernes scorpioides. Lineage (NCBI taxonomy): Eukaryota > Metazoa > Arthropoda > Arachnida > Pseudoscorpiones > Chernetidae > Cordylochernes > Cordylochernes scorpioides. The sequence continues at coordinate 54,239,099 of CP092863.1, read as the reverse complement.
CGTTTACGATGACCTGGCATTCTCTGTTATTACACGTGTCTTTTGACACAAGAACAAAATTTCTACAATGATTTTCCTTGAAAAAATAACGACACGAATACTGTCCTTTCTGCAAGTTCCTTCCCTTATATCTTACTCCATGTGCGCACGAGAGCTGCGCATTTTACATCATTTGCATAACTCGGTTAGGCGCGTCTACCCTGAAATTTGCATAATTTTCTGGCCACTATTTCTTGGTGTTCCATTTTCAATGTCACGCAGTGTATATACATGATCTAGTTTTCTTTCTAAAAATAAATTTATTTGAGCTCACACACACACGCAGTTATTTTTCTCATTTATTTATTTATTTTAATTAATTCCTTTCTTTTTATTTATTTCTAAATTTGATCATGTATGTATATGATAAAAAGAAAGATAGAATAATTTATATATGTGATGTTCTATTTAAAAGAACGAGTAAGAATGAATAAGAGAAGATCTATGACAATAGAAACTCTAACTTTATTACTCTCTTGACCTATATATATATCGCGCTTCTCGCGGACATGCAAATCAACCATCCTTTTAAAAGGAAACAACATGTAAAAATATACAAAACAAAACAATATTATGCAAACATCTCGAGGTATGCGACAGACTCCCCCTCCATGACCTCTCATCACTCCTGTGATGGGACTCCGGGTGGTCTATGATGAAATTATCCTCCGGCCACTTGGTGATGGTTATATCCTGCTTCCAGTTGATGGGGGTCGAGGTTGCATCAGTGATTTCTGGCCCTACCCTCACACCGCCTTTGACAAGGCATCTCATCTTGTACGATTTGGTCAATGTCTCGTTCTCTAGATTCGGGTTGGAAGTGAAGTCAAAATGGATTGAAAATCCCATTGAACCTTCATAGCTCTCGACACGAATGTCTTTAAGATATGCCAGAACAGGCTCGTCATAGGGTTGGATGTAATACAATTCCAGGCAATTTACGAGTAATTCCATCTTCGGTCTAGTTGGTCTGCCTATTTTGACATACCACTTCTGAGTTCGAAGTAGCTGCAGGTAACGATAGAACCTCGTGGCCTCTAAAGTAAAGGATAAGACATCCTCCCCAATCATGGCAATGTCACGTAGTCCTTTATTTGTCCAATTCGCTTTCACAACTTCCTCGTATATATCTACAGGAGATCCTGGTAGAAAGAAGATTGTTTTACCTCTACGCAAATATCCACTTTCTATCTCTGAAATTTCCCTCATTCCAATGTCGTATTTATCAAGCATGTTTTTTTTTTTTGCATCTGGCTGAATTCTTTAGCATAAATCCAAACTTTTTGGCAGCGTGTTAATTTCTTTAATACCTTTAAAATTAACAAACGACATCTTGCGTGATTGCATTTATCGAAATCACCTATTCCATGGCAGATAATAGCATCACATATTCCTAATTTCATATTTCTTTTTCACCGCTTGTTTGAAACGAATAGATTCCTTTTTTGAGAGTTTCCAATAGAGTATCGTAACAAGGTAGCTCTCTCAAAGCTCTTTTCAATAACTTCATGTCTTTGGTGATGGTGTTTCTGTTATTCCAGGTGGTGGAGAGGCTCAACTCCTTTGGAGGTGCTTCCTCGCCGGTGCCAGGCTTTGGTTCTTTTTCGCCAGTACCAGACTCCTTAATAGGTTCTTTTTCGCCAGTACCAGACTCCTTAGTAGGTTCTTTTTCGCCAGTACCAGACTCCTTAGTAGGTTCTATTTCGCCAGTACCAGACTCCTTAGTAGGCCCTTGTTCCCCAGTACCAGACTCCTTAGTAGGTTCTTTTTCGCCAGTACAAGACTCCTCAGTAGGCCCTTTTTCCCCAGTAACAGACTCCTTAGTGGGTTCTTTTTCTCCAGTACCAGACTCCCTAGTAGGCCCCTGTTCCCCAGTACCAGACTCCTTAGTAGGTTCTTTTTCTCCAGTACCAGACTCCCTAGAAGGTTCTGTAGAATCTTTAGGCTCCATTCCACTATCAGCAATAACATCTACCTCTTTCGTAAGAGGCTCTGCACTTTCAGTTTCTATAACTGACTTTTTATCAACTTGAGCTTTTTCACTTTCTTCAACTTCAACAGACTTTTTTTCAACTTCAGCCTTTTCACTTTCATCTGCTTCAACGGAATTTTTCTCAACTTCGGCTTTTTCACTTTCTTCCGTTTCTACAACTGAATTTTTTTCAACTTGAGCCTTTTGACTTTGCCCAACTTCTACAACAGACTTTTTTTTCAACTTCGGCTTTTTCAAGACTTACTCCAGACTTTTCAAGACTTACTTCAGACTTTTCAAGACTTATTTCAGACTTTTCAAGACTTATTTCAGACTTTTCAAGACTTATTTCAGACTTTTCAAGACTTATTTCAGACTTTTCAAGACTTATTTCAGACTCAATACTTTCTAGAGACTCAAGGCTCTCCAGAGACTCAAGGCTTTCTAGAGACTCAAGGCTTTCTTTTTCTTCCTCTTCTTCTTCTTCTTCTTCTTCTTCTTCTTCCTCCTCTTCTTCTTCTTCTTCCTCCTCTTCTTCTTCTTCTTCTTCTTCTTCCTCTTCTTCGCTGAAATATTCTTCTTCATCTTCTTTCTTATTTTCAAAAAGAATGTTCATCATCAAGCGTTGCTGGTCCCTCATCAAGCGCTGCTGGTCCGCCATCGCCCAGGCTTTCAATGGTCGAATTTGAGAATCCTGTCGGCTGCGCCATATTGTGATGTTCTATTTAAAAGAACGAGTAAGAATGAATAAGAGAAGATCTATGACAATAGAAACTCTAACTTTATTACTCTCTTGACCTATATATATATATATATATATATATATATCGCGCTTCTCGCGGACATGCAAATCAACCATCCTTTTAAAAGGAAACAACATGTAAAAATATACAAAACAAAACAATATTATGCAAACATCTCGAGGTATGCGACAATATATATATATATAGAATACATTTTTCCTTCTCTCTATCTTTCTTATTTTCAAATCTTATATATACTGCACGACACTTATATTTTAACACTAAAATAAACTGGGCAGAAAAAATACGCAAATTTCAGGGTGAAGTTGGTTCACGGAGTTATGTAAATGATGCAAATTGCGTAGTTCTCCCGCCAATGTTGATTGAGATATAAAAGAAGGAACTTGAAAATTTGCCAATACCTGTCTTATTTTGTGAAAATAAATATAAATCAAATTATTAATTTTAATAAATATACATTTAAAAGTTGTGAAATAGAAAAAAAAAGGGAAATTGAAGAAATGAAGTATAAATTTTTAAAAATTCGAAATATTAAAATGTTTATATTAACAATAAAGGACTAACAAGATTCACGCAAAGCTTCGGCAGGTACACGTCATATACTTGTATATGCGGAACATGGCGAAAAAAGAAGTGAATATATTTAGAATAGAAAAAGAGCTAAAGACAGAACGATGATAATATTTATTCAAACAAAAAAAGGATATAAGAGTTTAGAATTTTTTTAAATGAAATAATCATTTAAAATTTTCTTACATTTTTTTTTTCAAATTTAATGATTTTTAAATTATAATAATAGTCCTAGTGTACAATTGTAGATAACATAATTGTAATATTTTTGATCCTTTTAAATGGACCCCATAATGGTTTAACTGGGGTGGAAAGAGATTGGTACCAGGCAGGGTCTTGTCAAAAGTTCACCTGGCGATCGTTTCGACCCTGAGCTTTACGACGATACCAAACTATTAGACCTTTATGGAATTAAATAAAAAATAAGGTCAATGATTTTGGAAAAAAAATGGAATTAAAGCTATTTTTCTGAGAAAAAATAGTTTTATTTTTTAAATGTGTAATTAATGTGTAATGTGTGTTGTGTGTAACTGTGTTTGGTATGAAACAGTCTGAGGTTTTAGTAATGTCTTTGAATATCCAAATGTTTTTTCTCTTCATTATTTTAAAATACGCTGATAAAGAAGGTTATAAAATGAAAGGATTCAGAAGCATGAATGTTTCTTTTACACACAATACAAACTTCTACTGTCCTTACTGCGATGAAAAAATATATTGGGAGGGCTTGGCTTATCAGTGGTGAACCCTCCCAGCGGTTTAGCCAATTTAATCCACCAGACCGCTTCTCAGAGCTCTAATACTGTATTGGACGATTCTGCTTATATACGCAGCACTGAAGGATGGGATCTCAGAAATGGTTTTCAAGAAAACTATGGACATAAGCTTATAGGACAGTAGAATTACATTCAAATATTTGCATCGAGCAATGCTCTTCCGCAAACAATATAGACAAGGCCAGTGAGGCATAAATTTATCCTTTTTTGTTTGAATAAATATTATCATGATACTGTCTTTAGCTCTTTTTCTAGTCTAAATATCTTCACCACTTCTTTTTTCGCTATGTTCCGCATATATAACGCGTAACTGCCGAAGCTCGTTATAGCCCTTCATTGTTAATATATGAATTACAAATATTTCATAATTTCCTTTGTTTTGTACTTCATTTCTTTACTTTCCCTATTTTCTTTCTATCTTACAACTTTAAATGTATATATATATAAATTAATAATTTGATTCATACTAATAGAAAAAAAAATAATTTAATTGTTCAGTTTTTTAGATTGGTACACTATCATTATATTTTTAACAATTAAATAATTTTGAAATAATTTCAAAGCAATATTTAAGATTATTCTATTTTATACCAATATATTTACATAAGTTGACACACATTCATATAGATTTATTGAATATAAATAAATGCATGAAGATATTGATATCGGAGATCACAGAATTATAAAAGATAAATTTATATATTTATTAAGACTTTGACAGGTTTTTTTTTTGCTTGTAATCACAAAGAGTTTTATTTAGGATCCTGAAAATATTTGGATACATTCTTCCTTTGAAGTCTTGAACAATCGCTGGAAAATCAAGTCACAAAACTCCCAAGAGTTTCCAAATTGACTTCGTGCCACACATAAGATATAAAAAGAAATATAGAAAGTAGTTCATTCTTGTCCATTTCAATCATCCAGAAGTCTGAAGATTTGTACACTTGCATTCTTAGTTATCAAAATTCGAAACTATTTTAAAGGCGTAAGATTCATTTTGATATTAAACAATTTCTACTGCCCTTACTGCAATGGAAAAATTAATGAGAGGGCTCATCAGTGGTGACCCCTATCAGCGGTATAGCCAGTTTAATCTAACATACCGCTGTTATATTGCATTTTTGGAACTTCCTTTTATAGTGATACTGTTGATAGACTCTTTGAATAGGTATTTTAGAAGAACTATGGACATAAGCTTAGTTGTACTGAGTGATTCTTCAAATTTTCAGAATTCTATTCGGTCTGGCAGCATATTGATATTAAATTACATAATTAAAATGGTAATTTGAAATTAGCCAGTTTCTGACCACACTGACAACCCAGAAGTCGGGTAATTGCATTGTCTTCAGGTTCAAATAAGGATACAAAATTTCAGACTTCTACGATCTCTATAAGTTTATCAAAATATTTCACAATATTTGTAGACAGATATGGAAGCAAATTACATAAAATATTCTAAAGACGCATAGTTCATCACAATTTATAATTCTTCAAACCTTTTGTGTGTGTGTGTGTCTGTGTTTGTGTTATGCTGTGTGTTGTGTGTGTGTGTTTTGTGTGCGCTCAATGGATAATTATTTACTAGAAACGGTAAAATATTCCGGGGATAACTCTTCTGATGAGTGACCACCACCCGGTTGACAATCTCTGTAGAATCAAGAAGTACCTGATGGAATCCAACCTCCAATAAATGATACCTCCACAAGAACCAAACAACATCCATGTTTCTGAGCAGTTTTTCTCAGAGCTTCGTTTAAAATATAAACAAAATGTAGATGTTCATATATTGCATAATATCAAAAATATTCATATCCCATTGATAATTGATCAGTTAAAAAGTTTAATCATATAAAAAAAAATTATAGTTTATTATTTTTTATAAGTTTTGAAGAACCTTTTCCCAAACCCTTCTAAAAAAGAACGAAAGAAATATAACAGGATGGTACCATTATTGAATGCATACCGCATCTATCGAAATAAAGAGCAACTAAATAATTTGTAAATTCCAGAATATTGGCAAGAATATTTCATTTTGGCAAATATCCAGCATATATATATCGTACAGGTTGTTAATCATCGACCAAACAAGGTGGTCCTAGAGACCACTATTTTGGAATTTTAAAAATCAATGCGTTAGTTGATATTTACTCCAATAGATATCAGCCAACAGCAAGATCAGATGAATGGTCTGAGAAAAAGAGAATTACCTTTTATTAATAATCTCAATAAGTTCAAATCCCGTAGTACACATCAGGAAAGGAGAATATAAAGAAAGGGTCCCACCATTGGTATTCCCCGAAAACTGCCAGCGCCATGTAAAATTCAAATGTGGACAATTACCCCTCTCCTTCACCGCAGGTGGCGCCACCTTCCGTATAATTTATTATTTTCCCCCTTAGAAAATGCTGACGTCATCCTAATGCACTTTCTTCACCGAAGAATCCTTGAACACCCACGTCTAGGTTCCCCTGCATTGTTAGATGACGACACACATCAATCTAACCACCATTATCTGTAACCCTTTCTTTCAAAGAGACCAACAGATAGCTTTTGGATCGATTAATAGTAAACGACCAACTATCCATTACCAATTATCTTCAAACAATTTCTTTCTTTTAAGAAATTCCCTCTTTATTATCTTGAAAGATTTCGGTGTCGGATGTATTAAGTGTTAGGTCGTGAATAAACTTCTTTTATTTATTATCTATCTTATTATAATAGATTTATGTTTGACATATATTGTTTGATATTATTTTTCTCCACTCTCCACATTATAACCACTTTTGAGTGCGATGTTGATTCTGAATTACGTTATTATATAGATTTTGCTACTATTTAATATTATAGCACGATAGCAGATTGATTGATAGGAATTATGCGTTCCAAACGGTTTTTCGTTAAAGAGATCGAAAATATTTTGTTCAAAAAGGTTTTCGTCAAAAGGTACGTTATAAAGAATGTGAATTGTGAATATAGATTTAAATTGTAGTATGAAAGGTCAAAGGCAGTTGTTTTCCTAATATATTCTGTTGACATTCCGTTCGAAAAACCGAGCAAAGATAATATAAATTTATGGTATAATTTTTCAAATGGATTTAAAGTAAATAATTTAGGATGTTCGAGAGGTATTAGAACATTAGCCTGTGCTACGAACAGTCTAGAAAGACATCCAGTTCTAAGCTAATTCACCTACATCGCGACATTTATATCTATAGTTTTTCTATTAAAAAAAAAATATATATATATATATATATGTAGTATATTTTTGAGTGAGACAGTTCACAACCTTCTAATATTTGTTGTAATCCCATCCCTATATAAAAATATGTATCAACTTTGTAAGATGGATATGACAAATAAAGCAAAGAGAGAGGTAGACCAAGCGAAGCCATAGACCAAACGTACAGGTATTATGATAGTGAGTCACATCCGCCCAGGTGGCCGGCCAAGGTCGGACTATAGCAACCAAAACCAATCTTTCGAAACCAAAACCTAAGATGAAAGGCTAGACACCGAGGCGCGCCGTTACGCCTGAGCAAAAAAAACAGCTTGACCAGCAGCCAATGAGAGTCAAGGCCAGGATGGACGGTTGAGGGTTGCTATATATAGGTGTCATTAGAAAGTTTCGTTTTAGCATGTAGAAGGCGGAATAATTGTCATCATTAGAAAGTTTCGTCAGTTAGTTAGTTAGATAGATAGATAGATAGTTAGTTAGTAGTTGTTTCAGAGCGACGCCGTTATACGGTCGGGTCTCTCAACCCTATCCGCGATGTAGGGCATCCGTGACGCCCGTGGTCCGACTGACTTCGTCCGTGGTCTACCTCTACCTTCTTGGAGTTACCATCTAGACCTGCCTCTGTCTCTTTGCTGTCCCAGTGCGGGAATCCCATCACGCACCCACTACCACGACTGCCCAGCACATTCCACATCGGGTTTACTACAGAACCTGTTAAAGTCGACAGGATGTCTGAGGACAGCAACATGCAGAGGATAACGGAGGCCGAAAACGAGTACTTCGCGGATGCCCTCACCAACATGCAGCCCCACTGCAAAGACCGAGTAAGCCGCCTAAAAGACGCCATGCGAGGACTTGCTGCGCCTCGCACCGAGGAGGTCACCATCGCCCCCATCAACATCTCCTGCGCCACAAACATCTTCATCCATCGGCTCGAACAGGCAGACGAGACTCTTCGAGAAATCCTGGCATTGCCCCGCCAACCAACATCGACGATGTCCCATGGCAACCATCGCAAAAAGTGACCACCAAGCCTCATCGCAGCCCACTCCACAAGCCCCATTCAAGACATCCATCTGGTAGGAGAAATTTCTCTACAGAACTATTTAATGTAACACTATCTCCGTTTGCTCTGAATTAATTATTCGATACCATTTTAATAGCAATAACATTATTATTATAAATCCATCAAGTTCATTATTTTACCATTTTATAGCATTTCAATTCAAATTTAAAACCTTGTACACCCTCATTTACCAATTTTTACTTTATTTTACGCAACTTTTAAATTTAAATTCATTAATTTCAATTTTACATAAAAAATCATATTGTATTTTAATTACTCGAATCATATTTTCTAAACTTATTTGTGTGTTTTTTTTTAATACCTTATTTATGGCCATAGTATTAATAATTAAATTTATTACGCTCTTTATTTTACTTGACCTATTACTATTCAAATTGATATTTCTCAATATTTTAAAAGTTTTAAAACTAGTCCTAGATTTGTATTTTTATAAATATTAATTTTAAATCATCTCATCACATAATGTGCCTCCCATTTTTCCCACAATTACAAATATAACTATAAATTACAATATTATAATGAAGAGGTCCCCATCATCTCTAAAATCAATCCATATATTTTAGGATATTTCTTTTACATTAAGATATTTCTATTCCTTTCATCCCTAAACAGTTAAAACCATTAGCCAACCTATATCTTGATCCTTCCAACTCTGCCTTCCATACTTCTCTCGTCTCTTGATCATTTTCCATTGGCCTTCTATGCCTTCGTTCTAACCATCCCTCGTCCATCGCAGAGTTCCTGTTTGTCGATTTTTTTTTAAATTTACACCCAGGTCGCTGTCCCAGCATTCTTTATTTCATTCTTTTTTCCTCAAACTCGGGTTCAATCAATCAATGGCAACAGTCGAGCCCTGTTTTCACAATCTACCTTCCATCCTCTAACCTCTTCAACGGTTCCTGAGACTCCTGCTCGTCAACATTTTTTAATTTTTATTTTTTAATGATTCATCGACCTGGTACACTCTTCCTCCCCATGTTAACTCCACACGGAGAGCTTGGATAACCAGCGAGATATTTTTTTTTTTCTTTTTTTCTCTAACGCTCGACCCAGGCCATCATCAGCACGATGCGCCCACTCATTTTTCGTTTACTTTTATTTTTCATCTGGTCGAGCTCAATCACCGACAGCAGCGCAGCTCTTGAGACACCATCTCTTTTTAACCTCTCTCAGAAAAATTTTCTTTCCCATATTCTCCCATTACCTACCTCTCCTTCGATCTTCACACCTTTTGCCCATCTGATCTAATGCTACTTACAGAGCATCTTGAGATCGCTGAACCCTGAAAACAATACTTCGCTTCTAAGCTCGTATTGCAGGGCAGGACTCCTGAGATGTCCTTTGCAGAAACCAATTCAGACCTTCTTCCTCTATTCCTCACTGCGTCATTACCTATCGCAACCTTTTGCTTAAGTCAATTTTCTTTTATATTTTAATTTTACTTTTATTACCTCTACTTCTCCTCCTTCCTGTATTACATCCCTGAAACTATGTTGTAAATATTCAAGGCACCTTAAGTAACAAAAAACTGTAACTAGTATACCAACTTTCCCAAATATTTACTTTCGCTATTGTGTGTGTTTACTTTAAATTTATCCTTCCTATGTACTCCTCTTATTTATTTTTTTGTAATTTTATAATATTATATCAATGTGTCACCACTACTCCCCTTTATCTTTATTTTTATTCTAGTAACTAATTTGTGCCCCAAATATTTTCCCATTTAATAGGTTTGCTAGCTTTTCTCTCATTTATTTGTAAATAGACTTATAGTTTTACCTAGTTTTGTGGTGTTGGACTTTGTTTTTTGACTTACAGATGTGGATAAGACATTTCACTATTAATCGATAATATCATTTTGTTTATTAACCATCAAAATTAATGCCATCAATTACCAATCAACCCTTTATATATTATTACCTTTAATATTTTTATTTTTTAGACCTAGCATTTTACAACTTCAACTATTTTAGGCACCATTTTTAAAAAACCTACACCTAACAATATTTATAATATTTCTTAAACAGATAAAACATTTATCATTTTATCTTTGTTAATAGATTTTCAAAATGTTTTTTGACGCTTCCCTTACAGCCTCTAACTCTATCCCATGAACCTTTCCTCCCAACCTTTTACAGCCATCAAGAGTTTATTGTTCGTCAGCCATTTTCTTTTTTTTATTGATTAACCTAACTAGAAGACCCTTCCTTGCTGTACATTTCCCAACAGTGAGCTCAGGAGACCTAGTTAGAATTTTTTTTTTCTCTCTCATCGTCCGGCTCATAATTTTTTCATTTTTCAACTTTTTCTTTTCACCCATACAAGCCGGGCACAATCAAAATTGACAACAATAAATATCTTACACCCACCTCTCCTTTTCCGCATCCTTCAGACCTCCAACCTTCCAAGGGATTCCAGTTCGCCAAACATTTTTGTTTTTTTTTCATTGATTAATCCGACTGGAACAATCCTTCCTCGTTATACCATTCCCAATAATGAGTTCAAGATATCCAGCGCGATCTTTTTATTTTTTTTTTCATCGCCCGACTCATCATTTCAATTCACCATTTTTTCAAACTTTCACTTTTTTTTTGTCATCATTCAACCGGGCATAATCATTATGGACAACAGGAATCCCTCTTACCTCTACCTCTCCCTTTTTAACCTCCATCAATCTTCCCATCTCTTTTCACTGTCTGAGCTAATGATGCAGACGGAATATCGTGGGCCTTCTGTTAATGAAAACAATGCCTCACTTAAACAAGTTCGCATTGCATTGCAGAATGCTTGGGATACAACTTTGCAGACACATGCTCAGATACTCCCTTTCCCTTTTCAACCTTAGCGTCACATTATATGTTCAACCAATAAACTAACTTTTTCTCCGCTCATATTTTATGCAATAAGATATTATATTACTTGTACGAATCATTTTACCATATTTATCATTTTATATTATATACTTTCCCTTAATCTTTTATCATTCATTTTGTGCCTTTTTATTTTTATAACCTTGATTTATATTTCATTGATACACCACCATTACAACATCTTTCTCTGTTTAACTTGTAACTTTTTAATAATTTTAACTAATTTGTATGCAAATTATTTCTTTTTTTATAAATAATAGGTTTGTTAGGTTATCATTCATTACATGTCACTCCCCCAACCAAACCTTCATTACCGGGGACACATTCTGTAGTATATTTTTGAGTGAGACAGTTCACAACCTTCTAATATTTGTTGTAATCCCATCCCTATATAAAAATATGTATCAACCTTGTAAGATGGATATGACAAATAAAGCAAAGAGAGAGGTAGACCAAGCGAAGCCATAGACCAAACGTACAGGTATTATGATAGTGAGTCACATCCGCCCAGGTGGTCGGCCAAGGTCGGACTATAGCAACCAAAACCAATCTTTCGAAACCAAAACCTGAGATGAAAGGCTAGACACCGAGGCGCGCCGTTACGCCTGAGCAAACAAACAGCTTGACCAGCAGCCAATGAGAGTCAAGGCCAGGGTAGACGGTTAAGGGTTGCTATATATAGGTGTCATTAGAAAGTTTCGTCAGTTAGTTAGTTAGATAGATAGATAGATAGTTAGTAGTTGTTTCAGAGCGACGCCGTTATACGGTCGGGTCTCTCACCCCTATCCGCGATGTAGGGCATCCGTGACGCCCGTGGTCCGACTGACTTCGTCCGTGGTCTACCTCTACCTTCTTGGAGTTACCATCTAGACCTGCCTCTGTCTCTTTGCTGTCCCAGTGCGGGAATCCCATCACGCACCCACTACCACGACTGCCCAGCACATTCCACATCGGGTTTACTACATATATATATATTGAAAAATATATTAGCATGATATTTAGCATTATAATTTAAAAACAGATTACTTATAATATGGAATGTAAATTTATATATATTATTTTTTTTTAAATGTACGCTTCATTAAGGCAATGTGGGAACATGACGGTTTTCTCGGCTGTTAGTGATGGCCGGTCGTTGAGATCCTGTACGTGGTTCCGTATGACTGTCATGAATCCATCAATCTCTTATGTCCTAAGTCATGAGATCTTAACCGACGCGAGCTGCAATACTGTAGTACGATAAACCGCGATCCAGGTAGGTTACAATTCCACCTCTATCAAATTCATCAATGTGTTGGTAAGCATGACTCTTTTACAGGAGGCATCACGACAACATTCCATAGCAAGCAAGTTTATAAATGCTATTTCTGCATGAGAAACTTGCAATATATAATCTCTTTTCAACACCTTATAGATGTGGCTACTGTCGCCTATTTTGCATTGATACGTTTAAAATGTAATTATTTGTATATCACAGTAGCTTCTTCTATAATATACTCGTATAATCACGCCTGTAGCGTGTCATCTTCTTGGTGTAGCAATTACAATCGCCAATAACGTATAAAACAGGATACAAAGTTGACCTATGATTTATATATCTACTCACACATTCAATCAATCATGAGTAAGATAATTTGTGATACGTAGAAAATAATTGATAAACTTATCCCTGCATATTTGGCTCTTCAGGTATTTTAAAATATTTCGCAACGTAGGCTATTTAAACAAAATATATTTTCATGAGAACAACCTCCTTATAAGAGTAACAGAATTGATCTGCAACACATAGTGAAAAGATAGTAAATGGAATTAATCTTCACAAATTTTGACACAATAGCATATATTCCCATTCTCAATACATGGGACTTTATAATTTGGAAGGCCACGTTATATTAAGGACTTTCTTTTATATGACAAATACACTTGAAAAATCTGGTATATCTTTTATAAATATATTTTAGAAAACAAAAAGATAATACATTTTATGAAAATACACATGAAAGTAGAGTTAAGTCGGCGAAATATTTTCCTTTGAATAAATTTGAATTTTAAAAAAATATTTTAACATAAAAAGGAATGGAGTCAAAAGAAAAACAGGTAAATAAATAAAATGTTTATATAACTATAGTTACAAAATATTACATATGAGTTTGCTGATAAATTTTCAATAAATATTCACTAAAAAATATATCACAAAGAAATCCAACCAACAATTTCGAGACCTATTGATTTTTTTAAAGTTAAAATATAATCGCACACACTCTCAACAATATTCAAATATAAATTTTCTTCGTATGAAGAGATGAATCAAAAGCTAACTATTCGTGGATTCCACTGGCGTTTCAAGATAATTTCAACTTTTAAAAAGTGTCAAAAGTTCAGAGCACGGTGAGGAGTTAAAAATTAAACCAGACTCTGCAATAATATTTCCGCCACGTTCTTGGGTGGATATTGAGGCACGTCGACACCGGTCAACTCCTTGTTACTCGGATACTTCAGTCTTGTGGGTTCTCTGGATCCACGGTTCTTGGTGTCATTTCTCCTCGTGCTTTAACTCATATTGCTTGAATCTATATCTTTTAAATAATATACAAATCGTTTAAAAATAATTATAGATATACATATAATGCAAATTATTATGTGAAAGGAAAATTAAATATTCAAATTGAGAATTGTATGTTAGACCAGGACAAGTCAGTTTTGATTCTTCAGAAGTAGTCGCTTAGGAAGGTGGTCGCTTCTAAGATGGAAGGGTCAGGGTTCACAGAAAATATTGCTGGAAAAGTTTGTTTAATAAATATTTATTTTCAATAATTAGAATCCTATATTATAAAAATAGTTAGGCTCCTTTTTTGGGAGATCAGCTACTGTGAAAATTATCTATCTTTTTTTTTTTGGCGTTTTCACTCGCTTCGTTGAATTTATCGAACAAATATAAACTATATCAAAGACATAAATTTAAACGCGTAATGACAATAGCAATATCAGATTCATCTTAATTTCATAAATCCAATAGACAGACGACATTTTATAGTTTTCTAATTATTTAAATGTATAGGAAATTTCTTTTATTTTCTTCGAAAATATATAATACTAATAAAAATATGGCGCAATAATATATATATACTATATACACAAAAATAGACTTGATTCGAATAAATAATATTCATCTTTAGTTCGAAGACTTTTTAAAAAATCATTAGGAATTACAAACTAACATTTAGTTTTAATTTCTTTTTACAAATGGCAGGAGTCATCAGCAACGTTCAGATAAATCATCACAAGTTTTAAAAAATACTTTATTTATAAATCAACCATTATCACAGAAGGAAAGGTTCTAAGGATAAATTTGTACAATTTTACAACCAATCTATAGATTCTTATGGTACGCAGTCAATTGTTCTCCTCCCTATGGTACCTTCCATGGTCCCCGGAGGCCCTTGCCAGGAACTTATGGTCTAAATGAATCCTTAGAGGAAATGTTTTTAACGAGGTGAGACAGCTAACGACTCATTAGCGCCTCAACTGATGGGAGCTTAAGCTGGTTTCCTTTAATCGATCTGTTAATAAACACCCGAACTAGTTATAATTTATCGTACAACTTTTATAGGACTTTGGGTAGTAATGATGGAATAGTTTATGTTCCTAATAAACTATTTTATAATGAATAATTTTCGGAGATCTAATAGGGTATATGTATGTAGTAAAATGTGTGCCTGATTAAAGACCGCTTCTGGGACAAACTCAAGTTGTGATCTTTAACGCGTCAACAAAATACGTGATAATATTGTATAACGAAATAATTGCCTGATAAAATAATAATAATATAATAATTATAATAACATATAATATGATAAAATAATAATTATAACCATCACACACATCAATATAGAAAAAAACCTATAAATACTAATGCTTAAATATATTAAAATAAGCGCTAAATTTTGCTAATTGTCGCTAATTTTTAAGATATATTTTTATCGACTGCAAAACTATCATTTAGTAGGGTTATCAGCCTACAACTAAGCTGAACGTCTCACACAGAAACCCCAAGCTGCTATCGAAACCCTTCTTTGATCGCTACGGACAATCTTTGTCGTTGGCTAGGAGATCCAATCGGTCGCTTCCCGTCAGGAAAACTAGGAGTTGCAACCTATTTTGGGGGTGAGGCCGCAACATTTGAAATCCTTCCCTTGTCATTGAAATAAAGTTACATAGAGGCTGAAATAGAAGGAAAAACTATGAGTGTATTTGTCGACTTGGAAGCTTTTTTTTTATTCATTTCAGAGAGATTGAAACTAATATATATATTGAAGCGGTGCAGCAAAGAAGATGAAGAGAAGATGTGGGCAAGCCAAGAAAAGAGAGTATGCAGCCCCCCCCCCCCCCCCCCCTCCACAAGGAAATGTTGATTGACAGATTCCAGAGGAGGGGGCGGCAGACGGACAGTCCAGCTAGGCCGTAGTGAAGGAAGGAACCGAGATAGCGGTCGGCCTGAAGGGGGTTTGTGCGCCGAGAGGACATGGCAGTCTAGTGGAGAGGTCGTCTGGTGACATCGAGATCTGCGGCAAAGAGAAGACGGCGGCGAGTTACCCCCGGGAGTGTGGATGGTCCTGCAAGGCGATGCCAGGAGAGACTGACATCGGAGCTATCTACAAAGCGGTGTAGTCAAGGCTGCATGTGTATAGTGTGGAGCGGAACGCTTCACAAGAGGACGTCCACGGCGCCAAGGATTCTTCTGAAGGGGAGGTCGAAAGCAAGTCCTACTGTCGTATTCCTTCTGTTAAGTGAGATACAATAAAGCACTAACCTTAGCTGCAATCCCTTCGAACTCACATGTGTATCTTTGTGGCATCCTGAGTAGACAAAGTACACCAACAACGTCTGGGTACGACGTAACAATATATGATATATAATGTTTGCTGATACCGACGTCCACAGCCTTTCATTGCCACAACTCATCTTGACTTTAAAAAGTTCCTTCTTTAGCATCAATCAGCAAAAAATAAATAAAAATACTTTAGATCCAGTACTTAGGATACCCAGATCATTTTTACTAAAAGACGGAAGGTGTAAAATTCCGAAGAAAAGGTGCTGGAAAATCTAAAAAGGTTTTAATCCTAAATTCTTTTAAAACGAATCTTTATTATTCATATATATAATTAGAACTATATATTTATAGAATACATATAAACATAATATATAATTTGGTATCTGATAATATGCTTATATATAGAAATTGAATTAGATAAAATATAAAATTATTTATTAAATTATTTAAAAGACATTATTCTTGATTATGCTTTTAATCTTCTCTCTTCAAATTTCTGGAGTAGAGGTTTACCTGTTACCATTTATGAAATGTTTATAAACGGACAAAAAACTTCATATCCACAAAAATAATTTTCCATATCGTGCCTTAACTCTCTCAGTTCAGGAAATAATTATTGTCTATAATAAAATCTAGAAAGATTTGGATTCTTCTGAAAACTGGAATTAATTTTATTTGTAATATTTTAGTTGAAGTATATTTATTATCGAAAAAAGTATACAATTCTTTTAAAACCAATTACAATTACAATTGTATCATGCAAAAAGTTATAAAAAGAAAATTCACTTGTCTGAACAATTCTACTTTTTTATCGTTAATTAAATAGCTTTCTTTCTTTACAGCATAATTATCTTTGTCCACTGATTTGTAAAATAATCAATTTAATTAATTTCTGAGACAAAGTTGCTGATTTTAACCATTTCCCTACCTTGATGTTTCAGATTCTGGTGGCAAAGGTAACTTAGTTACTTTTAATATAAGCTAATATTCTTAAATATTTTCTTAAAATTAAAGAATAAAACATATCATGAACTCACAATCTCGGTGTAGTGTATGTATACGACATGTCAGGTGAATTTTATTTGGATTCATTCCTTTTAAATAAGAAAATGCCTTGAACATATGCAAAGCTTGGTCACTGGTAATCAATATTAAATTATTTCTTATATAATTCCATTTTTGAGAGGGCTTGGCTTATCATTTAATAACTTATATCATTGCAGTAAGGTCTGTAGAGATATAATATTTGTTGATATTATCAAAAAGAAACACGTTGCCAGTAAATTTATTTGTTACCAATTTTATCGATAAATGGCAATTGAATTTATAAATTTAATTTACTAATATATATTTGCTATGAAACCATATTTGCGGAAGAGCTTTGCTCGATGAAATACCTTAAAATTATATGTATGTGCCTCTACAGACCTATGAACTTATGTCCGTAGGTTCGATGATCACCGTAAGCTGCTTTCCATAGAAAATGAAGGGTATATCCCAAACCAATCCAATAGTAGAGCGATATAGAGATTCATTTGGCGAAACCGCTGAGAGGGATCACTACTGATGAGTGCAAAGTCGAACTGCTTTACACATGTGTAGACATGTGGTGCGCTTACAGTAAAAGCAGTCGCTAACTACCCACCATGATTATCATGGCTTTGAGATAAGAAAGAAGAAGACTACTGATAAGCCAAGCTCTCT
The DNA here is from genome assembly GCA_030710605.1 of Cordylochernes scorpioides. Lineage (NCBI taxonomy): Eukaryota > Metazoa > Arthropoda > Arachnida > Pseudoscorpiones > Chernetidae > Cordylochernes > Cordylochernes scorpioides. Next base: position 54,221,254 of record CP092863.1, on the reverse strand, counting down.
CATTCAATAACTTCTATCATTGCAGTAAGTTCAGAGATAGTGCAGAGATAATATTTGATGTGATATTATTAAAATGAACCACATTGCCTTAAATTTATTTGTTTCAAATTTTATCGATAGATGGCAATTGAATTTATATTTATGTGTGTTATTCTCACTTTCCCAGCTATTGATGATCTGATAAACTAACAGATAAATAAAAATATCATTTAAATTTGTGGATTTTATAAAAAATTTAGAACATCGGGTCAATCGTTAAAACGCTCTTTAGATTTTGTATGACTCTTCTCTCTGCGAGCAGCAATTTTTATTTTCTAAATTTTTCATCAATTTTAATGCTTACATGGCAGAATATATACGTGTCTACATCAGGTTTTATACTTTCATTTATTATATGTTGTTATCAACTTTCTAAAATAAACTATGAACAAAACACAAGAAAGTTGTACCTTTTGGCATGTATATCGGTATTCAGAGAATAACTCTAAAATATATTTTATACACATTGACCTTTATTGAAGATAAACGAGATACACGAGTGTGAACAGAGCGCGTTGCCTCTGTTTACTTACAAAAAAAACAATGAATACTGGCGACATCAAAACTTTCGTTTCGTTTCTTTAAGTTCTGTCCATGAATGCACATTTTAAATTATTTGAAAATATATTATCTGTTAACTATTATATTTTAAAAAATTAATATCAAAATATGGCATCAATTTTAACTAGCTAAAGTAACTATAATAAACTTTTATTTGCAATAATTTGATCTTAGCCAAAATTCCAAGAAGAGATACACTAAACTGAAATGTTCTCACTACAGATATCCACACTCTCTTTGGGGCATAACTAAAATATAATTCTGTATTGAAGATCACACTTAAAAAAAAAAAACTTGAAGGCAGTAACTTATATTTTTCTTATTTGCATATTCATAAGATTGGTTACAGGGATATTTACAAATATTCAGTAGAATTTCATACTTATTATTTGACATAATTTAAAACATAATAAATCAATATAGTTCTGCATTTATAGTCCATAGGTTTCCCAAATACCTTTACAATTTATTCCTACAGATAAAATGTCATGCTCAATAGATCAAGCCGTACAATACACAGGAGAGAGTTCTGGAGATTGATTTTGGAAAACTGCTGATGAGCATACACTGATGAGCAAAGTTCTCTCAACTTGTATATTATATATAATCTCATTGCAGTAAATATATGCTATAGCAACATATTAGTGATTTATATATGATCAGTTAAAAGAGTTAACGTGGAAAATGCTTAACAGCTTATTTGATAGATGATTTTTTATTATATAACACACAATGACATATTTTATATATATATATATGTTATATAATTTTTAAAAAATTAATAGAAATATAATAGAGATAAATGCATGTAAATATTATTTTATTTTATTAATCTGTTTAAAATAACTCTGTTGTTCTTGGCCACTAGATGGCGCCACCTTAAATATAAATAGATTGTTTTGTTTTTTTTAGTGTTGGTTAGGTAAGTTAGATTTTATTTTATATAGGTATGTAAATGGTGATATAGAATTAATTGTTAAAATTCTATATTTACTTAATTTAAAATATATACTCATGCTCAAAGAGTTCAAAATAAACTACTTGAGACTGATTTTCTCTTTTTTAATTAAATTCAAGACGACTGCACCTTCAATTTTAACAAATCATTTTTTGGATTTACATAATTATAGAACAGCTAGCCGACAGGATTTGCCTAGTAATTCTCTCTAAAATGCCTCCGAAAATAGAAAAGCCAGTTGAGCAACAATCTTTTACGAGTAATTTTGATTTACCCAAATATGATGGACAAAATTTTGATGTTACTTCATGGTTAAAATTCTTTAATAAAAAATGCCAGCAAAACCATGTTGATGAAGACTATAAACTAAAAAATATTTCGAAATACCTTGATGGCGAAGCTTTTAATTTTTATATAGAGACATTGCAAGATATAGATGATTGGAGAGAACTAGAACAAAAATTACTTTCATATTTTACAGTTAAGGACTCTAACCTATTTAGTAAATTTTTAAATTTGAAATATAATGATAAGGATGATCTTGATAATTACTTTAAAGAAAAATCTTCATTGGCAAAGAAGCTTAATTTGGATACACCACTTTTATTAGAAGCTCTTACAGAGGGGATGCCAAATTACCTGAAGAAATATTTAATTGCAGCAAGAGTTGAGGAAACCTCAGATTGGATTAGAATAGCTACTCAATTAAAATACTCTACCAATCAAGAAAAACAGCAACCATCCACAAGTAATAATGATAATAGGCAGAATTTTCAAAATAGATCATACTACCCAACAAGGTCAAGGTTTAACCCCAACTCTCCTCCAGGTCTACAACTCCAACCACCTCCAAGGTCATCTCCAAGATTAACCACAGCTCATCACCAGGAAGCATCCAGCAGGTCAACCAATTTACCACCCTACCCCTGCAAAATCTGCTCTTCCCATCAACTACCTAACCAATACCACTTCCACCGAGATTGCCCACTCAACAAACATGAGAAAGGACTGCCAACCAACAACCATTCAGAACCTCCAAACCCAGGTAGAACTTTACTATTATTTTCAGTACTCATAAATTATGTTTCACTACCTTGTGTACTTGATACCGCCTCATCTATCTCCATCATGCCCTCAAAATATTTAAATCGCATTCATTACAGAATATTAGATAATTCCCCAAATGTAAAAATAGGTCAAGTAGAAGGTTTTAGCTATCCCTTATGTAAAATATTGGTTAGACTTACTTTAGGAAAAATCACTAAATATCAGGAATTCTTTGTTTGCAATAGCTCAATAGAATACCTTATCCTAGGTTTGCCAACTTTCTATAATTTTTCTTACAAATTGATTTTTCAAAAAGCCTACTTTTTCAAAATTATAAATTTTTATACTCTTTTAATCCTAAAACTAATAATCATAATTCCTTTGTAACCACTCTATGTATTCCAGACCCATACTATGTTAAAAATTCATCTCTTTTAAATATTGACCCATTAAGTAATTTTAATTATTTTAGTATACCAAATACAAACGTTAAACATATAGATCATAATTCAAATCCCATTATTGATTCTAACTCATATCATAGTATGCAAATTCCATGCCCTATTGTCAATTATAACTCATATTTAGACCTTAGTAACTTAGATATTAACCCAAATTTCTCAATTCAAACAATTTCAGATATTTTGCATAAATATAAGAATGTTTTCTCTAAGCACAATTTTGATATAGGATACATAAAGACTAACCCAATTTGCATATCTCTTTTAGATAATATTCCCATAGCACAAAAGCCATATAGGACATCTTTTTACAATAATGCTGAAATACAAAAACAAATAACTGAATTATTAAAATATGACAAAAGACATTGCTAATTTTACAAAACACTGTGAAACATGCCAATTTAATAAATCAAGAGACAATAGGATTATTTATGGACCTTTACAACAAATGCCAATAGCCACACACCCAAACCACATTTTTTCTCTTGATACAATGGGAGGATTGCACAATTATGGGACTACAAAACACAGCATTCATATGATAGTAGACCATCATAGTAGATTCTTATGGACTTTTCCAACCAAATCTGTATCAACTGATTCTTATATTACCTGTTTAAAAAACTTATTCCAAATTAATAAACCTGAAATATTGATAACTGACAGAAATGCAGCTTTTCTTAGCAATAAATTTAAACATTTTTTAGAAAAAAACAATGTTAAGCATCTACTCACCAGTGCACATCATCCAGAAACAAATGCTAAGGTAGAAAGGTTAAATTCCACTATCATTAATAGATTAAGATGTGAATACAATAGTAGTTTAAAAATTCCTTGGACAAAATACATTCCTAAAATTACTGAAAGCTATAATACAACAATACATACAATAACAGGCTTTACTCCTAAATTCTTATACTATGGAATACAACCACAGTATATAGAACATACCACTGAAAAACATACACCAATAGAAGATGCAAGAAAATTATCAATTGAAAGAACTATAAAATCACATGAACATAGTAAGCAGCTCTATGACATTAAACATCCAGAACCCATTTTTAAAGTAGGAGATCAAGTATTGGTAAAAACTTTTATTTATCCAAACACAGGTAAATTAACCCAAAGGTATATAGGTCCATTTAAAATTTTAAAACAATTTTCCCCAGTAACATATGAAATAGATAAGCCTAATATACCTCAAAATAAAAAAACTGAAATTATACATTCTAATAAACTTAAATTATTTTATCCTGAAACAGACTTTTTACTTCAAGATAACACTAACATAGGAAATAACTCAATTTTAACCCAAAATTCCAACCAAAAATTAATAGATATTGATGACAACCCATGTTTTTTGCAGGAAGAACATATTTTAGATATGGACAATAAAGAACTAATTTCAACACCAGCACTATTACCTACAAAATACATTTGATTTTTATCTAAATACTCTATTATTTTCATAATGTAAGTTTTACTATTTTTTTGAACAATTAATTTCAATACATTGTGTGTAAATAGGCTATTTTCTTTTGCGTAATAATCTTTTGAAATCTAATTCATATTTTGAATACCTTTTATTTGTGTCTGCCTTTAAATTTTGTATATAATTTTCATTATTATGCCATATATAATTTGCATACATGTTGTATACATCATATTTTAAAAATATTATTTGTTTATAAACAAACTAATTAAACAGAAGATTTTTGGGTATTGATTTTTATTGTTTAATATTATATTCTATTTTGTAAATTATTTTCCTTTTATTTTGACACCCTATATAAGTCTTTTTCATGGGGGGGAAATGTTATATAATTTTTAAAAAATTAATAGAAATATAATAGAGATAAATGCATGTAAATATTATTTTATTTTATTAATCTGTTTAAAATAACTCTGTTGTTCTTGGCCACTAGATGGCGCCACCTTAAATATAAATAGATTGTTTTGTTTTTTTTAGTGTTGGTTAGGTAAGTTAGATTTTATTTTATATAGGTATGTAAATGGTGATATAGAATTAATTGTTAAAATTCTATATTTACTTAATTTAAAATATATACTCATGCTCAAAGAGTTCAAAATAAACTACTTGAGACTGATTTTCTCTTTTTTAATTAAATTCAAGACGACTGCACCTTCAATTTTAACAAATCATTTTTTGGATTTACATAATTATAGAACATATATATATATTGAATATATATATTACTTTTTATATTTAATCTTCATTATTAATATAAGCCTGAATGAGCCTACAAGCACACCGACAAAAGGTTTTTTTACTATAAAAATAAATTTAGACTTTTATTTTTTATTCTTGAATACAGTTGAATATGCCTAGAAAAGATTTAATTGACACATTGCTTCTACAAATCTAAATATCTTTACCAACGACTGAAGCCATGTTTTATATCCGCGGCCTATTAAAATGAAGGCAGTTTTATTAGTCATATTATCGCTAGGGATGTGCTATAAAATTAGCAGGCTGCTATAGCCGGCCAGTAAAGAGGTTATATGGGAGCTGGTACATTGTAGCGCTGCGGTACTTTATCGGCCATTATGGCCCATTTAGTTCTTCTTAAACCGCCCCATATACCTATATCGCCTTTTAATGTTCCCTCTTCATGTAAAGTTTAAAATTGTGGAACTTTGGCTCTATTTCGTTCTTATTAAAAATGGAAACTATATAGACTATACTGTTAGTGTAGAATATAGAATATACACACTGCAATGAGAGAAAAATGGTTTGACTAGTCAGTAATGAACGGTATCGGCAAATTTGTCCGCTTCACTTATATCGTATTGTATTGAACTCTGTCGTTTAACGTCGAAATATTGAACATAAAATATCATTCGAAAATATTATAGACGCGTATGATTCTTTTGAAGGGCAGTAGAATTAAAAAAAAATCATACCGGTCTAAAATAGTTTCGAATTCCCATTAGAGATAGCGCGCTATGTATCATCTACAATATCATTGTGGTTAAGATTTTCTCTTAAGTTCTCTATAAGTATTATTTTGATAGATATTTGTTCTAAATGTCTCTCTCTTTACCTTTTTTTGGTTGTATTTCGGGAAAGATGATACACAAAATGGCGAGGTGTTTATTTATCTAGTGCTGAAGATGTAATCTGAGAGTTATTAAGGTATTGACACTCAATATGTCGGTGTTTCTAACGAAAGGAACCTGAGAGAAATAAACGATGTTATAAGAAACAGATCATTTGTGGCTGTTCGAATGTGTGTATTTGTATGATAAGAAAATAAAATTTGTTATTTCGAAAATATATAAATTAGTATTCGAAGAGGTATAAACATTTAGAATTTGACTTTGATTTATTTAGTAAAGATTAAGATGAATTGTGTCTTTTCTATTCTGTGAGTAGTTAGACATTACGGATTAAAGTAGGTAGTGTGAGCCATCTTCTAATTTTCATAGATTTCCATTGTATGATATATATTTTTAAAATTAATATATATCATATATAATATATATACGTGTACTATCGTGTACAGCGATGATCAACGATGGAAATATTGACTTATAAAATGTGTTTTTACACCGTGACAACATTTGGGTCACACCCTCCTATTCTATAGTGGCATTTTGGCAAATTCTGCGCCAAAATACTTGAGAAACATGTCTATTCCCCAGGCATTGTTCTCGAAGAATTTTTCACTTTTTATAAAACCAAAAATGAATTTCGAGAGAAGATTTTACTCTATAAAAGCCATAATAGACAAATACATTAAGGTTCTGAAAAACATCTGAATAGAGGTATTTTATTGTTTCGAAACTTTGGAATCTAACGTGTAGGAGGGCACAAAATTGAAACACAAACAAAAAAATGTAATTTTTAATTTAAAAGATATTTTCAACCAGTCCATAAAATATTGGACATGTACATAAAAATGTATATTAATATCGTTTCGTTACTAAAACAGGTAGATATATATTTGTTTAATTATTTATATTAATATACTCCTAATTTAATTTTTAAAAAATAATAGGCACAAAAGATAATATTCATACAAATAGGTTTATTAGAATGCTTATAAATATTTCATATTCTAATTATAAACAAAGATATAAGAAGTAATGGTTTAATTATTTAAAGCGTTTAAAAAACAACACCAGAAAGACACACAGTCGAACCTTCAAATATCCCAGTCAATGGTTCCATGGAATGAAAAAAGAAAGAAATTTGTCACGTAATACTCTGTGTGGTCCACCCATTGGATTGATCATCATCAATCACGTGACATGACATCAGCGCCTTCTACAGTAGATATCCAGTTTCCTCAGTCTGTGTCGACGTACAACGTAACGAATAAGGCGTTGTCAATATAACCATATTATAAATTCAAATTATTTTGATAAATTATATATTAAGCCGCTATAGTTTTATTTACTGCACAGCTGTGGATCCATCAACGAAGATAATTTTACCTGACAGTGCAGCAACAGGTTGTGGAGGCATGATATAGTAGTTACAAACGGAAATATCCTTGAGTATAGAGGATTAGTGCGAGTGAGCAATTTAGATGTGGGAAGTCTATAAACGCTAGATACGATGTAATGAACTTTACGAATCGAGCCAAAACTTGATCTCTGTGTGTCAATTTTCAATAATAGAGAATAATTTCAAAAACGTCTTATTGAACATTTTTCCACGAAGGATTGCAAATATTCGGGAATAAAGGTGTATAGAATAAAAACTGGAGGGACAATAAGCCTACACGATTAGATATATAGAGCAAATTCCACTATTGCGAATCCCTCGAATCAAGGAACGAGAAGAAAAGAATGACATTTTATAATAGGTTAGATAGTGGGAAATCATTTGCGCTGTAACTGATCTAACTTCCTTGAATTAATTCCTCGAAATTGAACACTTTCGGAAAGCAATGTAAATAAAGACCAAAAAAATAAGTTAATCTTCTGACCCAATCATCAGGGGAATTCTATGTGACCTACAACAAAGATGAAAATATATCCAACCAAGACAGCTTTATGTTAATAATTCTATGGCCAATATTACTACAAGGTTTTTTCATATATAAGTTCAAATATCTTTAGGTCAAAGATGTGTTTATTTTATTAGAAAAATAGGGTTAAGAAATACTTACATTAGAAGTTTTTAAAGGCTTCATCATTTTTGCAGCTGAAGTTTAAATTTTTTCCATGGGCAAGATTTTGCAGCCTTGAAGGCGCTGCATAAAATATCTATGAATCCTATGTAAAGGGACGAGGTTATAGCCCTGGTGTTTCCTGTTATGTCTCCAGGTGTCCTCTGCCAGCCACATTATATTGGAGCATTTTGATATTTCTATATGTGTTATAGGTGTCATACTTGGAGACAATGTTTTCTTTTCGTAATTCAACACATCAATATCCTTATTAGATATAAACTTAGGATTGTTTCGGTATTCAACATTTTACATTTAAAGATATTCCAAATAGATAATTTATAAATATATTGATTTTTTTTAAATTGTATCTTAAATGGAGTAACTTGCATAGAGTCTCCCAATCAATATAAAGTAAGATTCTTGGATTTGTTAATAGTAAATCCTTATAAAATACTTCAGAGAATGTATCTTTGCTTCAGCTGAGATAAGATAATATCAGTTGATTTTTATATTGTGATATTCCCACACATTAATTTCAATAGCAGAATAAATATTAGTCCATTATTTTAGCAAACGCTAATCAAAAGGTTTTAACCTTTCATATTGAATCAAAATGCAACTTTCTTTTCAATCTTCTCTCATAAAAATAAATGATCTTTTTAGAATAGAGATCAAATATATCTTGAATCAATATAATCGAAAAGTGTGACTTCTAACCGAAATATATCCATTGTTGTTAAATATATTTATTTCAAATAGCAAGTAAATAATTTTAATGAAAATATATACAAGTAGAGAGAAATAATGATGAAATGATAAACATATATTTTACAAATATATTTTGATATATTTATGAACAGACACAGCTTAGATGCCTTCCACGTCGGTAAAGAGTTAGAGGTTCTACCTAGACTCCAGACAAAGGTTCTACCTCGACTCCTTCGCCTCTAGAATTTGAAATATTTATAGATGCGCACACCAACGCTGGGACGTCATCATCCAGGTCTCGCCCAGAGGACGCCCAGCCCTACAGATCAGGTGGCCGCTAAATAATGGGGAAGTCCTTCTATAAGAAAGGCCGGATGCAACGGCAAGTCTAATAACGATGGGGCAGATCACTCAACTGCAGTTTATGCTGTACTGTCGGTTCTAAGCAGGTCCTCATTCAAGGCCACTCAAGAAGCAACAGCGTCTGAAGTAAGCAGCCAACTAACCCCAGGCACTTCCACGGCATCTCCCATCGCTTCAGAAACTAGGTGACAAATAGTGCAGCGCTGCGTGACGGCAGATCGAGCATGCGACGTGCGGTGCTGGAATGGTATGATTGTACTCGAACCACCAAAGTCTCGTCAGTTCCCTACATGAGCCTTCCGTCACTAGAAAATTGACAAACGGATTCAATGCGATAGCGTCTGGGTACTGTGCGTTAGGTTGTAAACTGTAGGAACTGGCGGACAGTTTAAGATGATCCTAATTTCCAAAAATGACCCTCGGTTTTATTCAGTGCCAGATTATCGTGTATACATAATTATAAAAACATTAACAGAAGACCATTACTTATGCCCGAGGTTTATAGAAACAGTGTCTTAAATGCAATAGATAGGGACACATTGCGAGGCACTGTCTGTAGAGTAAAATACTTTGGAATAATACACACAAGAGAGCCAACCTATAACCTACGAAATCACTGATAAAAATAAACTCTCGAAGCAACTCCAATCTTAAAACCTAAATCAATCTCTGTATAAACAACCTACACATGACCGATATGCTGTCCTGGAAGATTTAATTTAGACGTTGCATATAATTAGAGAGACAAAAGCTAATCGTAATTTAATAAATATTATCTCTAATATATAAAAATACAAGTATATGTGTGCGAGATACTTAGGATTTGTCATGATTTAGTATTCATTAGCGTGCAATCTTATCAATTACGACCATTAATACACGGTGAAAGTTTCTATAACTTGTACCATTCTTACCCAATACTACCTTGGTCAGAACAAGGTCACTGGATCTCTGCCCAATTGGGCACGATTGATTGACATGGTTCTCCATCTAACTCCGGACCTTGCCGAACTAACGCGACAATCGGAGGGTTTACGGGAAAATATCTCGTAGGATGACAAAATCCAATCTGGGCTAACCCATGATTAAATGGTTGGAAACTACTTCATGAGTAAAAAGTTTGAATGCTCTGAAAATTCGATCTCGTCTTTTTTCTGTGCATCTTAATCATATCTGACAAATTTTATTCCATTAGAATAACTTCTTGGTTTTTCTTCTATTTTTGCCTCAATCAATTAAAATATAAAGAACAAAATTATGGAAGTAAAAATTATATATCATATCATTATTTATACTTCTCCCCTTTTCAGTATTGAATAACTTCTGGCTAGTATTTAAAGAGGGAGTCGAAACTTAAAGAACGCCTCTTATTGTAGAATTAGCGACGTTTAGCTGCCAAGACCGTCAGAAAAAAACATTTGTTTTCCTATAAATATTTTCCAATTTTATAATATTTATATTTATTCACTTTTTTCTTTATTCTCATTATAAAAGTTTTAAAAATTTGAATACTTATTCTGAAATCATTCGGTTTGCATAAAGATAATTTAGAGAAAATGGAATGATATCAGAAATTCAATAAAGATAATTTCAACATTTAGATTGACGATTCTCGAATTAAAACTTGCTGAATGACGCCTGGGTTATGTCCGAGTGACTGTTTTCTCATCAAGTAGTTTCAGAAATGTTAGAATTTTCAATGACCATATCAATATTATTAATTTGAAAAGTAATAACAAAAATAATTATAGAAATAATATATAATTATCATCGTTATATAAACTCTAGAATATGATAATTTGTATTTTGAGGCTGGTATTTAAAGACTTTGAATAACCTATATAATAATCTATTTCTTGGCTACCTAGATATGACATTTGTAGATGTCTTTACTATTGTTTTGGCAGATATTAGCAACACATATCTCTTTACAAGAAATAAAACCACAAATCACGAATGTTCGTTTTAAAACCAAACTTCTACTGTCTTTACTGAGACGTAGAATATTGGGAGGGCTTCGCTCATCAATGGGTTTCGCCAATTTGATAAACCAGACCGCATTTAGAATTCTAATACTGTATTGGACGATTTCTATTATATAGGCAACACTGAAGGATGGAATCTTTGTTGTGGTATTAAAAAACAACTATAAACATAAGCTTTTAGGATAGTAGAAATACACACATGCACACAAAATAAGGCCGTTGTACCTTTTATAGCATGTGAATCGGGACTCAGACAATAACTCTGATATATATTTGATGCATATTGACTTCTATTGCGGACGAAATAATCAATTTTAAACAAATTTGCCTCTGTCTTATTAAAAAAAAAACTACCGACGACACTAAAGTCTTTCAACTTCCTTAAGTTTTGTTGATGAGTGTACACATATAAATGTTTGCAGTGAGCAAAGCTCTTCCGCAAATAATAAGAACAAATTAAAGGGAAAGACTCTTCTAGTAAGGTATATCAATTAAGAAAGGTTCAGAAGATGAGTTTCTTTTATTGTAAAAATGCTACGAGCTTTCGGGCAAAAGCCCTTCGACAGGCAAAAATTTAACTATACTAAGCAAGATATCGATGGTTGTAGGGAATATATACACGTATTAATTTACATAAAAATAAAAATATTAATAATATAAAAAAGGCATGCAAATGAACAATTTAACTATTTGTAAAAGTGAAAAAAGTACGAAAATAAAAATTCTAGAGAGCAATGCAAGAAATGCAGAAAACATTAGCTGAACAAAGCCTGTTGGAGATGCAAATATTAATGTATATAGATGGCGCGTTATTGTCATATATATGTGTGTGTTTGTCTTATGTGTAAATATATATATTTATAATATTTTACTTGTATTTGTGTGTACTACCAAGTTCTATGGTTCCACACACCAAGCACACTCTAGATGGCGGAGTTGTAATTCACGGAGGGATATGACGAATATCCCAGCAGTTAATTTCATGGAGGTTCGAGGGAGTTGGAGAAAGTGTCAAAAGAAGTAATTGAAATTCCATCAAGAGGTGGGTGTCTATTGCCCCAAACCAAATAGATAGACTTGGGAAAGATAAATCTCCTACATTGGGGGAACTCAGCTTGGAAGTTGTGGATTCCTGGAAAATATTTAAAATATAGAATTCGCAAATTGATTCAATATATTGAATGAACATTTCTCCAACTTACTTTTTTTTTTATTTTTGTCAAATTTCCCATAAGGTGATAACTCTTCATATAAATTCAAATTTAAAAAATATTTTTATAAATCACTATAAAGTTTTTGACCTCTAAACATGTTTTCCTAACCTAAAAACTCTAAAATATGAATTTCTGAATCCTGACCAGACTTTTACATTTTTTATTATTAAAACCTGCAATTCCTTGTTATAGAGAAAGAAATTGCCAGGTTCTCTGATGAGATTGAAGGTGAAAAATATAATGAAAAATAATCACATTATTAATTAATGTGTATTCAAAAATAATTATTTTTGATATTTATAGTGACTATTAATTTCAAGTTTTAAATAAATATATATATGAAAAATGTAGTTTCTATTGAAAATAAAATTTTCCTAATATTTTTGTACGATATTTATTGAGAGCCTCGAAAATTCTTTGGGCAATGGTTTGTGAGAGAATAAGATGGAAATAATCTCTTAGTAACAAATTTATACTTGTACTTGTGTATTATAGGATTTTGTTATATAAGGTATTTTCCGCTCTTTTACTTTAGTGTATTAGAAGAGTAAAGACTAATCACTATATTTGATTATCTGAATATAATCTCGGAAAATCAGTTCCAAATGTCAAAACTCCGTAACCTGCCACGATGACTAACGCACTGAGCGACCTTCCGGCATTAGTGGTGTCGGGGAAAACAGCAACCAGCGCTTGACATATTAACAACGTCAGTTATAAATACCGAAAGCAACTAGACACCCACCATGAGAGTATTCCGGAACTCATTTTTATTTGATTCCGAACTTCTCGGGCTGGAAAAATCAACTGAGCCTTACTTTATCTTACTTTCGTCACCAGGTTCCTTGAAACCCTAAACAAGGAACAAGCATTGGGCCTATAAATTTAATCAGGAAATATTTAGAGGGTCTGGACACCTCCAACTGTTCCCTGAGGCTTGACATCAGAGTCAAGATCCACTTAATGTTTTCCGCATTCAGAGTCTGATTGCTGCTATCACTAACTCAAAGCCTTCTAGGCTGATATCTACAATAATAAAATGTATATTTATTTTGATTTGTTTCTTAACAATCGACTGTGATATCAAATATTTTCAATTTGATGAGTTTCAATGAATTTCTTCAATTCAAATCCCTCTCGTAAATTTTTACCAATATATCGGCCGCCATAGAATTAGTCTAGCCATTCCACTCTGCTACTAAGTTTTTTTCAAGAGTGTTTAGATGCTTCTTAAGTTTTTTCCATAAGTGACGGGGTGGTATAGTTTCCTTTACAGAATGATAACCTCCTGGAAATATTTCCTTCCTTATATACAAATGTATATACCAATTATATACCATTTCCAAGAATAATTGAGAGTAAGAAAAATGTTATTTTCAACATACATGCGCGAAGAATAGTAAGTGTTTTTCCTAGGTCTATGCTCGAATATATGCTTGAAATCTTTCTCATATTAAAAAATACGATATTCTTAGAGGAAATGAGAAAAAGAATTAGAATCGTGGAGAGAGCGTGATGGATGGGAGACTCAGGATTCCATTTTAAGATTAAACAGACAGAGAGATAGTGAAGTGGGCGGAACCCACCCCCGGGTTGAAAGAACGGGGATTTCAGGAGCTTATAGGTAAATATGTCAGCCTTTATGTGCATTTTTATTTTCTAAAAATATTAAAACGGTATTTCGTCGATGTATTACATAAAAAAGGAGTAATTACAAAAGCATATTTACAGTCAATACTATATATAATGGACTCATTCAACAAAAATAAATTACCATATTGATATATCTTTTACTTTATATTTTATATCTTGAAGATTCGAGGTTGCCTGGCCGGCATTCATATTTATTTTTAAAAAATAGACACTGTGGCCAGTTAAAGTTTTATTTTCTCAACGTTTCAACAAAAATATTTTGTCTTCGTCAGGAGAGATAAATAAAAATAAAGCAAAATTATTTCAGCATATTTTTATTTATTTCTACTGACAAAGACAAACAATTTTGTTGAAACGTTGAGAAAATAAAAATTTAACTGGCCGAAGTTTGTTTTTTTAAAGAAATATATTTTATAGTTTTCCTTGCGATATATATGTAACTAATCCTATCTCTAAAATAAGCAAATATAAGTTTTATATTTTCAGTTTTCGTGTAGTGTGTGTTTTCACTATCATCATAATATATTGTATCATATAAAAACATGAATATATGAATAGAGCAATATAAATCGTAACTATAGACATATAAGAGAATATACATTTATGCAAATATTAACATGAAAGAAAAATTGAATAATTTTTCTAAAAAAGAGAGTTCCCAAGATTTTCAGAAAGGAGAGATATATTAATTTTTTGATAGAATCTCTAATATATATAGTCTTCAAGATAATATCTCAAACTCTCTCTCCTAGGTTACCTCCAATCTATAGTTTTTTTCACGTAGCCAAGTCTTAACAAAAGTTGTGAAGTATTGAAAAAGTCATTAAAAAGTCATATTAGATACACGAAACATTTGGCTTGATGCAGGAACATATTATCGCATCATTTCTTATTTTTTAATACATTTTTCAATATGAAATTAAAAAATAATTGAGGATCTAGCTCACTGGTAGGTTTGATTCAAACTGCTTAGAATGGTTCAACAAACAACTTCTACTTTATTTCAAATTTGCGAATTAATTGTGAACATCAACAGTTTCAAATCTTCCAAATATCAGTGTAGAAAAGTAGCATACGATAGTATCAAGATCCACCGAGGAAAGTTGAAAGCATCTTAAACAATATTTATGTCTTTAAGACTATCTATCCACGATTTATGTAAGATTTTTTTGAAGGTAATTGGAATTTTAATTAGAGGTTCTCACACATTGAGTTTATCTTTATATATAAATTTTCAAAAAAAAACTCTATTTGAAACGGGTGATTTTATTTAATTAAAACATAGAAATGGTGATGTTTCTATTTAGGCCTGTTAAAGAGCGATTTTCGCTTGAAAACTAGCATCTCTAATGGAAAAAAATCTCATTGTAAAATTTTTTAATAATTTTAACAGACTCTGCAGTTTTTGTCTTTAGATATGTGCTAGTTTTCAACTATATAAATGTAGTGATAAATTTATTTATGAATATCTTTCTAACCTGAAAGGATCAGGTTCCTAATCTATCTTAGAATTTATTTTTATTATTAATATATTTTTTCTTGTATAATGAGTTTATAACTGTTTCTGTTTGAAAATGCAAATAGACGCAATTATCCTTAGCGGAGATATCGCGTTTTGTGTTGATATAAATAAAAGAATGTAGTGGTAAACATGGCTTCGATATGAATGTGGAGTTTTACAATGCGAGAGGAGAGCTATATCTACTGGCCAATCGGGGGCTCACCGTGGTACCTAATTGCTCCACTAATGAGAGACAATAATTAAATGTAAACTTCCCGCCCAAATTGATGGGAAAGGATTAACCTGAACAAACATCTCCTCCCTAGGCACAATGCTCATTTGTAGCTGGGACGTTTGGTTTTGTCACTGTATTTACCATGGCAGAAGGCATATATATATTATATTTAATAAATAAAATGAATGAGATATTCTGCTGATTTTGGAATTATTGAGATTATACTATGGTGATGCAGTCGTGGCAAAAATAATAATAAGTCTAAAAATAGTTTTGGTCAGAGATAACCTTCAGTGAAGAGCAGTTCTACTTAATTGTTTTAATTGAGCTAAAGTAATATATAAGAACATAATTTGATTAAAGTAATGCCTGGCTTAAGGCGAGTAGAATAAGGAAAACAAAAGATTATTAACATAATGTACAAAATCTTTGAGCCGGCCATTGGGATGAAACAACAACGAGTTTTTATATGCAAAGCGTGACCTCTGGCGGTCGATTTAACAGAGTATTTGAATCTATGAAATTATAATTTAAAATAAAATAATATTTTTATATAACATATATATACGTTATGATAAATATGTTTGATAGAGAATTTGCTTAGGTTGTTTAAGGATATATAAGTATGCTTGTGATATTATTCTGATATGTGATAATTTCATGTTATTACAGTCGTGGACATCTTAGAAAATACAATGAAACATTTTGGATCAATATTGCTTCAATTTAGCTTATGAAATATTTAAAACATTAAATGAGAAAAGTATTTTTGGTCTCAGTGGCTTCTTGAGAAACCAAGAAATGGGTATTTAAGGTCAAACTTGCGTAATTACGCTCAACACATGAAAAAACAATAGAAAAAAATTAAAAAGAAAAAGCTTAGGTGTTGATATTAGAAATAAAAGAGGCATATCCTGACTAGGAGCACATGTGCTTTTCAGCGCGAAACGCGTTCGTGGATAGCTTTTCTTGATTTATCAAGAAATTGGGTTGGCCAAATATCAGGGAACAGGCTAAATCAATGTTTAGTTGATTTTTGTTCCACCAGATGGCGCTCTGCCTTCTGAAAAGCACATGTGCTCCTGGTCAGGATATGCCTTTTTTATTTTTAATATCAACACCTGACTTTTTATTTTTTTATTTTTTCTATTGTTTTTTCATATTTACATATGTACAAAAAGATTTGAGCCAGCCAACGGGAAACAACAACAATAGGTTTATTAAAGAAATGCCGCAACATCTGGCGGTCGAATTAACAGTGTAGTTTTTCTAGATATCATAATTTTAAAATAAAATATAATGTTTATATATAACATATATGTATAATGTTGAGTTAGCACTCATTGATCTCCAGTTGAAATATTACAGTGTGAGAATTGTTAAAAGATGAAACCTTTTTTTTTATGAGATGGTGATAGTAAAAAGAGATCAGCCACAGCCCCAACAACCAATTGGTCTTACTCTACTATTTCTATAGAATAAACTTCTCGCTTTCTCATTATAATAGGTATTGTAATTTGAAATAAGTTTTGTATGCCTATTTCTGCCATGCATTCCAAATTTAGGCAATATACCACACATAATTTGAAGTCAAATAAATCATATTTTGAATTATTTTAGAGACACATCAAAGTTTGCAATTAATTTCCAAGTAATTTAGACAGTGTTTGATTTACTTGGGAATTTCCGTTGTAGGTGCTTTAACCAGGATTATTTAAATCCCTGTCCATATCGAAACAAAAAGAACTTGACATGTGAAGAGTCTAAACGTAATTTGAACATATTTTTTAAAGAATGTTGTATTTATTATTTTAAGAATAAGAAAATCAATACTCTACTCTCACTATAAATACTTTCATTCATCACCTACAATGGAATGCTATCTGAACGACAATATCCCCCTAACCTTAAAGATAATCATTGTACAAGTAAGAAGCCTTTTTGTAGTACAGAGAATTAATCATGTTTCACTATTGAAAACTAAGACCATAAAATGCACCTTATGCAACGGTGAATTTAGTCTCGATTTTCCACACTACATGTTCTACTGTACGGCAATGGAAGAAGAAAGAGAAATTCTTCGTCAAGAGACCGGTTATAATAGCAATTCGCCTTATGTTTTAATGGCAAAAGTCGTAAAATCCAGACCCTTTGCATTCGCTTTTTATAAATACTGAAAATCAGCTCAATCAAAATATTTAGCACAGACACCGGATCCAACTCGATAATTGGTCGAGGTCAATACCCAATATTTGTATATAACTACGATGCTAATTTGTTATTTATTTATTTTGTTCTACAGAGAGAATCCTGTATGGCACGTGTGCCCAATAAAGGCTATTGTTGTTGTTGTTTTTATTATTTTATATATATATATATAATATAAGGTTGCGGGAGGTGCATCTTTTAGTGAATATATATATAACCTTTCATAGAGAATATATTATGGAGAGAGAGACAATTTACATACTTTTATTGACATCTTGTCAATACAGATCAAAGTGCACAGTCCGCACTATTTAGGGGAATACATTTACAATGATGATGATTATAATACTAAAATAATTTTAAAACATACAATGTACATGCCGCCTCACCACCGCTGCAGAGCTTGGTGGAAGATTGCTAGCTGGTTTCCAGCGATACCACGTATTTCGCGATCTATGAAGAAAACGTGGATGCTTCGCCGCTGACAAGATGGTGATGGCGTGGTCCTCGAGGCCGACCGCGAAATATCCAGGACTATTATTGAGAGAGAGAGAGAATTATATTAAATACACACTATACAGGCTGAATTTGCTTTGGAGTGTTTTATACCTTTATTATGTAGTAGTTTATTGCATATAGATTACTAAATAATAATAATATTTAACTTCGCTTATTTCAGTACAATTACTACTTCTGAACATTTAAAAAGTTGTAAAAGAGGAATTGTGGACCAAGTGGTATTTTTCCAGGAAAAGGCTACATAGTATTTACAAACACATGCCGGTGGTCTCATGTCACGAAACTCTCCCAGATTTCAAAAAGAAATATGAATGCCATCGAATGTGAGGTTTATAATTGTGAAACGTCCTCTCATTCTCTCAGCCATGAGAAAGGTGTGGTTGCTATATTTTTTATCGAAAACCCTGTTCTACGTAATTGTGAAATGTGTAACATTGTGTAATTGGTCTAATTGTTGTGAGGATTCTGTTTTGAAATCAAATTTACTTCTTGAACTATTCAACTATATTGGATTTTCCCGAAGCTATTGATGAGAAGGTTGAAGATGCTGATTCCCTCAATGCGATCACTTTTAATAAATAGAAGGATTTGTTAATGGAGAATTTGTTTAGATTGAACCAAACATCAATAGGTTTACACTAAACAAACGAACCACATGTACAATAAAACAATTTGGAAAACGCACCATATTTGGCTGTTCAAATTAAAATATAGAAGCATCTCCTGTATACGCACAGGGGGTTGCTGATTTAATCATGCCATCAATTAATTTCCATATATATCGAATATGAATAATTTTATTATGATGCATTAGCGCGCCATCTGTTATGTAAATTCGAAACTATTATAGACGCGTATGTTTCTTTTAAAAATTGAACAATATCTTATTGTTTCTCATATTACTGAAATGGAAAAATTAATTGAAGGGCCTGGCTTATCAGTGGTGAACCCTCCCAGCGGTTTCGCCAGTTTAATCTACCATACCGCTGTTATATTGCATTTTTTCGGTTTTCCTTTTATAGTGATACTGATGCTAAACTTTTGGAATGGATATTATATAACCATTAAATATTTTAATTCAGTATACTAGAATAAAATAAAATAATGTTCAGTTGATATTTTAACTCGATAAATGATACAAATCATCAGTAGCATTAAAATCTAATAAAATCAGGAGATTATGTTTCATCAATTGATGTTAAGGAGGGGAAAACGAATATAGAACCTAAATATTTCAGTGAAGTAGGTTGAGATGCTACCATCTCTAATTATCATTGAAAGTTTGATGCGGGATCAACTGGCCTAATCACCAAAATATGGCTGGAAGATAATTACAAGGGCTACGTCCTCATTAAACGCTCGTTACTTAAGCTCAAGAAGGTTGGGCGATTAGCAGCACAATACAAGGCACTTAAGTCGGAATTGATTTGTGACGCCACTACAAGAACTCCCTGGTTAACGAGCCCATTAGGTTTTATTCCTCCCTCTAACCGCTCACAGTCACCTAGATGGTAGGACAACCGTACCTTCCTCTATTTAGCCAAGATTCTTTTCAGCATCGCACAATTTAATATTGTAATATACTATAAATAATTGTGATTAACGAAAACTTATTAAATCAAACTATATTAAAACACTGTTCCGTTGGACATGCGGCAAATATATCCGAGGATTTATCTGAAAAATTTGGTTTAAATAAAATGAAAAATTATCCCAGCCTACATATGTCTATTCTCCGTTTAAGCTGTGCTGGATATCAGTTCGATTTCAAAACAGATATAAATTTTAAAGGTGTCTGGCATAGATACGGTTTGAGCGCTATATTGATAAGAAACGTTAATTACTGCAATCAGTTATGACACTTCGGAGTAGTTTTTAGTATAGAAACTTAGTATAGAATGTATCAATTTATTTTACATATCAATCTATATTTACGCCATGCTAGGAAAAGACACAAAGAACAGGATCCTTCCATTTCAAGACGTATAGATTAGAGAGACAGAACTACATACATTTCAAAAGAAGAAATCAGCTTGAAGATTATTTTCCATTACTATTAATATTTTCTTTATTCTAATTTTCCACTCTCAAATTTCGTACAATTCAATAGATCTATATCTAAACAATGGATAGTTACACCTCAAGTGTTTTGTAGAAGTAAATAATGAAAAAAAGACAAGCGTAATATTTTGTTGAAATTTAATCTAGTTGAAAACACAATACACACAAAGAAAATTACAAATTGATTTTCTATCAATACGGTGAGACAATAATGATGTGTGCGATAGATTATTAGAGACACAAATAAAAATTCAATATGGAATTTCAATAAAAGACGGCTGGAGTTTGGAACAATTGTTTATCTACAGTCCGATAATAGGATCGATTCCCACAATTTCAGGAATCCCTCCGTCCAACTTAATTGGATTGGAAGAGAAGAGAGAGCGACTCAAACCGCCCCGTGGAACATGTTTACCGCCCAAGAAACAAAGACAGAGAGACCTTTTTCTCTGTGAAATAAATGACACAATATAACTAAAATTTACTAATAAATAACTTTATATACTGAATCAAAATCATGAAGCCGACGTGGAGGGAGAACATATACTACATATAGGAGATATAGAGCAAATTTGAAGGGATGAAATTGGAGGAATGGGATCTGAGAAAATAAATGTTAATTTAGTCAATAAGGAAAGTAATGTAACAAAAGAGTATAAATGCCTAATATAGAAAATGAGATGAAAATTAAAAAAGGAAAATAGCGACAAATTTTAAAATATCATCTCATTCAAAAACCACGTTTGAAAATATTTTCACAATTTGGTTAATTTAATTTTTTTCCAATATTTCTATGTTTGGAGTATCAAGACGCTGCACTGCTCCACGCTTTTAAAATATCGGATCATCCAGAATTTGTATAAAGGTAAACAGCCGCCAATAATAGTTCCTTGAAAATGGCGACAGAGAGTCATTGAAACGTTGGAAGTATTAAGAAAGGTGGATGTGAATGAATTACAACCTAATGAATAACTGTATGACCATTACGATTGGCCATTGTTCGTTATAGAAAGATAACTCTGGTACATACATCTTTCCATTTGATATCAGTATAAAGATAAAATAAAGTTTAACGGAAAGGTCACTTCTCTTATCAAAATAGACGTACAAAATATGCGCCATTTATCCGCCGTCTCTACAAACTAGCAGATTGGATCGGTGACAATACCAACACAGCACCACAAGGGATAAATGTAATCTTCAGAATTAGAAAATGGTGTTCATCTCGTAGAATGACTTTGGAAAATTATTTTTGATATATCAATATCCTTCAGGGAAATTTCCATCTGAATAATATTTCTAGGCCTTTTGGTTAAGATCAAAGTATAGTTAGTATATAAGTGTAGTGTATCTCTTTCTCTTTGTAAACAGAGTTAAGGGTGAAGATATTACAAAGTACTATAAAAAGGACGTATCTAGATCTGTGAAAGAAATAAGAAATCTTAAAATATTGGAGGGATAGCTCCCTCTTTATGAATTTATTGCACACTGAACTTAATTTACAAATTATTATAGATCAGATGGAACTGTGTAACTACAAGAATTTGTTACTTAAGTTTATTGTACAATAAATTGATAAAGAAGGAGAAATTTCTTCGAAATATTTGGGAAAAAAGTATTTTTTCCTTTACAGATTCGCCCTTTTATATAAACATATTGAATAGATCGCCTTTCGACTCAAAATTACTATTCGTTTTATTTTTGGATCTGATTTTGGCAGTTCTCTTTTTTTAACATCACTAAATGTGAATTTCACGGATCCTTTTATAACTAAAATAAACAAAACTGAATTTATAATAAACCCCATTGAATACCCTTTTTTGGGATAAACGCTTAAATAGCCTCGACTCTTATACACCTCAATACTGAACCCCCACCAAAAGGGCTTTGAAACTTGTCAAGTTTCAAAGTTGAGCACTTTTGTGTTAACGTTGACATGTTCACAGTAAAAGGTGGTAGCTAACTACCCACCTTGATTATTAGGAACTACATCATGTGTACATGGGATAAGTAAAAAATAAAATGATTTTAATCCCAATAATCTAGTTTAGCTATAATTTTTGTGTATTCGAAAATATTGGTAGCGACAAATATTGTGCCTTTCATTCCAAATTCTATCAAATTTTATTATATTTTATATACTGAAGAATGAACGTAGTAACTAGCCTTTTATTTAATAAAATAGAAGCAAAATAAATTGCTATGGATAAAACTATAATTATGAAATTAAAATTAGTTGAATAGAAAATAAGCTTTTGATTTCGCTCCATATATTGTTGGTAAATAGCATTGATCTAAAAGAGGTATCCACAAATAGAGCCGACAGGGTTGAAACCACTTCAATCCACCAATAGGAAGCTAGAAGGCTCCGAGGATTCTTCAAGTCCCCGGAACTTCCTGGAGAAAGGAGAATTCAGTTCCTTTTATGAAACCATTTTCAAGTAAGTCGATAAAGATCTATAAACTGCTCCCATATAGAACTTTAAGGAATACGATTTAATATTTTATTTATTTGTCAACATTACTTTTAAAATATATAATTATATTCTCTTCGTATACAAATTTTTAACATTTGCGTTTTAAACAGCCTAGAAAACGTTACCTTGTTGAAGTTCGTTTTTTATTACATTTAAAAGCTGAAAAATTAAATATTGCTAGATAGAGATACTTAATAATTTAATTATTTTGTATAAATCTCCCTCATAAGTAGGTACCGAGGTAAAGGGCTTCGTGTAATGTTGAAAAAATCAATTCCGGTTGTGGCAAAGTTTCAAATTTTAAATTCTGAACTCAGATCTCCCTGTGTGTTAATGTCGAATCCCTATCTCGAATATATAAATATAACATAATATTTTAAGTAGTTTTCTTATCTTTTACATTTATAAATTTATTTCATTTAAACGTTTATACATTGTTACTTTTTATGTTTGTATTTGAAGACATCTATTCGGTTAAGTGAAAAAATGAATTATTTTTGCCCAAAGAGGTTTTAACGCATAGCCTCAACCCCAGGATGGGTGTCTGTTTCACATTCTATACCTAGGTTGAGTAAAATGTTTCTCCACACATTAAGAGAATAGTATATAATCATTATGTATTTGTCAGCTCTTGCTAGTATTGAAGTGTAAATTTAAAATGATAATTTTAGTCATTATAAAAGATCAAAGGAAAGACCACTTGTAGAACTGAAAGAGTGATTTCCTTAACACGACGTTAGTTAATGACGCAATTATCTCATCAACATTATCTCATTACTTGACTATTTTACTTCACAAAACAAAATTACTTGTTTTCATGATGATAAAATAGTCATAAAAATACAAATCGGATTTCAAATACTTTGGGGGAAAATGTTTTGGGAACCAATTCCAGTGGTTACTGGTCGAATACGGCCATTGTAGCTATTTACTTGAGATGTAAATAAGGTTATAATTGTTAGAGAGGCGAGGTGTCTTTCTAAGAGGTGTTTTCCTTTATTTTACTTTCTACAAATTATGTATATTCTCAAAACTAAAGTCTCTATTTATAGAGAACCTAAAAAATTCTTACAAATACCAAGATAACCATTTCTAATCTTAATTATGTTGTTATGATATAATTATACTCAACAATATATTTTATTGAAACAGAGGACAAAATAATACAATTATTGAACTGAATATGAAAATATTTGGGCATACTTGGACATAGTTTCTTTAAACACAAATAATATACCTCAATGTTTAGACCACTACCCTAAGACCAGAAAGATACTAATTATTAGTTTTATATTGAAAGTTATACACACAAATTGATAGTTTTCCCACGCTGGAGAAAGCCAGCATACTGAAAGGTGTACGCGGTTAAGCATGTACCTGGGTTTCAGACTAATTATATATATATATATATATATATATATATATATATATATATATATATATATATATATATATATATATATATGTGACAATTTAGTGGTAATAATGTGGTGAGGTGAGAAATAATCACACGACGAGTTGGTAGAGCAATCCCAGGCAGCCAGCCGAGAGAGAACGAGCGAGAGGTTATCCGCTGAACGACTGCTTGTGTGGTCACCCCCCGACTACTCCAGGTGTCCCCCCTTTGGAATGTGGTCAAAATGGTCGTAAGTTAGTTGTCTTCTATCGACTACGTTTCTCTCTCTCTCTGGTCGACTGCAGATTTACTTTATTATTCCTGTAAGAGCATATATTATGACATATGTATATATATATATATATACTAATTGAATTGAAAACAATCACCGTTCAGTTGTAATTTATTCCGACCACGCTGAGCCATTCGAAACGTTTGACTGGACGATAAAAGAAGATACTCTCTTATGAAATGTAGAATGGAAGTATTGTTAAATAGAAGCATCAATAAAATGGCCATTTGAAAATATTATGTAACCTGGGAATTATTGTGTAATTTTTATAGATTAAAATATTGCCCAGAAGATATTGGTATATAAAAATAAAGGTCACCTCTCCCGTCAAAATATACCTCAAACTAGACACCATCTATTGACCGTCGCCGCAACCTATCGGCCTCTGGTCGGCGACAAATCCACAACACTAGCTTTGGCAAATTGAGAATTTGTATAGAATGACAGAAAGGCAAACTTGTGCCTGAAAATACAAGTTAAATCATCGTTTATTTGATCTTTGTTCCACTAAATGACGCTATACTATCTAAAATCTTATGTGAGGGTCAAGATAGGTATTTTCTGTTTTAATACCTTATAGAATATTTAAACCTGGAAAAAAATTATAAATATCATACCTGATTGAATAAATAACAAGACATACCGCGCCACCTGTGGCGACACTCAAGCGGTTTCGCAGTTATACCCCTGGAAGGATTCACCACTGATGAGCACGGCTGTAATGTAATTTTATCAGGAATCATTATTTATTATTGTAAATATGCTTCTCTATTCATGAACTCATGAATACTATTTGTAGCAGTCTTGTCCTTAAATATCAACATTATTATACCTCAATAACAAATACAAATTATTTAATTCAAAACTCATCAACAATGAACACAAAATAAGCCTTTCCAATAATGTTTTCATTGCAGAAAGGACATTAGAGAATTTATTTTGTTTGATAAAAGAAAAATTAGCGCTAATAGTATTCAAAACCATATCTGATTGAGAACCCAAATTGGAACTAAACAAACAACCTTCATACAGCGACGTCCTCTAGTAAACCATCTTTCTATGGTTTACAAAATAAAATCTACGAGACTGAAGAAATATCCTGAACTCACCTTATCGTGTATGTCTAAATAGCAAGATCCACCTGACCTTATATAACCCAACTCTGAGTTACTGTGTGAGGTCGCATCTGTGCGTGGGAGTATCAAAAGTAGGAGAATATAGGAAGTTGAATTCCAAAACTATTTTTAATTTTTTTATAAATAAAATAGAGAAAAATATACCATTTATAATTTTAAAAATAATAAAAACTATTTATTATTTAAAAAAAAAAAAATGAAACCAATTAAGAAAGTATATTTAAAATTTATTAAAACTGCAATATCTTAAATATATTATTATACTGAGATTTATTTTATCAAAAACATAAAATTATGTTTTGAAGCTTTTTAGTTGTTATACATTTAATATTTTGTTCGATCGATTAAAAAATACCTGAAAATCTTCCGGAAATGAATGTTTTATATAAACTTTGGAGTATATTAGTGAGTAAATTGAAAACATAATAAATAAACAATAAGAGTTGAATGATGCTAACATGTCTCCTAGTAGCAAAAACAATTCTATTAAGTATAGAATTCCAGACCATTTCTGGCATTTAAAGTTTGTCAAACGATACCGAGGGCTATTTTATTGCCAATCTTTTTTCTATTACGTCGGTGGTTAGGTAATGTCAGGGTTGTGTGTTCCTTTCACATTTAACAGGTTTTCTTTGGAATTGTGGTGATCTCTACTCCTTCAATGTTCATTTCAACTTATCTATTGAAACCCACACGCTTTATCCAATGTAGATATTTGCCTGTTTTATAAACAAAATTTATTGATAGATGGCAATTATATTTATAAATTTTATAAATGTGATTGGGGGGTCGGTGGAAGGCTGCTTAAACCGTTTGGTTTTCGACCACTATGACCCGGGTTCGATTCCCGCATTGGACGCTTTTTTCTGTTTTAAATAAAAAAAAATAAAAATGCTCCAATGGCCCCTGATTCTTGCAAAAGTCCAACCCCACCAGCGAGTGCAAGTAACCAAACGGGGCTCTGGCACATTTGTAAGTGCAATGTCGAACTGCTTTTCACATGTGTAGACATGTGATGCAGCACTTACAGTAAAAGCAGTCGCCAACTTCTACCCACCATGATTATCATGGCCTGTATCACGTGTACTAGGGATAAGCAAAAAAAAAAAAGAATGTGATTTAAAACAGGGCAACTGATAAACAGGTTTTTATGTTTCACTGAATATTTGACTTCTTCCCTCGATGATCTTCCCCCGCAGATTTTATTCTGCCTCATATAGATCGAATTGTTCAATGGCGGAATTACTAGGTAATAGATGGACGAATGGCTCATCAAATTTAAAAAATAAACGATTATTTATAATAAAAATAAACTTAATAAAAATATATATTTATTTTATAAAAGTTTGAAAAACCAAAATCATTCTCTCTCTCTCTCTAATACTTTAAAACATCTAAAAATCATTTCACAAACATCTTTCTTTCAGATTTATCTGACAAAAATAATTCTTAAATAAGCATTACTCAAAAATACTCTCTCTTAATTGATATTAATAAATTATATTGAATTTTGATTCTTTAAAGTTTTGATGGGTATAACATATATCCAGATACTCTAGGTTTCTAAAGGCTCTCTTCAAAAGGACAGGGGATTTACAGGGGACCAAGTCATGTGTCAAACGCTATCTTTCTGCGCGGCCTGGCTGCCAGATAATTGGACCATCGAGATGGCTGAATATTTGTACAATTAACTCAAATTTAATCCAAGTATATCAGCGATTTCATAGAATTATTCAAGAACATACAAATAACCTTTATATTAGAAGAATAAAAATATAAAAGTTTATTTTAAGTTATTTAAAAATTATATCTGCTTGATATATTTAAAATAGTCTTTGATAATTCAATGAGGCGTCATTATAATTAAAGTACAAATTCGAGAATAAAATTAATTTATATTATTATATATAGTGTTAGAATGTGAAGAATAAATCTCCTCATCAAATATTCCGTCAAACATTTTAATGTTTCTAACATAGGGTTACTTCTAAATATACTTTCAGAATTTGAGAAATAATTATTTTAAATCTCATAAAAGTAGACATATCTTACCCAATATAATGGGTCATCAGCAGTATTAGGTTTATCTAAATGTTTGTTAGAGTTTTTATTATTTTAATAAGCTCTGTGTATATTTTTGTATGATATTTGACTAAGAATAGCTGGTCACGTGTGTAAATATATTGTGGTTGGAAATAAAGTGTGTGTAAGACCAGTGTTGGAATGTGGTTGGTTAGATCCTGGGGTTCCGCTATATTCAAGGGGAACGGCCAACTATACCTCGACTATGATGTTAAAGAGTAAATTGCAGAAAAAACAGCGAAAGGAAGTTCACCGAAAATGTTTCAACAAGAATGATCTAAAATAAAAGAGTATTTGTATATAGTTATCAGTGTTTTACCGTTGTTGTGGCAATAATGTCCGCACATGAGGAATATTACCACAACTTCCAAAGGAAACTGAAAGAAAACAAAATATTGTACAATATTCAGATGGGTTCAACATATTTCATTCTCTAATGAAGTGTTAAATCAAAAATAAATTATCAACATGATTCCTAAAGTTTTCCAGTACCATTATTGATGAATTTGCACACCTAAGTCAAGGAAATAAATGAATTCCAATCGATATATTTCAAGTAAATGCAGAGAACTTGAAAGTTTCTGGTCTTAAATCTGATTAGATTATTTATATATAGTATTTTATTATTCATTATTGAATAATTGAAAAATAAAATTTAATTGTTCTTAAATACTTGAATTTAAAAGTTTCTAAATTCAAAATAATTAATAATATTTTGTTTTTGTAATTACTGTGTGTTCAAGGAAAACATCACTCATTATTATTCCAACCTTATCAATTTAATGCTTTTGAATTTTATTATACATTTTGCTTTGAAACATAATTACATTTGTAATATAAAATAAATTTCGTCAATATAAAATCTCTTTCGATATTAAATATAATTTGGTCTTAAATGCGATGGTTTTTCTCCAGATGGTAATTCATTGGAGGTTGGATCTAATCAGGAAAAGTTGTCTTGGATTTTATAATGGTGGTCTCTCAAAGAAGTGGTCGCTCATCAGATAGTTCTCTCATGGAAGGTTTTGTTCTCTCTGTAAGCAGTAGGCTATTTCTATAAACATTTTATAAACCTGTTATTGCATCAAATATGCTAAAGACCTTTTCATTCAATTCTCACATGAAAGTTACATTTAACTGTTTAAAATTTGATCCACAGTTGGCCTATACTTTGTGAAACCTCTAATGGTTGAAAGTATTTTTTAAATGTCTGATTTATCCCAAGTAAAACAGAATAAGTTCAGAGAAGTTTTCAGGAGTTCAAAGAAAAATAAAGTTTTGGAAAAGACTTTTTAGACTTAAGTCGTAATTTATACACCTTCTTCTAATAAAGATGCTGGGCTGCTGTATTTGGCGCTGAAGTGTTTGGACATTATTTTCTTACGAGCTCAGGGATATCAGAAAATTGCCGCAATTGGATCCAGTCGTATATTAATTTATTAACCTTTATAAACTGGGCGAGAGTTATCTTCTTTACAATATTCTATAAAAAAAAAGTCTTACTCTCCGAATTGATCAAATTTTCTTATTAAAGATTAAGCTAAGAATTTTGTCCAGACACGGAGAAAGAATAGTAAGTATTCTCTATCAAGAAGGGAATGTGTATATTTTTATTAAATCGTGTACTTTTTAGAAATGTTATTCTTCTAAAAACAAATTGGTAAACAAGAACGTCATTTATATAATATGTTGCCCGTTATCAATGAAGAAATACATTGCACAGACGACAAAGAAACTGATAGTCCCGCACTGATGAAGAGAGTTAAGAAGCGGTGATTAGATTAAATATATAATCAGTTGATTCGTGAAAGGGAAGATGCAGTGGCTACATAGTTATTAAGGCCTGCATGGTTGTAAGAGATATAGGGACCACGTGGATGCTGCTAGGTCTACATGGTTGTGAGAGATGCAAGGATAACATGGATACTGCTAGGTCTACGCGGTTGTGAGAGATGCAGGGATAACATGGATGCTGATAGACCTGCACGGTAGTAGGGAGATGCAGAGGCAATATGGATACTGATAGGACTGTACGGTAGTAGAGAGATACAGGAACAACATGGATACTGAGAGGACTGTACGGTAATAGGGAGATGCAGGGACATCGTAGGTACTGATAGACCTGTACGATAGTATGGAGATGCAGGGACACAACGTGGATACTGATAGGACTGTACGGTAGTAGGGAGATGCAGGGACATCGTGGATACTGGTAGGACTGTACGGTAGTAGGGAGATACAGGAACATCGTAGGTACTGATAGACCTGTACGATAGTATGGAGATGCAGGGACACAACGTGGATACTGATATGACTGTACGGTAGTAGGGAGATGCAGGGACATCGTGGATACTGGTAGGACTGTACGGTAATAGGGAGATGCAGGGACATCGTAGGTACTGATAGACCTGTACGATAGTATGGAGATGCAGGGACACAACGTGGATACTGATATGACTGTACGGTAGTAGGGAGATGCAGGGACATCGTGGATACTAGTAGGACTGTACGGTAGTAGGGAGATACAGGAACAACATGGATACTGATAGGACTGTACAGTAGTAGGGAGATACAGGAACAACATGGATACTGATAGGACTGTACAGTAGTAGGGAGATACAGGAACAACATGGATACTGATAGGACTGTACAGTAGTAGGGAGATACAGGAACAACATGGATACTGATAGGACTGTACAGTAGTAGGGAGATACAGGAACAACATGGATACTGATAGGACTGTACAGTAGTAGGGAGATACAGGAACAACATGGATACTGATAGGACTGTACAGTAGTAGGGAGATACAGGAACAACATGGATACTGATAGGACTGTACGGTAGTAGGGAGATACAGGAACAACATGGATACTGATAGGACTGTACGGTAGTAGGGAGATACAGGAACAACATGGATACTGATAGGACTGTACGGTAGTAGGGAGATACAGGAACAACATGGATACTGATAGGACTGTACGGTAGTAGGGAGATACAGGAACAACATGGATACTGATAGGACTGTACAGTAGTAGGGAGATGCAGGGACATCGTGGATACTGATAGGACTGTACGGTAGTAGGGAGATGCAGGGACATCGTGGATACTAGTAGGACTGTACGGTAGTAGGGAGATGCAGGGACATCGTGGATATTGATAGGACTGTACGGTAGTAGGGAGATGCAGGGACATCGTGGATACTGATAGGACTGTACGGTAGTAGGGAGATACAGGAACAACATGGATACTGATAGGACTGTACGGTAGTAGGGAGATGCAGGGACATCGTGGATACTGGTAGGACTGTACGGTAGTAGGGAGATACAGGAACAACATGGATACTGATAGAACTGTACGGTAGTAGGGAGATGCAGGGACATCGTGGATACTGATAGGACTGTACGGTAGTAGGGAGATACAGGAACAACATGGATACTGATAGGACTGTACGGTAGTAGGGAGATGCAGGGACATCGTGGATACTGGTAGGACTGTACGGTAGTAGGGAGATACAGGAACAACATGGATACTGATAGAACTGTACGGTAGTAGGGAGATGCAGGGACATCGTGGATACTGATAGGACTGTACGGTAGTAGGGAGATACAGGAACAACATGGATACTGATAGGACTGTACGGTAGTAGGGAGATGCAGGGACATCGTGGATACTGGTAGGACTGTACGGTAGTAGGGAGATGCAGGGACATCGTGGATACTGGTAGGACTGTACGGTAGTAGGGAGATACAGGAACAACATGGATACTGATAGAACTGTACGGTAGTAGGGAGATGCAGGGACATCGTGGATACTGGTAGGACTGTACGGTAGTAGGGAGATACAGGAACAACATGGATACTGATAGGACTGTACGGTAGTAGGGAGATACAGGAACAACATGGATACTGATAGGACTGTACGGTAGTAGGGAGATACAGGAACAACATGGATACTGATAGGACTGTACGGTAGTAGGGAGATACAGGAACAACATGGATGCTGATAGGACTGTACAGTAGTAGGGAGATGCAGGGACATCGTGGATACTGATAGGACTGTACGGTAGTAGGGAGATGCAGGGACATCGTGGATACTAGTAGGACTGTACGGTAGTAGGGAGATGCAGGGACATCGTGGATACTGATAGGACTGTACGGTAGTAGGGAGATGCAGGGACATCGTGGATACTGATAGGACTGTACAGTAGTAGGGAGATACAGGAACAACATGGATACTGATAGGACTGTACAGTAGTAGGGAGATACAGGAACAACATGGATACTGATAGGACTGTACAGTAGTAGGGAGATACAGGAACCACATGGATACTGATAGGACTGTACAGTAGTAGGGAGATACAGGAACAACATGGATACTGATAGGACTGTACAGTAGTAGGGAGATACAGGAACAACATGGATACTGATAGGACTGTACGGTAGTAGGGAGATACAGGAACAACATGGATACTGATAGGACTGTACGGTAGTAGGGAGATGCAGGGACATCGTGGATACTGGTAGGACTGTACGGTAGTAGGGAGATACAGGAACAACATGGATACTGATAGAACTGTACGGTAGTAGGGAGATGCAGGGACATCGTGGATACTGATAGGACTGTACGGTAGTAGGGAGATACAGGAACAACATGGATACTGATAGGACTGTACGGTAGTAGGGAGATGCAGGGAACCAACGTGGATACTGATAGGATTGTACGGTAGTAGGGAGATGCAGGGACATCGTGGATACTGGTAGGACTGTACGGTAGTAGGGAGATACAGGAACAACATGGATACTGATAGAACTGTACGGTAGTAGGGAGATGCAGGGACATCGTGGATACTGGTAGGACTGTACGGTAGTAGGGAGATGCAGGGACAACGTCGATACTGAAAGGACTGTATGTTAGTAGGGAGATACAGGGACATTGTGGATACTGGTAGGACTGTACGGTAATAGGGAGATACAGGGACAACATGGATACTGATAGACCTGCACGGTAGTAGAGAGATACAGGGACAACATGGATACTGATAGGATTGTACGATAGTATGGAGATGCAGGGACCCAACGTGGATACTAATAAAATTGTACGGTAGTAGGGTGATGCAGAGACATCGTAGATACTGATAGACCTGCACGATAGTATGGAGATGCAGGGACACAACGTGGATACTGATAAGACTGTACGGTAGTAGGGAGATGCAGGGACATTGTGCGTACTGATAGACCTGCACGATAGTATGGAGATGCAGGGACACAACGTGGATACTGATAGGCCTTCACGGCGAAGAACCGAGCAAGATGCAGAAAGAAGGCCGCCACCACTGAATACCAACGAGCTCCGGCCTGATAGGAATTCTCAATGTAATTATAGATCGGAGGTTGCATGACCGCTCGACCTTTAATTTTATCCCTACATGGGACTTGTTAATTCTCCCTGTGCACACACACGTCTGTGGACACAAGCAAACTCCCTCACTAACCTCGTTGGACTGAAAAAATTAAATTCCAACAAGAAACTTGTCTTCTTTAGCACACTAATTAGGAAATAAGCCTGAAACTACTTAAATGATGTTATTACAAGTTTAGACAACTTAAGTGTCTTACACTGGAGATTCCATATTGATTGTGGTCGAGGATTGCTTTCTACTTCGTCCACAAAACATGTTTTAATAAAATGTGCGACAACCTTTGCGTATTTGATTGCTTTTCTACAAATTATATAATATATGATTTTACTCACTATCTAAGAAAACTATTTTTTCAATACTATCAATTTATCTATGAATAAGTTATAATTTAGAGTGCTTTTTTGAAAGTAACTATTAGGAACAAAAGGTATATATAGAAATACCTTAATATATTTTAAACATTTTTATTGATTTCCACAATTTCGTTTGCAATTTTTTATAAATGAATCTTCGCAGTATTTTTTTTATTGTATTAACCTAATTTTCAAAAAAAAATATTAGAAAGCAAGTAAATATATTGCTACATGTTTGAAAGACATTTTTTAATCAGTGACATTTAATAATATATTTCATAGTTTTTCTAATAGTAATTTGATATATATATTAAATATATATATTGTATTTGATTATATCTTATATTATATTGTGTCACACGAAGAAAAATAGGACAGACAAGCTCAAGGAATAATTGAATTTGATTAAAGCCGTCTTCCCGTCAAAGAAGAGAGGCAACGAAAGAATTTTGCAGAGTAACAACATTTCAGAATATATAAATCATTGATTGAAATAATATTATTTTTATATATATAAGTTTGTCTCTCTTACTCCGTACAAACACACACAAACACATACACACACTGGCAACTCCCATCGCTTTGAACGTTGGCACGAAAGAGACAACAGGAGGGAAGTCACCAAAGCGACGCCCTATAGACCATACACATACCTATGCGAAATATATAGGACATTTTACTATATTGAGAGTTTATTGATTTATAAATTACTTTTTTCCCTCTCTTTAATTGGGTAGACTTCGAGTAAAAGGTGTATAGCATGAGTAATGGAGAGAGGTAAAACTCGTGAAACCCCAACCTCATGTATCAATATATAGAAACAACCTAACTCCCTAGTTTTACACTTTAAAATCACATATAACCTGAAATATCTTAGCCACGATATATAAATAACCATTATTCGTCTCATTATAGTTAAATTATATAAACAAAATATATAGAATGAGATATTACGTTGTTTTATTCAGAAAATGCATATATTTATAGGTGCCCATTATACCCATTAAAACTGCACTAAAGCCCACTCCTGGTCATTAAATAATAAAAATAACGGTAAGAGAAGAAACTTTGCATAAAAACTATTCAAACATTACTTTCGCTCTCTAGCTTTTATCCTGTGAGAGTTTAATAAAATTTTAAAAAAGGTGGCGTTGCCTTCGGGTGGAAAGTTTGGACAAACTCCCTAATTGGATAAGTTGCCTCTCAGCTGTGGTTGCCGGCGGAAATCTTGTTCCCTGGGGCCTTCACTTTGTGTACCATGTGTGAGGAGAGACAGTGGAATAGTTGAAATCTTAACTAATCTATTTTATTTCACATACGTTTTCTCTTTTCTCGCGTTTCTAGGCTCAAATTATTTCTTGTAATCTCTGTTTAGCTCTCTCTTTCTTTAGAAAGAGTCAAGTGAAATCTTAGACATTTGGGCATCAAGAAAGAGAAGGACACATCTTTCTAGATTCTTTGAATTTATTTAAATTTTATTTATTTATTTCTATTAAAATTGTAAGTAAAATAGCTATTAAAGACCTATTAAGCCTATTAAAGACCTATGAAGACCTATTAAAGAGCTATAAATCTCCATAACAATTGAAGTTGATATTTTTATGTCCATCTATTATAATCGAAAATATGCGGTACTGCCTTTCCTCGCCATACACGCAGCAGTATCTCTGTCAGGCATCGGCGTTGTTCTGTGGGACT
Source organism: Cordylochernes scorpioides (assembly GCA_030710605.1). NCBI lineage: Eukaryota > Metazoa > Arthropoda > Arachnida > Pseudoscorpiones > Chernetidae > Cordylochernes > Cordylochernes scorpioides. The sequence continues at coordinate 54,185,738 of CP092863.1, read as the reverse complement.
TACGTGCCACCCAAGACAACAAGAGAGGTCCGGATATAGTAAATGCTGGTATCTATGCAGTTAGACAAGTGGGGCGTCGAACAGCGAGATTTCAATTGTTCCAATTTCCTGAAAGGCTTCAACCTCAAAACATCTGACCGCCCAAAACAAAGTGACATTCATCACTAGATGCCATAGATCGCCCATTCAATAAGGTTACAAAATATGATAGGGATTTTTACCACTGTAAATTAAAATACATGTGTTGGGGTTTTTATTGGCAGGACACGAAAAAGGTGCTAATATGGCAGATTGGCCATTGAATGGCGTATTGATTGTTGAACATATATGCCTTAACATCAATCAGTATAATCCTTGCTACTCAATATTTCTCAAATGCGTCCTAAGTCTTTTCGCCCTTCGAAGATAACTTCCTGTCTTCACTGCTCCCAGAATAATAAGATTGTGAAATAAGAAAGATTTACGTCCCACACAGCGATTTGCCCACCAGTTTTCCAACCTATGATGATGTTTCTCTGAAACTCTGCCAACTGGATATACTTACTTCCTCTACATTTACCTGGTATTATTTAGTTCACTTCGATCGATAGCTCCCTATGAGAGCCTTTATATTAACCACCATTCAAAAGCGTTTATTTATTCGCCTTTTAACCAAACTAAGATCATTTACTTAACTATATCTTACATATTTGCAAATTTTGGCGTTCGTAGCCTGCTCCGATTTGGTTCACAAAAGACATTGTCCGTGAAATATAAAAGTAAAGCATACAAATACACTTTTATATCAACTTTTAATATACAAACAGGATTTAAGGCGGTTTTAATCATTTTATTTCTAATTATTTGAAAAAGATATATTTAGATGGGTAGAAAATAGAGAATCTCCTACACTACTGATTCGTGTACTTGGTGAAAAAGAAAACGTTCAAAACTTCAAATACATACGTAATATCGCCTTTAGTTGGCTCAAAATAAGATTTGCGCGATATATATGTGAGTGATGTATATAATGTTCGAGGGTGAGGTGGAGGTTTCCGCCCTGACAATGAAATATCCTGATTTTTAGTTTTAAAAACAATTTATTTTAATACATAATCTCTCTTTACTTCAACACAATTGATCTAGATTTTCTCCAATACCTGTTTCTTTCTATAAATGAGATTCTATAAAGCTGTTAAAATATTCATCTACAGTCCTCTCAACTTTTTCATTGGACGCGAAACGCTTTTCAGAAACAAAACTCATTAGGTGTGGGAAGAGATTTAAGTCTGAAGATGCCAAATCAGAGAAAGGGGGAATGGCCAAGCAAATCGTATATCAGATGCCATAGTTTTCTCATTGCAAACACACTTTGAGCAGGTGCGTTGTCATGGTGAAAAAGGATTTTCTTCTCCAAACCAGGTTTCTTCTCGCGAATTATGGTTTCCAGTTGGTCAAAAAGATGAAAGTAAAATTATCTGCAATAGTTCCTTCTTTTTCAAGGTAATCAATTAACAGGATCTCTTTGATATCCCAAAACACATTATCCATGACTTCACTCGACATTTGGCGCTGAACTACCGGCTATAACCCACTTTCTCGGCTGCTGTTTAGTTTCTGGCAGGTAGTGATCGATCCATGTCTCATCCATGGTGACAAATCGCAAAACTAAATCGGCCGGATCTCTTTTGAATGGGACCAAACCTTGCTGCGAGTGTCATTTGCCCATTTTCTTTTGATCTGCATTCAAAAAATGTGGCACTTACCTTGCGCAGAGCTTTCACATTCCTAAATATTCGTGCTATATGTCTCGCACCCTTTTTTCCGATCTACTCACGGCCTCGGCTATCTCATACACCTTTACTCGCCAATCGTCCAAAACGATATTGTGCACCTTTTTGATAGTCTACTCTATCGTTCCATTTTTTTTTAGCGTCCTTCATGTGGGTCATCTTCGAGCGACGTGTGGCCAAGTTTAAATTCAGCTGCCCACTTGGTAACGGTTAAAATTGAAGGAGCAGAGTTCCCGTAAACCTTTAATATCCCGTAAACGAATATTTCTTCAGAGGTTAATCCTTCCAAAACTTATTTAATGACTGTACGATATAAATTCTATTCATTTTAATGAAATACGCGCAAAACGGATACTGCAAAGACTCGTTCATACAAACTATTTGATCGAAAAGTTGAAACTTGGTTTACGAACTAATGACATGCGCGCAGGGAGGAAACGTAATCTTTTGCGGATTAGAACGCCATCTCTGGGTCAGACCGAGAAATGTTAACCACACCCCGTAGACGAAATGTTAGAGTTTAAAACCGATATTTGCAAATATAATAACAAAATATATTTTACAGAGAAAATTTCAAAGTTAATTATCGGCGTTTAAAGTTTTAAAACCAAATTGAATAAAAATAGCAGCATTTTTTGCTTTTTATTGATACCATTCATATTTAAACCTCCCTATATTTTACAATATTTAAAAATATTAATATTCCGTTATAATAAAAATATTTTTTTACATTTAACATTAGTAATTAAAACTTCATTTAGAATAAATTCACTAGAAATTTGATAATATATAATATCGAATCAAAATCAGACTACTTAAGGTTTGTTCCAAAATCACTTTATTAGGTTACGCTCAAAAATAGAAACCTAGTTTATGATATTTGCAACAATGAATAATATGTGAAGGTTATTTACATTTTAAACAAAATGTTAACGCGGGATTCGATCCCGGTTCATGACTGTCGGGAATTTTTTTTCTGAAAATGAGTTTCTTGGAATAAAATAAATATAAAAAGCTACAAAAAAGCAAGGTCTCAATATAAATAGTTCAATTATTTTTGGGAAAATGTTTTTAAACTCTGAATTTTGGTATAAACGTTGTGTTCTCGAAGGTTAAGACCATTATATTTACAAATATTTCTAAAATGTCATTAATAATATAAAATAAAAATGTACTTATATTGAATTTAAAAATATATTTAAGAAATAAAATAAAAAATATACATATTTCGTTCATAAGTATAATAGTTCATTTATATAATTTGCGCACAGGTTTCTCAAGAACGTGTGCATTTCAATCTGCCTAGGTTTGAATCCAATTTAATTTTTTACCCACATTTTTTTCTCAATCTGAGATTTCTACCTAATACAGACTTGTTTATTGCAATTTAATAAGGTGTTGCAACGATTCAATTTTTGTTAAAACAATATTCTATTGTAATCCCAACATGCAATTTGAAATGTGTGAATAAATGCACAGTGTGTATATAGTTTACATATTAAATAAATAAATAAAAAACCTGTGAAAAAAATAGAATTAAATTATTAAAATATATTTATTTATTTCCACTTTCTACTAAAAATATAAACGGAACCGCTATACGTTTTCAATTGCTTGTTTCTGTTCAGCCTCCATTAATTTTTTTTTCAAAGAATAATTTGAAGTGGATGAATCGGGTCATACTCAACCTGAGACCGATTCAAATAATTGAAACTAGAACAATTGGAATTCAGTTAATTGGAGGCTTGATAATTGATATATCCCCGGATAAAATTTGGAATTATGAATAAAATGTATTCTGAGAATTGGTTTAATGATAATTGATATTTCGAAAATTTGAAAATCTCAAAATTCAAAATTCTGATTATTGGTGCTGTGACAATTACTATTTTGGATGATTGGAATTATGAATATTTTTTAGTTCGGATAATATAGTTTGGTCAGTTGTTGGTTCAAGTATTTGGAGTAGACATTATCAGAATTCCACTGTCATGTCCATTGAAGTAGCTTCCATCTCCAAGCAGGAGATACATTAGTAGAGCCAGATGTGAGAAGCCACCTTCTGGAATACCAATCAACACCGCGCTAATGCCTACAGGGTCTACAAATGATCCTAACAATTTCCCGTAGATATGGTGAATGCATGGGACGAATGTCGTTAATAAAGGCTTTAGTAGTTGTTGATTTGGTGATTGCGAATGTAAGCTAGTTTTGTTATGTTCTTTTCTGATGTATTCTCGGCTCATTTACAACTTAATCTATATGAATTCCTGTGTTATATGTATATGGATACACTGTCAAATAAGAGATATTTTGGACCTATCAATACCTTTTCTACAAATATAAATCTTGCTTTTGTGTCTCTCTGGCTGCGTATAAATAGACATGAAATAAAAATTGAATTAAGAATCTCAAAATAAACGAATTGCCTACTTCCCATTTTGCAATGATTAGGAAGGTCATCAGTCAAGAAGGCTCCAAGCAGTTCAACCTACCAGACTATCCTGTATTGGGTTGATATTTGTATTCAGAGGTCTCTGGATGGAGAGTGTGTAAAATATTAGGGTATAGAAACAAAAAACTGGACATACTCAGCACCAAATTTTCTTTTCCTTCAAATAAAACAATGTATTAATGTGTGAATTAGGATACAAAATATTAATGGTGTCTAACTCATCATTAGTAAACTCTCCCAGAGGTTTTGATAAGTTAATATAACAATTCGTTCTAATTGAACTTTTTGCTTAGGTGATATTTATTAAAAATAAAAAAGGCCTATCCTGACCAGGAGCACATGTGCTTCACAGATGGCAATATATTCAAAAAGAAATACCAAGTGTCTGAGGAAACTCTTGACATAAATATTTAGGTCAATAGAAATATATACAATTACATGTAACTAGAATTAATATTCTCCGCAAACAATTCATGAATTTAAAAGTTATAAATTAATCCAATAAATGAAATCGTGAATCAATTAATTTAATTGCTGGATTTGTATTGTCCTCGTATTCCCGGTGCTATCAGCGTTTTTATTGTTTTAATTTCCTATTCTTACACAGCTGCTTTCATCCTTCCTCCCGACGACTTCCCTTCAACATCCTTTCTTTAAATATTTACCATACACTAGTTTATGAAGGTATCCTTATATTTTATAAGCAAACACACAGTGTTTCGTATATATACGTATAAAGAGCAGGATGATGGTATCCATGTTTTAAAACGGCCCCTTCCACATTACACTTAATCAATACAGTTTTTGATCTTTTCTGAGCAAAAGGCTCAGATTCAAATCAAATAATAAACAACAAAACCAGCTTTTTTTTGGAATTTTGTATAAAAAGAGAGGTGCCCTTTTGCACACGAATACAACTTTCCTTCTCTATTACAATGTATTCTGGTTCAAGATTGGTCCTACAACACTTCATCATATACAATTTATCAATATCATCAATTATCGTATACAATTTTATCAATAATATTCTTATTCAGTAGAAGATTCTGCCGAGTTCTTATATTCTTCCGTACAATGTCGAATTATGAGACATATATTATGAGATATATATCGCCTCTGTATTAATGAAGGACCGTACACACAACCCAAAAAGATGGAATACCCGTGGGCTTATTGTTCCGAATTTTCCGAAACTGGGGTTAAGGCTTATTCGTTTGTCTGAATCTCTGGCCGGTCAAACTAGGAAAGTTCAGGCGATGCTTTGTTTTAATACACCAATCAAAAAGGAGATGTTTCCCTCTTTTCTTACAACATATAGATCAAAACTCATATTGTTCGTTGACCATGCTACAAATATGAAGGGAATAATTTTAAAGGTAACATTTTATTTTTTTGGATTCAATCTATCGATAAGTATTTTTATAAATTTATTGTCATTAAAATATATTTACTGTATTTATACTCAACGCTTCTAAAAGAAAAGGCGCTGACAAAAATGAGTAGGCACTATCTACAATGGTTAGGGCGATAATAAATATCGTTTAGGATCTATCAAGAATGGGAGAAATTATGATATCAGCAATTAAAAAGTCGTAAATAAAAATAAATTATACGCTCTTCACAATGAGGACTTTAACAACAATAAATTTGATACTATCATCAATGGTAAAGGCGTTAGCAACAATGGTAAAAGTGTTAACAGCAACAAATTAGACGCCATAAGCAACGAGAAAGGTTCTAACAACGGACAAAATATGGTAGAAGATATAAACAATTGTAAAGGCGCTTACAATAATACAAAGACAATTAAGAATGTGATGGACAGTACCAATAATGACGAGAGCTAACAGCAATCTATTAGGCTCTATCATCAACATGAAAGCTGTTACTGATGTCTTCGATTGTTATTAATCTCTTTGCTATTTTTGTTTTGTTCTACTGTACTTTCACCAACGTAAGCACAGTCGCGCACTGTTCGTGTATCCCCTTCTCTTTGTAAATATGCGAATATGTTAATAATTCCTCTGATGATGCCTTCTTTTTCTTAAATAAATAAAGTTACTCCCAAGTGTTTAAATATCCTTATCTTTCTTAACACACAAGGTATTAGATCGAACAATTACCAGAATTATGAAGGCAACATCATCAATGTGATAAGGGTTTATCAACAATTAGAAAGGGGCTATCAACTATAATAAAGGGGCTATCAACAATAATAAAGGGGTTATCAACAATTAGGAGGGGCTATTAACAATGAAAAAGGGGTTATCAACAATTATAAAGGGGTTATCAACAATTAGAAAGGGACTATCAACAATTAGAAAGGGACTATCAACAATAAAAAAGGGGCATCAACAATTAGAAAGGGGCTATCAACAATAAGAAAGGGGCTACCAACAATTAGAAAGGGGCTATCAACAATGAGAAAGGGGCTATCAACAATTAGAAAGGGGCTATTAACAATTAGAAAGGGACTATCAACAATGAAAAAGGGGTTATCAACAATTATAAAGGGGCTATCAACAATTAAAAAGGGGCTATCAACGATGAAAAAGAGGTTATCAACAATTATAAAGGGGCTATCAACAATTAGAAAGGGACTATCAACAATAAAAAAGGGGCATCAACAATTAGAAAGGGGCTATCAACAATAAGAAAGGGGCTACCAACAATTAGAAAGGGGCTATCAACAATAAGAAAGGGGCTACCAACAATTAGAAAGGGGCTATCAACAATGAGAAAGGGGCTATCAACAATTAGAAAGGAGCTATCAACAATTAGAAAGGGGCTATTAACAATTAGAAAGGGACTATCAACAATAAAAAAGGGGCATCAACAATTAGAAAGGGGCTATCAACAATAAGAAAGGGGCTACCAACAATTAGAAAAGGACTATCAACAATTATAAAAGGGCTATCAACAATTAGAAAGGGACTATCAAAAATAAAAAAGGGGCATCAACAATTAGAAAGGGGCTATCAACAATAAGAAAGGGGCTACCAACAATTAGAAAGGGGCTATCAACAATGAGAAAGGGGCTATCAACAATTAGAAAGGAGCTATCAACAATTAGAAAGGGACTATCAACAATAAAAAAGGGGCATCAACAATTAGAAAGGGGCTATCAACAATAAGAAAGGGGCTATCAACAATTAAAAAGGGGCTATCAACAATGAAAAAGAGGTTATCAACAATTATAAAGGGGCTATCAACAATTAGAAAGGGACTATCAACAATAAAAAAGGGGCATCAACAATTAGAAAGGGGCTATCAACAATAAGAAAGGGGCTACCAACAATTAGAAAGGGGCTATCAACAATGAGAAAGGGGCTATCCACAATTAGAAAGGAGCTATCAACAATTAGAAAGGGGCTATTAACAATTAGAAAGGGACTATCAACAATAAAAAAGGGGCATCAACAATTAGAAAGGGGCTATCAACAATAAGAAAGGGGCTACCAACAATTAGAAAAGGACTATCAACAATTATAAAAGGGCTATCAACAATTAGAAAGGGACTATCAAAAATAAAAAAGGGGCATCAACAATTAGAAAGGGGCTATCAACAATAAGAAAGGGGCTACCAACAATTAGAAAGGGGCTATCAACAATGAGAAAGGGGCTATCAACAATTAGAAAGGAGCTATCAACAATTAGAAAGGGGCTATTAACAATTAGAAAGGGACTATCAACAATGAAAAAGGGGTTATCAACAATTATAAAGGGGCTATCAACAATTAAAAAGGGGCTATCAACAATGAAAAAGAGGTTATCAACAATTATAAAGGGGCTATCAACAATTAGAAAGGGACTATCAACAATAAAAAAGGGGCATCAACAATTAGAAAGGGGCTATCAACAATAAGAAAGGGGCTACCAACAATTAGAAAGGGGCTATCAACAATGAGAAAGGGGCTATCAACAATTAGAAAGGAGCTATCAACAATTAGAAAGGGGCTATTAACAATTAGAAAGGGACTATCAACAATAAAAAAGGGGCATCAACAATTAGAAAGGGGCTATCAACAATAAGAAAGGGGCTACCAACAATTAGAAAAGGACTATCAACAATTATAAAAGGGCTATCAACAATTAGAAAGGGACTATCAAAAATAAAAAAGGGGCATCAACAATTAGAAAGGGGCTATCAACAATAAGAAAGGGGCTACCAACAATTAGAAAGGGGCTATCAACAATGAGAAAGGGGCTATCAACAATTAGAAAGGAGCTATCAACAATTAGAAAGGGGCTATTAACAATTAGAAAGGGACTATCAACAATAAAAAAGGGGCATCAACAATTAGAAAGGGGCTATCAACAATAAGAAAGGGGCTACCAACAATTAGAAAAGGACTATCAACAATTATAAAAGGGCTATCAACAATTAGAAAGGGACTATCAAAAATAAAAAAGGGGCATCAACAATTAGAAAGGGGCTATCAACAATAAGAAAGGGGCTACCAACAATTAGAAAGGGGCTATCAACAATGAGAAAGGGGCTATCAACAATTAGAAAGGAGCTATCAACAATTAGAAAGGGGCTATTAACAATTAGAAAGGGACTATCAACAATGAAAAAGGGGTTATCAACAATTATAAAGGGGCTATCAACAATTAAAAAGGGGCTATCAACAATGAAAAAGAGGTTATCAACAATTATAAAGGGGCTATCAACAATTAGAAAGGGACTATCAACAATAAAAAAGGAGCATCAACAATTAGAAAGGGGCTATCAACAATAAGAAAGGGGCTACCAACAATTAGAAAGGGGCTATCAACAATAAGAAAGGGGCTATCAACAATGAGAAAGGGGCTATCAACAATTAGAAAGGAGCTATCAACAATTAGAAAGGGGCTATTAACAATTAGAAAGGCACTATCAACAATAAAAAAGGGGCATCAACAATTAGAAAGGGGCTATCAACAATAAGAAAGGGGCTACCAACAATTAGAAAAGGACTATCAACAATTATAAAAGGGCTATCAACAATTAGAAAGGGACTATCAAAAATAAAAAAGGGGCATCAACAATTAGAAAGGGGCTATCAACAATAAGAAAGGGGCTACCAACAATTAGAAAGCGGCTATCAACAATGAGAAAGGGGCTATCAACAATTAGAAAGGAGCTATCAACAATTAGAAAGGGGCTATTAACAATTAGAAAGGGACTATCAACAATGAAAAAGGGGTTATCAACAATTATAAAGGGACTATCAACAATTAAAAAGGGCTATCAACAATGAAAAAGAGGTTATCAACAATTATAAAGGGGCTATCAACAATTAGAAAGGAGCTATCAACAATTAGAAAGGGGCTATTAACAATTAGAAAGGGACTATCAACAATAAAAAAGGGGCATCAACAATTAGAAAGGGGCTATCAACAATAAGAAAGGGGCTACCAACAATTAGAAAAGGACTATCAACAATTATAAAAGGGCTATCAACAATTAGAAAGGGACTATCAAAAATAAAAAAGGGGCATCAACAATTAGAAAGGGGTATCAACAATAAGAAAGGGGCTACCAACAATTAGAAAGGGGCTATCAACAATGAGAAAGGGGCTATCAACAATTAGAAAGGAGCTATCAATAATTATAAAGGGGCTATCAACAATTAGAAAGGGACTATCAACAATAAAAAAGGGGCATCAACAATTAGAAAGGGGCTATTAACAATAAGAAAGGGGCTACCAACAATTAGAAAGGGGCTATCAACAATGAGAAAGGGGCTATCAACAATAATAAAGGGGTTATCAACAATTAGGAGGGGCTATCAACAATTAGAAAGGGACTATCAACAATAAAAAAGGGGCATCAACAATTAGAAAGGGGCTATCAACAATAAGAAAGGGCTACCAACAATTAGAAAGTGGCTATCAACAATGAGAAAGGGGCTATCAACAATTAGAAAGGAGCTATCAACAATTATAAAGGGGCTATCAACAATTAGAAAGGGGCTATTAACAATTAGAAAGGGGCTATCAACAATAAGAAAGGGGCTATCAACAATTATAAAGGGGTTATCAACAATTAGAAAGGAGCTATCAACAATAAGAAAGGGGCTATCAACAATAAAAAAGGGGCTATCAACAATAAGAAAGGGGATTCACAATTAAAAAGGGGCTATCAACAATAAGAAAGGGGCTATCAACAATAAGAAAGGGGCTATCAACAATTAGAAAAGGGGCTATCAACTATTAGAAAGGGGCTATCAACAATAAGAAAGGGGCTATCAACAATAAGAAAGGGGCTATCAACAATTAGAAAGGGGCTATCAACAATAAGAAATGGACTATCAACAATAAGAAAGGGACTATCAACAATGAGAAATGGACTATCAACAATAAGAAAGGGGCTATCAACAATTATAAAGGGACTATCAACAATTATAAATGGACTATCAACAATAAGAAAGGGGCTATCAACAATAAGAAATGGACTATCAACAATAAGAAAGGGGCTATCAACAATGAAAAACGGGTTATCAACACTAGAAAGGGGTATCAACAATAAGAAAGGAGCTATCAACAATTATAAAGGGGCTATCAACAATTAGAAGGGGACTATCAACAATAAAAAAGGAGCATCAACGATTAGAAAGGGGCTATCAACAATAAGAAAGGGGCTATCAACAATTAGAAAGGAGCTATCAACAATTATAAAGGGGCTATCAACAATTAGAAAGGGGTTATTAACAGTTAGAAAGGGACTATCAACAATTAAAAAGGGGCTATCAACAATAAGAAAGGGGCTATCAACAATTAGAAAGGGGCTATCAACAATAAGAAAGGGGCTATCAAAAATGAAAAAAGGGGCTGTCAACAATAAGAAAGGGGCTATCACAATTAAAAAGGGGCTATCAACAATATGAAAGGGGCTATCAACAATAAGAAAGGGGCTATCAACAATAAGAAAGGGGCTATCAACAATTAGAAAAGGGGCTATCAACAATTAGAAAGGGGTTATCAACAATAAGAAAGGGGCTATCAACAATTAGAAAGGGGCTATCAACAATAAGAAATAGACTATCAACAATAAGAAAGGGGCTATCAACAATGAGAAATGGACTATCAACAATAAGAAAGGGGCTATCAACAATTATAAAGGGACTATCAACAATTATAAAGGGACTATCAACAATAAGAAAGGGGCTATCAACAATAAGAAATGGACTTTCAACAATAAGAAAGGGGCTATCAACAATAAGAAAGGGACTATCAACAATTAGAAAGGGACTATCAACAATTTGAAAGTGGTTATCAACAATTAGAAAGGGACTATCAAAAATTAGAAAGGGGTTATCAACGATTAGAAAGGGGCTATCATCAATAGGAAAGGGGCTATCAACAATTAGAAAAGGACTATCAATAATTAGAAAGGGACTATCAACAGTTAGAAAGGGGTTTCAACAAAAAGAAAGCGGCTATCAACAATTAGAAATGGAAAGAAGGAGTCATATATCGCCGCAACTCTTTTTTTATTATTAACGCGATTAAAAGCTTTCGGGCAAGCCCTTCTTCAGCTAATTATAGTGTACAAACAAGGAGAGATTATATATCGTATTTAAAATAAAATTAGCTGAAGAAGGGCTTGCCCGAAAGCTTTTAATCGCGTTAATAATAAAAAAGAGTTGCGGCGATATATGATTCCTTCTTTCTAATTTGTCGAAATCCGCAAAACGTTTACCATGAATTAGAAATGGGTTATCAACAATAAGAAAGGGGCTATCAATAATTAGAAAGGGGCTATCAACAATTATAAAGGGACTATCAACAATTATAAAGGGACTATCAACAATAAGAAAGGGGCTATCAACAATAAGAAATGGACTATCAACAAAAAGAAAGAGGCTATCAACAATAAGAAAGGGACTATCAACAATTAGAAAGGGACTATCAACAATTAGAAAGTGGTTATCAACAATTAGAAAGGGACTATCAAAAATTAGAAAGGAGCTATCAACAATTAGAAAGGGGCTATCAACAATAGGAAAGGTGCTATCAACAATGAGAAAAAGGACTATTAACAATTATTGGGAGTATAAATAAGTTCGTGTTGTTTTGATAAAGATGGCGCTACTAGTTTATTATTCCAGTTTTATCTGGCAACACGATTATTTTGAAGCTTCATCATAAGACTTCCTTTTTCAGTAACCATCATTTCTCTGAAGTATAAACAGCCTTGTTTCTGTAACGCCGTTTTTCCACGTGTGAAAAACTGCTCCAACGTCAAAAAAGAAAGGAATTTTTGCATCGAATTGTAACTGCTGATGAAAATTGGGTTCATTACGATTGTCCAAAACGTCGGCAAACGTATGAATACCCTGGCCGTGCCTCATCATCGATAGCCAAGCCGAATATTCATGGCAGGAAGATTATACTGTGTATTTATGGGACCAGATAAGAGTGGTACATTATCAGCTTCTACAACCGAACGAAAGTATCACATGGGAGGTCTACTGAAGACAATTTATGTGTTTGAGCCGAGCTTTCCGAGAAAAACGGATGGAATACGCCAATAGACACGACAAAGTTATTTTGCAACATGATAATGCTCGGCCACATCTTCAGCACCTGTTAAAACGTATTTAGAAACGCTCAAATGGGAAGTCTTACCCCACCAGACGGATAGTCCAGACATTGCTCCTTCCGATTATTATCTCTTCGGATCAATGTAACATGGCCTGGCTGATCATTACTTCTCCAACTATGATGAAGTCAAAAGATGGATCGATGAATGGATAGTGGCCAAAGAGCCGGCCTTTTTCCGCGATGGGATACGTCAATTTCCAGAAGGATGGAGTAAAGTAGTGGCTAGCGACGGACAATACTTTAAACATTGAAGGTCTAACCAAATTTTCACAATAAAACTCCAAGTTTTGAAAATAAAACGCACGAACATTTTATTCTCCTAATAGAAAGGGGGTATCAACCATAAGAATGGGCTATCAACAATTGTATAGGATGAGGCGTAATAAAGAATGTGAAAGCCGCTGACAACAAAGCTGTAAGTTTTATTGACAATGAGATGACGCTAAGAAGAGTGAATAGGAAAACCTTTTTATCCACATAAGAAAAAATTAAGACTTAAAAAATGTAATATATGTTAAAATAGGTTATATAAAACATTTTTCAGAAAAGATAATATTAGAGCTGAAGCTTTTATTTAATTTGTCCACTTTAATTCAAAAACATGTTATATAACAACTGCTTGAATTGGTTTTCAAATTAGGTGAAAAGGAAAGAATATTAGATGGAAAAATATCATATGGAAAATTATTTTAGAGGCTTAAATAATGATTCCCAACAAATATTTTAATTCCATGTTTTGGGAGTCGTCTGTTTGCAAAATTCTGAGCAATGCCGCGCTTTTTAAAAATAAATAATTTACTCCTGCCCTTCCTGCAAGAATAATTCTTTCGAAAGCCTGATTCATCAGTGTGAGAAACTCCGACAGTTTCGCCAATCTACCATATCGCTCTAATATTGTATTCTACTGTTTTGCTTATATTGGAATTCTTTGTAAAGGAATTTAAGTAAACAATAAGCGCGGCACACTAGGATAATCAGATTTGAGAGCGAAGTGATAATTTTACCATCTGAAAAAAAAAAAGGCAGAACCTCTTGTCTCTTGCATGGGGGCCGCTCGGTAGAATTTATTTCACAATCCTAAACTAACCTAGAAAAATATTAATATGTCTCTATGGACATAAGCTTTGAGACAGCTAAAACATATTTACTTTTCAGCTGAAGTACAGTTGGCATCCTGAAACACTTCACGATTTTGCGTGTCATCCTTGCGCAGGGCATGCTAATCTTCTCTGTATCTTTCCAATTTTAGTATATGTACCGCCGAACAAGGGTATTGGCATCCTGGTTGACAAGAACATGGAGCAATACGAGCTCAGCCCTAACAACTAGCGTGGCTTATTTTCTCCAAGTGCTAAAAACTCAGGATATTTTGATCTCATTTATTTCAATAGGAAATATTACTGTTTACTTATTTATATTTTAAATATGTTTTATTTTAATTCCGTCCATTATTCCACGAATATCGTGTTCTCTCTCTCTATACTATTTATCTACATACTATTAATTTACAATATCATTTTATATGTTTTGAAATGTAAATTTATAATCCTTATTAGAAGACAACTTTTTCAGTTCTATTTTTGAAATACACATTTCTATAACCATTGAACGAATGGATGGAAATAAATATGAGTGTTTCCTAGCTTCAACCCTCCCAGTGGTTTCTCCAATTTGATCGACCAGACAGATAAAATATTATATAGTCCGTTTTGCTTATATAGTATACTTTTGTCTTCTTAATTGATAAATTCATAATTAGAGTAACTATTGATAAAATACTTTTGTTTTTGTAAAAATTATGCTTTTTTTTCGAGTACACAGTTTTTTTCACCTATTAAGGCTGAAAATTAACAAAAATATTTTAATCATTATTCTTATATTGTTGCATATAGAAGAAGCTACATATTAGTATAGTAATATCTCCATAAAGCTTCTTGAAGAGTTTCTACCCTTGGAGAAACACAGCATCAACAGGAAAATAGCCGCAGCAGACCAACTCAGGCACCTTCATCACTATACTGCAGCATTTATTTTATCTACAAGGCTGTTTCAATCTGGAAGTTCTTTGAATTGTTTTACAATTATTTTATCTCTGTTTTAAAAATGTGTTATTATTATTTTAATTTGTGTATTCTTCATTTATTTTAAAATTCACATATTTAATCGTTAAATTTCAAATATTATTGTAAATACTGTATAGATGTGTATACAAGGTATGTTTTCAGAGTGGAGGTTGGTTAAAGGGAGAGGTTCCACTTTTGGTACCTAGGTAAATCCGCTCTTTGAAGATATTTGGCCCAAAATCTGGCCTTTTAAATACACAATAAGTCTATCACTTGGCAAAACAGTATCCAGTGTTAAATTTCTTGAATAAACCTACAATATATCTAGCTTTCTGGGTTCAATGCTTATCTACCGGAGTGGTGTTGACTAAATATAACCTATATGTAATCTAATTGTGATACTGTAGAAACACGCCAAGGACCTAGAGAAAGTTCTCTAGCGATATTTAAAATATATATTTTTAGAAAAAACTTCTATATCTGGATAATATTTTCCTAAATGATGCGATGCAAGGAATTTCAATTTTTAAACATGGTAAAAATACCTATTACAAATATTTTAAACCATATTATTTTACCTTCACGAAGTTGACTTGATTCAAATCAAACCAAAAAAATACTTATATATTGATTCAAATATTAATTCAATACATGCCTTTTATTGAAAAAAAAACTATATTTATTCCCTCTTCTAAACACATTAAAATGCCTCAATATAAACTTTCGAATAGCGTGCTATATGCTAAGTTGCTAACGCCTAACTATTCAGAAAGACCAGATAGGAAGATGGGTAATTTTGTTAAATTAAATCGAATATTCATAATCTTCTACAGACAATTAAAAAACAAATTTTCCTGATATAATATTTGCAGCAAAAGTTTGAAAATAAAGGGTTTTATATAAAAAAGTGAAATATATATTACTATATAAAGCAGAAAAATACAGAAGTTGGGCATTGTTTCGGCTGGTAGTGTTGTTGCATATGGCCTCCCTTTTAATCCATCTTTCCACGGATCAATGCATCAATCAATCTATTCCTCAATTTACTGCCGAGCTGGGAAAGAGAAATTTATTTTCTTCCAAGTAATCGAGAAGAATAGTTGCTTTGGAAATTTTCTTTTTGGA
Source organism: Cordylochernes scorpioides (assembly GCA_030710605.1). Taxonomy (NCBI): domain Eukaryota; kingdom Metazoa; phylum Arthropoda; class Arachnida; order Pseudoscorpiones; family Chernetidae; genus Cordylochernes; species Cordylochernes scorpioides. Next base: position 54,169,731 of record CP092863.1, on the reverse strand, counting down.
ATCCCAGGGTTTCTATTTGCCTCACCACAGCCTTGTTATTTGTTCACACTCTTTTCTTTCCTTGTGGCGTTTCTAATGGCCGATCGGTGTGTGTACTTATTGTTTAACGGAGTTGTAAATAGAATGATTGGGATTCTAACTGGGTTGAAGAGATCGAGAATTGTTTTTTATTTCAGTCTATAGAGTTTTTGTCACCATGTAAAATGTTTATAAATTGACAAAACCGAGGTACTCTCCTTATAGAACGCGACTTTTGCTATCAAGAGTTTCTATCGAAGTTTGATATTAGTTGGTTATCCTGAATATATATATATATATATAATATTGTTTCGAAACTTTTCATAAATATGTGACCGATATAAAGTATATATACACTATTGTCTTTATAAATATTTTAAAATATAATTTATAGATTATGTGAAAATAATAATAAACGTCTGGTCTTGATATTAAAAACAAATTATGCATATCCTGACCACGTTCACATGAACTTTTAGATGTCAGAGCGCGATCTAGTGGAACATAAATCAACTAAACGTTAATTTAGCCTGTTTCCTGATATTTGACTAATTCATTTTTTGATAAACCATAAGAGATTTCTGGTCGTAGAGGTACAGTCTGCACCACTCTGACGAGCGCAAACAGCCCGAAACGCGTTCGTGGTTGGCTTTTCTTGATTTATCAAGAAAATGGGTTGGCCAAATATAAGAGAACAGGTTAAACCAACGTTTAGTGAATTTCTGTTCAACTAGACGGCGCTCTGTCATCTAAAAAAACGCTCATGTCACTGGCCAGTATATACCTATTTGTTTTTAAAATCAAAATATATATTTCGTTTTCCTTATTAAAATACTTTTCATTGATGATACTATTTATTTATCTGTATGAGTATATTTTTTTGACTCTGAAACATTCCATTTTATAAAGTTTTCACTGTCGATATTATTAATTTTCATAATAAATAAGAAATAACGGATAAAGAGTTCTCATGAAAACTTCTAGAAATCTGAAAGTAGCTTTTTCATGTTTATATTAATATATGTTCTATATATCTCTATAATATAATGTCAATAGGTTGGCGACACACATATACTGCAGGAGAACCTAGGAAACCACAAATAAATATTAAAATAATATAGTATATATATTTGATACATATTTTTCTTACTAGTTTTTAATGGGTGTTTAGAGTTGTGACATAGTCAGAATAGATATGACTGAATCAAGTGCACTAATCACGGTGGCAAGAATCCTCCATGCTAATCAGCATTGGCTCTAATATTCCATTCTAATAACAAGTATATCCTATTTGCCTCCATGTAACCGCGTTGGTTTTATTCAGCCTATAATATGATTAGCTTTCTCCTTTGCTTAGGTATTTATTTCCATATCATTGTTATTTCTGAAAGTAAACATTGTTTTACTCTATATTCTAACAATAATACTCTGCATATTACATTTGCAGTTTGTATACTCAATATCATTAAAATTGATTATATTAAACTTTTAAAAATATTTCAAAACGAGTTAATAAAAATCGAGGCGTAAATTTGAAATATTTTAGCGTATTTTGATAATATAATAGTAATGTTTATTATATGATATGCAGATATTATATAATTGTAAAGGAAAAGTACGAAACCAAGTTGATATATACAATAAATAAACATATTACCTCTTATCGTTCTATTTTATCGAATAATATCGATTGTAAAGGAGAAAATATCATTTTACTCTTTGCAGCAGTGTCTTTCCAAATAGCTTCAATTATAAAAGAAAAATGTATCCTGCTCTACTCTATTTTTAGCCAGATAGATTGTGATTTGACACATGTCTGTGGTTTGACGGCCATATGTTTGCGGAATAGTGATACCTGTTATATAATTCTGAATATAGAATTCACCCCATATATACACTGCGTGACATTGAAAATGGAACACCAAGAAATAGTGGCCAGAAAATTATGCAAATTTCAGGGTAGACGCGCCTAACCGAGTTATGCAAATGATGTAAAATGCGCAGCTCTCGTGCGCACATGGAGTAAGTTATAAGGGAAGGAACTTGCAGAAAGGACAGTATTCGTGTCGTTATTTCTTCAAGGAAAATCATTGTAGAAATTTTGTTCTTGTGTCAAAAGACACGTGTAATAACAGAGAATGCCAGGTCATCGTAAACGGAGGCAGTTCAAGCAGACAGACGCTTTTACGAGGGGCATGGTGATCGGACTGAAGAGGGCAGGTTGGTCCATACGTCAAATCGCAGCTGATACACACCTTGGTGCGTCCACGGTGCACCGACTGTGGAGAAGATGGTTGGAACAAGGAAATGTGGCAATTTATAGGAATGCCGGTGCAACCAGAGTGACGTCAGCACGTGTGGATCGGCGTATCCTTCGACAAGCAGTGGCGGCCCCACAAGCCACTTGAACCGCCATCCTGCAACATGTGCAAGACACCCTAGATCATTCCATCTCGACCAGAACCATTACCCGTCGATTGGTTGCTAATGGCTTGCACTCATGCCGTCCGCTAAGAAGACTGCCATTGACCCCACCGAATAGGCGCCAACGTTTGGAATGGTGCCTGGCTAGATCGACGCGGATGACGGAATGGCACAGGGTCGTGTTCTCAGATGAGTCGCGTTTCTGCTTGTCCAGTGATAGTCGCCGTGTACGCGTGTGGCGTCGACGTGTAGAAAGGTCCAATCCGGCAGCAATTGTGGAACGCCCCACCGTGCGACAACGTGGAATCATGGTTTGGGGCGCAATCGCGTATGATTCCAGGTCACCTTTACTTCGTATGCAGGGCACTATGACGGCCCAACGATACGTTGATGATGTGCTGCGACCGGTGACATTCCCCTACCTTCAGGGGGTACCCAATGCCCTTTATCAGCAGGATAACGCCCGACCGCACACTGCTCGCATTAGCCAACAAGCTCTGCAAGATGTACAGATGCTTCCCTGGCCACCGTACTCTCCTGATCTCTCACCAATCGAGCACGTCTGGGACATCATTGGACGCCGTTTGCATGCCTTTCCACAGCCGCGTTCAGAAGACGAACTGTGGCAAATGGTTGAGAGGGAATGGAGAGCCATCCCTCAGGACGCCATCCGTACTCTGATTGACTCTCTACCTAGACGTGTTGCTGCGTGCATCGCCGTCCGCGGTGGTCCTACTTGCTACTAAGCCGACGCCGTTCTCGCTCTGTATTATGACTATCATTTTGAAATAAAGATCACTTATTGTTCGTCCCTGTCTCTCTCTGTCTGCCGAGTTTTATCACTTTCTGGCCACTATTTCTTGGTGTTCCATTTTCAATGTCACGCAGTGTATAAACCACTCAGTTTAATATTGTATTAGGACCTTCTGGAACTGTCGAAACTGCTGGATACCGCTGACGAGCCAAGACCTCTCTCCTACAGCTACTCACAGTTTTTCTCTCTATATATTGAATTGAAATGATCAAATATTCACTTTTTATAAGTGGTTAATGTTCAAACCTCGACGTATAGCCTCTTTTAGCTTTTGTCTTTGAATTGTTTCTCTATTTATTAGACCCTTCGTATTCAAAAACAAATAACATCCCCCCCTCCCCGATTCCCAATTACACTTCTATGAGTTTGATACTGGATCGGAAATACGTTTTAGAAAATTTGAGAACACAAGATATAAAATTTCCAGATTCCATTTTATTTTTAAATTGATCGTATTCATGCCCACAAAAAGCTCTTTTTCAAATTATATATCCATATCAAATCTTTATGAATAGAATTTAAATGTTTCTCATTGATTATTTTTCAATATTGAATATGAAGACTGAAATCGCCCCGTTTCATCCCTTCAGCGCCTGACCGGAGATGCTGCACATATGAGACAAACTATGGACGCCATTTGAAACGGTGACACCTGATGATGACCGGGTTTGGAACCAAAACTGGAATTTAGGACCTGAATTGTGTTGGTTCCTTTGGTAGGTCTCAAATCGAGAATCGCGTTATAATATATAAATAATTTAGCTATATAATTGTATAAAAAGCGTAATTACGCAAACTTGGCCTTAAATACCCATTTCTTCATTTCTCAGGAAGTCTCTGGGACCAAATATTTGGTCGTAGAGGTACAGTCTGCACCACGCTGACAAGGGCCAACAGCTCAAAATGCGTACGTGGTTGACCTTTCTTGATTTAACAATAAATTGGGTTGGCCAAATATCATTGAACAAGTTAAATAAACGTTTAGTTCCGGTCAGGATATGCCTCTTTTATTTTTATTAATATAATTGTACCTAAATGATAGCGCAAATATTATAAACCAACCCCATACATATGTTGGATAAACAAAATAGGAAGTCCACCTTGATATTCAACAAGGCCTAAAACAATACATTTGAGAGAACGAATGTTACACGTTCCATTCTCCGTCCAAATTACTATACACCTGTTAGTAGCCTAGATAGTAATTGAAACTGGATTGCCCCCAGGTGCCTTGAATACATTCCAATTAACATCCCGGGGCTCAAATATTAATTACTTCTGTAATAACAACGCCCGGAACAATCGCCCGAGGATATAATGAAGACAACACCAATGCAAGAATTTAGCTGAACGAAACTTTATGGACTTAGACAATCGCTTCATAGAATAGTTCACACACTACAAGATTAAACTAAATGATATTCAATCCTGTACAATTGATTTAAAATAGTAATCTCACGTACAATAAACTACATTAGCTTAACAAGAGGTTGAAACCGGCGTTATAACTCTTCAATTGGGCATTTTAATGACAGAGACAATTGTTTCAAGAAAACGCAGAGGCCAATGATAGAAGACCTAACAGAACGAGGGATTCAGATTCTGGACAATCGGTTTGGAGTAGAAGCGATACAAACGATAAAAGACATCATTTGAACGAAAGGTTCAGGTTTTAGACGATCGCCTAGACTAGTGAGAACAGTGAATACACCGTTGATAGAGGATTACACAGAACAAGAAAATCAGACCTGGGAGAATCGCTTAAGAAGAGTGCAAGTCGCTAGAAATATCCCTTTTAATATGATTAAGAGTTGTAATCCTGGGTCAGTCGCTTGACATTAGAGCAGATGCCAGCAAAATCAGAAGTTAACTGAACAAGAGATTCATATGCCCGAGACAATATCTCAAAGAATATATGGCTAAACTAGCTATATAATATTCAAGATGAAATATAAATATTAGCTCAAGAGAGATATTCGTATTAGGTTAGTGAAGACATCTCGAAACAAGAGCAGAAGTGAACGAGCTATCAATATGCCTGGGTTAATCCCTTGATGGTAGCGAATAAATGAGAAATATAAGCCTGAGTTGCTTGAGATTAGTGAAGATACCAGCGGTTCAAGAGCTGAAGTGAACGAGCTATCAATATGCCTGGGTTAATCCCTTGATGGTAGCGAATAAATGAGAAATATAAGCCTGAGTTGAAATTACTTGTGAAGAGTGAAGATACCAGCAGTTCAAGAGCTGACCTGAATGAAAGGTTCAAGACCGACACACTGGCGAGACCATTAAACTCTCGACCTACTCGCCATTATTACGAAACTTCTCTATCGTCGAATTTTTCCAACAGCAGCCTGACGATCGAAATCTTCGATCTCTTATTGGGTATTGATCAGGCGTATGACGACCCGCGTGTTGCCCGAATGTAGTGCATCCACTCAAAGGGCACCGATATACCTGCTCTTACGTGTGCTGGACAAATTCACACAGCATTGGATTGCTCTGATTGAGTTTGAAAAGACTGAACCTACAATTCTGCGCCCCCGGTATGCCTTAAAATATCTTACTGCACATAATAATGTTGTCTAAGCCTGCAGGTAATTTACCTATAGTGAATCAATCTTGCTATAGCACCTGTGTAGTACAAACACGTACTGGACGCTACACATATAAAAGGCTGTTCACAGTTTATATTGCATTGACTGATTTTTTTTTTTTGCTTTAATATTGAATATATTTTCCAACATTCATATTCTTCTATGTTGCACAAACCTGGAATGGATGATACTTGGATTATACTATTTTATATGTTCGCAGATTCATAAGTATATTGTATGAATATACTTAAAACAGATTTAAATAAAATTTATTATTCACAAACATTTTATTGCATTATTCTTTATGATGCGCAAACTGGTATAAAGACTGTAATAAACAATATGTTAAGAAAAAGGCAAATTTTGATCTTGAAACTGAAGGCTTCTGTGTGCCATCTGTAGGAGTAAATATAAGCTGTTTCTTGTTTAGTCAAGAAAGGGTATTTGGATAATATTCTGGAATAATCAAAAATCAACGCTTAGTTGATATTTATTCCGACAGATGACGCAAGCTATCAGAAACTTTGATTTGCTTGATCAGATGCTTCTTTCTCTTAAAGTATAATTTCACCTTTTTTGCTATTTTTGCCGGACACATTTATATTGCATATATCTCACGTTATGTAACCGCACTACAGAGAGTAACTCATCATAAACAACAATGTGTGCCTAGGGTGATTCTACAAACACAAGTGATAGTGGTAAATATCAACAACCACTTAGCACTCTATATCTCTTAAAATCAGATATAATTTCAACTCTGCAATTAAATATATATATAATTCAGAATTATTTCAACAAACCCTATATATATACTGACATTGATAAAAATTAATAAAGGGTGGGGAAGGATCATCAGTGGTGAAACCTCCCAACTGTTTTCCCAGTTCAATTAAATTTTAAAAAATCTGACGAAACAGCTGGGGGTTATATTTTATATATTTAAAAAGGAATAGGGTTAAATGATTTCTAATTTTCAAATGTAATGATCCTAAGTCACTGCACCCAAATTTCTCTACTTGATTACAAGCGCGCATACCTATCTTACACTTCCCTCTAGGCAGCATTGTACTGCAGAGCCTGGTAGTAAATTTAGGTTGACTGTAGATAAATATCTGTAATTCTACTGCAAATTTAGATCTCACGTTATATTGAACAGAATTCTATTGCAGAAATTCACTGCAGGATATTGTAATTCCTGTATTGTTCTTACATATGAACCTTTTTTATGATTTGTGCGGCACAAAACTAAACTAAACACACCTGAATTGTATGGTCCAATATGCATAGAACTTTGACATATGATTTCCTCTAGTTCTTATAATGTGATATTGATATATAACGATTTTCTTGAAAAGTTTATCTGAAAAATTCTTTATCGAAGGAAAAATAAAAGTTCTCTGAAGAAGATATCCTTTAAACTTTAAAATATCAAAACAAATACAATATATATTCTCCAACATATTATATCTTCTATACTAGTCGATTAAATATAATAGGTTTTCTTCGGAATAATATATATAGAATGTTTTAAAGAAGGACTCTGTGATATTTTAGATTTAGCTGAGAACATTCATAAAGATCCTCGAAATAACTATTGGTTTAAATATATATATATATATTGAATTTCACACACAATTAAAACATAACATTGGTGTAGATCATTGATTAATCGAAAGTAAGAAGAAAAGGGCTTATAGAATTATGGACAAAAAGGTAATTGTTTCGTTCTTGTATTGTAAATATGGCATCCTCCTCCTTCAATGCCTTCCTCTACTGAGGGTGACTGGCCACATGGTCTCTCCATACTTCCTTCGCCATTCTCCGTCATCTCCTCGTAGGTGTGTCGTCCAGTCCATTGTTTTAGGTCGTCTGTGTATCCTTGTCGTTTCCTTCCCCTCGATCTCTTCCCCTGAAGCTTTTCCTCCAACACTGTCAGCAAGATCTGTCCTGCTAATCCGCGCATCACATGTCCAGCAAAAGTCAGTTGTCGTTTTTTTTTTAAAATAAACTTCATCAGCTGGCGTTCTGTACCCATTCGATCAAGTACTTGCTTATTTGTTGTCATATCTGTCCAAGGAAATTTGAGAGCTCTTCTGTAAAGATAGGTCTCGATGGCTTCTATAAATATAGAATAGAGAGAGAGATTTAGAGTCAGAAAGGGAGGAGTTACTCCAAAGGATGTTCTCAAATGGTAAATGATGTCATGTACCTTTGGGAAAGTCCAGAATGCTCGAGCTTGCTGAAGTTTACAACATCATCAGCTGTCATAGGACGGCTGTCAAGGATATGTGCAACAATGTGGTCCTGGTACCTGGTGAACTAGTCCAGGACATATATTGTATTTGTCATCATATTGTCGAATAAGACGACGTCGGCGTCTATGCCATCACTAAGTCCGTTTAATGTCATCTTGGAGAGAATTAGTCTGTCCATTCAATATACTGTTGGAATTAAGGGCTGAACTACAATCCTGCTTGAAAACCGACGGTTTTGAAGACAGGTTTCTGATTATCTCTTTCCACGCTCCAACTGTTCTCCTTCACCCACCGAGTTCACTATTCCCGGGTTGTTTATGGTAACATTCTCTTTGAAATAGGTTTCCTCTACAATCATATTCCTATCTGAGAACTTACTGTGTAATTTTGAAATTTGTAAATATATTGTCGCTCGGGATCCCAACCAATCTCTGGGCACGACTGCTTCCTCCGCCGCGGAGTAGCTCCTCCTTGCTGGCACCCCGATTTGCTCTCCTGAGTTCCACTGCTCGAGTGGAAACTCCCTTCTCCTGGCAGTATCTCGGCCTTACCACTGGTGGGGGGACACGAGCGACTTACCAGAAGAGCAGCAGCAGCAGTAGTAGACTGGCGATGAAGGCAGTGGCAGAGTAACGACAGGAGGCAGCACGCAGACTTGAAGCACACCTTTTATTGTCATATATTACCAAACATTACATATAACTGGAATAATAAACAACGGGTATTTACATTACGCCACCTCCTGGGGCCAATATAAAAAGGTACCTACAGTCAGGAGAGGTGGCCCCCGCAGGAAACGGGACCACAGTAGTCAGCGACCTCCAGCATCAGTTGCGGATGCAAAACAGGCGAACGCGCCATCTCCTGGCGGAGGTCACAAGTGCTCTTCTCGTAACACTACCTCCCCCTTAAACCAGATCGTCCCGATCAGGTCCAATTAGTCCTATCTCCCTGGTAACAAGCCAGTCTTCCCAAATGCACCACCTTGGCTTCTGATCTAGAACTCCGCTGGATACGGTAGACCAAATCATTGATCCTTTTGATGATCTTGTAGGGCCCTTTCCAAACTGCCATTAACTCCGGTGAAAGTCCCTTTTTTCTTTTTGGATGAAACAACCATACTAAATCATTTTGTCCAAATCCATCGTGGTTCGCCCTTTGGTAATAGCGAGTCCTCATCCGGTGGCCTGCCATGCGAATCTTGGTCTCAACCAATTCGTGAGTCTCCAACAGAAGACCCCTCATCACTCCCCTGGACCTAGTTTTTGGTCCTTTGCTTTCGGCACACCTGTCGCATTCCTTGCACCACCTTTACACATCCTCGTGATAGTAGACCCAATAGAATCTCTCCCTAACTTTATTTAGCATTTTATTAATGCCAAAATGAGCCCCCGAGACTCCACCGTGTATTTCCCGAAGGACACTGGGAACCTGGACCTCAGGGACTACTAGCTGCATGGTTTTACTCTTTCCATCGGCGCTTTCCCAAATTATTTTCAGCAGTCCGTCCTCCATACTGAGGGAGTCCCACTGTGACCACAAGGTCTTCAATTCGGGGCTCTTGTCGGATATCATTTCCCAGCTTGGTCTTTCATTCCCCCTTTCTTTCCATTCCAAGATTGGGCCGACGTTGGGATCCCGTTGCTGGATTGTCCTACAACTTTCAGAGGTCCAATCGTCACTCGGCACCATAGTTGTCCTTCTTGAGGTTACTTCATGTTCATAAATTTTCTCACAATGCCTGAAGTCGCCACAAGGTCCTCTGGAGAGAGCATCTGTATTGCTATGTTTTCTTCCAGGTCGGTCCATAACGTTGGAAGAATTTAGTTTCCCTGGCTGTCTCTTGTCGGGCAGCCTGACGGTAAACTGCCTCTTCAGATGACCATGTCGTCCACAGCGGAAACAGGGCCCAGCCGATCGTCTGCCAGGCCTGCCGGTCTCTTCTAGCCGTTCTAGTCTCCTCAGTATCTCCTTAATGGCGTTCGATTTCCCACCGCCTCCAGTGGTGCTTTGTTCCACAACTAATTCTGCACCAGGGACCCGTGGATGCCCCGATTCCCTTTTTATTTCACGGATAGACACAATATTGTGGGGCGGGTTCACCACAGCCAACGGTTGCCCCATAACGTTGGCAGAATTTAGTTTTCCGGCTGTCTCTGGTCGGGCAGTCTGACGGTGCACTGCCTCTTTAGATGACCATATCGTCCACAGCGGAAACAGGGCCCAGCCGATCGTCTGCCAGGCCTGCCAGTCTCTTCTAGCTGTTCTAGTCTCTTCAGTATCTCCTTAATGGCGTCCGATTCCCCACCGCCTCCAGTGGTGCTTTGCTCCGCAATTAACTCTGCACCACGGACCCGTGGGTGCCCCGATTCGCTCACTCGGTAGGCCGCCTCCACCTCCAGGGCGCGAACCAGCGCCTCTCTTGATTTATCGAAAGAAGCAAGTCGTAGCACTCTCTGGACTTCTACGTCTCGAATACCATCGATAAACGTCTGGGCGGCCAATTGGTCAAGGAAATCAATGGGAGCGCCAGGGTAGGCCAGATGACAGAGCCTCTTGACATCAGCTTCAAACCCCTGCAAACTTTCCCCGACTTTTTGTCTTCTTAGCTTAAGTTGAGCTTGGTATACCTGCCTTAGATGTTGTTCTCCATATCTCAACTCAAGTTCTCCCATCAACATCGCATAACTCTGTTGATCTGCACGCGGAACCGCCTGAAGCAGATCTAAGGCCGGCCCCCGAAGAGCCACAATCAAATTTGTAACTTTTTCGGTCTCTCCCCAGCCATTGTTGAGAGTCACTGCTTCGAATTGTCGCCTAAAACCCTCGAGTGAAGTTTGTCCGTCAAAGGTAGGCGGAGGTATGTTGCGGCCTGTAGGGGAGATCACAGCACCCTCTAGACTCTTCATGCGCGCCAGCTCGATCTCCAGCCTCTTGCACTCTGTCCGGACTTCGCCAATATTATTCTCTAAGGCTGCCTGGACCCCCCCGATCTCGCTTTGGAACCTAATCTCCAAATTTGTAACTTTTTGGTGGAATTCCTCCCTCTCCTGCTGTCGAAGAAGTCTTTCTTCCTCTTTCTCTTTTTCCTTAAGAACTCTTATTTTTTCTTTAAGAAGCCTTTCTTTCTCTTTCTCTTCTTCTCTAAGAAGCTTTTCTTTCTCTTTCTCTTCTTCTTTAAGAACTCTTCTTTTCTCTTTCTCTTCTTCTTTAAGAACTCTTCTTTTTTCTTTAAGAAGCTTTTCTTTATCTTCTTCTCTAAGAAGCTTTTCTTTCTCTTTCTCTTCTTCTTTAAGAACTCTTCTTTTCTCTTTCTCTTCTTCTTTAAGAACTCTTCTTTCTTCTTTAAGAAGCTTTTCTTTTCTCTTTCTCTTCTCGAAGCCCTTGAATCATCTGGGTGATTGTGGCCAGCACGTTCTGCTCCGAGGCCATTTTTGACCTCTAGTCTCGATGGGCATTCGTCAGCAACCGAAGAAATCTCACAGGGAGCCTCCTGGTGACCTCCACGAGGAAGAAGCCCACCTCTGACACCAGTGTCGCGCGGGATCCCAACCAATCTCTGGGCACGACTGCTTCCTCCGCCGCGGAGTAGATCCTCCTTGCTGGCACCCCGATTTGCTCTCCTGAGTTCCACTGCTCGAGTGGAAACTCCCTTCTCCTGGCAGTATCTCGGCCTTACCACTGGTGGGGGGACACGAGCGACTTACCAGAAGAGCAGCAGCAGCAGTAGTAGACTGGCGATGAAGGCAGTGGCAGAGTAACGACAGGAGGCAGCACGCAGACTTGAAGCACACCTTTTATTGTCATATATTACCAAACATTACATATAACTGGAATAATAAACAACGGGTATTTACATTACGCCACCTCCTGGGGCCAATATAAAAAGGTACCTACAGTCAGGAGAGGTGGCCCCCGCAGGAAACGGGACCACAGCAGTCGGCGACTTCCGCATCAGTTGCGGATGCAAAACAGGCGAACGCGCCATCTACTGGCGGAGGTTACAAGTGCTCTTCTCGTAACAATATTATTGATATTAAAAAAAAAATACTTGTAAGGTATAAAAGATATTATTTTCTTTAATATAATTATTAAAATCTATAAATAAAAGAAGACAAGTTTCTTAATACGATTTTAAATGAACGCAAGCTTTCGGGTGAAAACCCTTCAACAGGCAGTATAAAGTGAACGCGACGATACAAACATGGTACATATGGCAGACAAGAATATATACACTTATGATATTTACATAACTATGGTAAAGAGAGTTGCAAATAAGAAATTTGCATCATTATGAAACAATGCATATAGAGAATCTAATTTTCAATGAAGATGCTAATTACATAATTGGAAACTGGAATTTCTTTGAAATATGGTACATGACTGATATAGGCAACTATAGGGAGAACTACATTCCTATTTTTAATAGCTTTTTATTATCTTTATTGTTACTATATTCCAAGAGGAAACTATTTAGCGGGTATATTTTATTTATTAATATACAATAAAGGCAAATTCCCCATCATTACTTACTACAATAAAATAAATATGTGTAGAAATCCTCTGGCTTATCTGTGGTCAACCCTCCCAGCGCCAGTTTGAATGACAGTTATGGCATTGATAATTAACGATACCGTTGAAAGAAATTACTGCTGTTGTGAAGAAATAAACTGGCTAAACTGAAATGAAGGGTTCATCACTGATGAGCCAGGCCCTCCTGATTATTTTATCACTGAATTAAGTAAATCAAGAAGTTATTTTACCTATGAAATAACACGTTCAATAATAGTTGCAGTTCTAAATACATATTGATGCCGCGCTCTAGTTATTTCTATTTTCCCCATCCTATCTTAGAGAAGGTCTTAGAATTTCTTTTATCAAAATAGAAGGCGAAGAAAAAGTGCAGTGTGTTCCTTTATTATGGTGTTTCTCTCGTTTTTCTCGATTTAGAGATTTTTGTTCGTATCCTATAATCACCAAACCAAAATTATTCTGTGATCTGATATCCAAAAAATAAAATGAAGAGATAAAAGAAAATGTTTATTAAAAATAAACACGATTAAAAATGAACATCATGAACAAACTTCTAAAAAAGGCATTTTAATAATAAATGTAAATGGTTTATGTAATCTTGACTTCATAAATATTTAAAAAGCTCTTTAAAATGTAATATTTTAAAGTCAAAATTTATGTCATTTATTTTTCCAAAGATTAACATAAATAATATGAAATATTCAAAAAGAAATATCGATTAGAATTTAAAATGGCGTCTGAAGAAATAGTTTACTATCTTCTGCAAAAGAAAATTTTAAATCAAAAGATAAATATTTAGCTGTCAATGAAACAGAGAGAAGTAAATAATAAATAATTCCATTAATAATTTATGAAAATAAATTGCCTTGTTTCAAACTAAAATTAGTCACTAGAATTTTACCACTTAGTGAATAGCTAATTTCTGTCATCATTTACAAAAAAATAAAAATGAACTTAATTATTCAATTCACTTCATCTTTTAGAAAATAATGTTTGTTAACATTCAGAAGAAGTTGTTTGAAGAAAACATTTGACTTTTTTTCTTTCTCTCATATTTAAAAAAAATGACTTAAACAAATGTTGATGAAAAACAATTTGCCCGGATTTCTTTTCAAAGCTATGGTTGTCAAGTTTCCACAATAAATATGCAGAAATAAAATTAAGAAAGATTGGAATAATTGGTTCCTTTCTCACACACAGGACTGAAACATTCCATCAGTTTCACCTGAACAATTTGTCCTTTCGTTATTGTATTATTCATTCAGTAGATAAATTTTCAATTTTGAAAAGTTAAATCAAGTCAATTTTCTTTCTTCCCACCAATGTCAAAGATAGAACAATCCGCCTCACAAAGAATATAAGAATCATAGTCAAAATGCCTATTTAGGAATGAACCTTTTTTATTTGACAAACATCCATACCCCAGAAGATCCCTTCCCTATATAGTCGCAGATCTTGTTGTGCGTCGTATTGACATATAGATATTTGAGGAGAGCACAAACATGAAATCACTCTGCCATCTGTTCATGTTGGTATTGTTGTTGTCGTGTACAAAGAAGAGCCTTAGATGTCTCTATGCATCTCTATTACAGAAGTCGCAATGTCCACTATCTTGGGTGTTAAAATCTGCTGCTCTGAGTCCATGTCAATTTTCTGCAAGGCTGCGGCCCTATCTGTTCATGTACTAAACATTTTGAAGACACCATCCTAAATACGTTCATTAGTCATCATACAGATTAATCCCTTACTTATAAAACACAACACCTACCTTTACCTGACATTCTAGTTATATAATCTGATCTCAAGATATACCCCACAATGTACTCAATAATAATTCCACTCTCAGTTATATACGTCACACCACCTACTGTCCGATCTGCCATATATGGTCAACATTGCAAAATTCCGGTTGTATGCACACATTGGTCCCTCCATTTATTCTAATTCATAAAACATAAACAAACATTGAATTACATCAGGTTCTATATCTAATTTCATTTATTTTGAAGAATATCTACGCAACAATCATATAACACGCAACCCTCTTTCATACAGACCAAATCGTATCACTAAATTTCCTTTGAATCCAGTTTCAATAAGATATTGCTATATTATAGAAATACACCCAACTTTGGTTCCATCCTCAAACATCCTGTGTCAGATCATACATTGATATACCTCAAACAAAAAAACCAAAGTCATTTATCATTATCGTATAGCGAATGTCTATCCACCTATGTCATGTGTTGGCAACCTGCGGCTCGCGATACTCATGCGCCTCTTTGGATGTGAAGCTGCGTGTAGTACTCGCATAAATAAAAACTTCAATTTTGCAAGTACTATTTATTTTTGTCAAGAAAAATATTTGTGTCCTTTTAAAATATTTGAAATTCTCCAAATTGGAATTTTTGACTCCTCTGACTCAAAAGGATGCAGACCCCTGACCTATGTGGTTGAAGCTGTCAGATACCCACCTGTCTGAGTACACTCGAAACATTATAAATAGCAATGAAATATTTCTAATCTACAATATATCCGCAGAAAACAGATCATACATTAAACCATTGGTCCACACATTACAGTGATGGCACAAAAGATCTCCAGTTACTCGAGGCGATAGTACCAAAGACTAAACAGCATAAATAGAACACATTTAAGTATTGCCTAGTTTGTTACACAACAGACATATTCTTAATATTTCACCTGGATAATTATTTAAACTTTCGTTTTTTTATCATAAAAAAATAGTTATTTATATATATATAATTAAATTATTTTCTCTATATATAATAGTTTATTTTCTATATATATATATATGTTTTTTTTATCATTAATGATAAAGTTCTATAATAGAAACTTCATTGAGATTCCTTCATGGATAGTCCAGTCCTCTCGTGAAATTCGTTATTCGTTGGTTTAGATAAGAATAAGGAAATGTGATTAGTTCAGAAAAATGATCGGTCCTGAAGGATTCTATTTAATTCTACTCTACTGCTCTATATATATATATCTTTCCTTCACGCAAGGGCCACATTTAGAAAAGAATCGTTGTCATAATATAGGAAAAACGTACAGTTCATCGCCATATCTCAAATAACGTATAGCGTCTGAACAAGCGTATATTGTATCCGCTCTACAGATAAGTACTATAGCTTCATGGTTTGCTCTATGTTTGAAATCTTTGTAATTTGTGGATAGATTAATCTGTTGGCCTATTCCTTGTCAGTACGAGCCAGAGATAAAAGACATAATAGCATAAAAGCATAGTTTCACAAAATTTGATTGTTAGCGCTCTATTTTTTATTGAAATAGACTCATCATTAAGCAACCAATTCGAACCATGGTACAGATAGTATATTAAATAAACCAACCCTTCAAGTGTAAACATGGATGTACTTTATTTACAATCGAACACAACATTTATAATCTTCATTGTCATAACACTCTAGGGATATGCTGTCATTATCGATAGAGCAATTTCACATTTAACTCCAGAAAGTAATGTTAATTTAACTTAACAAAATAAAATTCACCCTGAAAAGGTTTGAACACATGCATCACTACACAACTCACAGAAATATCTGAAGAGAAATTTTGAAATATAAAGGTGTTTTCGCGCTCACACATTATCTATTTGAACACCAAACCTTTTTTCCTTACTTCTAATTAAAATGTTTAACAAGGGTTGGATTATCAATGGAACACCCCCAGAAGTTTGACCCCAGTTTAGAAATCCAGATATTTCTGCTATAGGGTTTGGCTGTATTGGTTATATCGTTAAATACTTTTTGTGGAATGCTTGGTCACAAAATCGTGGTCATAAACTCTATAGATCACTATATATAGAAAAGAGAGTATACACAATTTTAACATCATTAAATTACACTAATAAATAATAGAAAAATATTTAATTGAAAATAAATATTACACATGAATAGTTACCGATCTTATATTTGATAATCAGTATGTGCCTTTTTAAAAATGTTTAATATATATAATTATATATATTGTGGGTAGAAAAGATATATCCTATATAAATGTGAATTACGATGCGGGTTTGGATATAAAACACAAATTCCGTCACCTGCTCGTCCAATGGTAATGTGGTAGCAAACATCGAAGAAGCCTCTCCAAGATAAATATGGTTTAATCCACCTTACGTGACGCCATTTTGTTTGATCGGGGTGTGGGTTTAGCACAAGTTAAACAATAGCTGCATGCCCTCGCCGGATTATTTATAGTTAGATCTCTCGTCACTTTATTCCTTTTATGTTAGAGAGGTTATGTTTCGCAATATTACGTCTATTTGAACTCTTATATATTGTTTTTTCCTCATTCCTGATAAAAATATTATATTAAAATAAAAAAATTTGAGTTTTATTTGAAAAATAATAAGTGCTACAAATATTTATATTTCTTATATTTTTCATATATTTTATTTTTTCATGCGAAATAGTTTTATTTCCATAAATAATTTCATTTTGTGAATTATTTTCAAAGACGCATTGTAGCAAGTATTTATATATATGCACTGTCCTCGAGAAGCTCATACCATAGCTTCATTCACACAGTACCTTAATCAAATAGTCAAAAATACAAATTTATAAGCAGAACTTCCCAATATAAAATATTAAAGCTGTATGGTTGAATAAATTGGCTAAACTAGAAGAAGGGTTATCCGCTAGTGAGAAAACCCCCCCAATACTTTTCCATCGTTCCCAAGACAGTGAATTTAATTTGAAAAATATATTATATTTAGAGGAGAGATAGTTTCACTTTAATAAATATATGGCGCGTAGAATACTCTATATTTAGTTATGCAAATTAAAATATTTGAGGTGAAACACACTTAAATTTCATGACGAATGAATATAAGGGGGTCGGTGGAATGGTCGGTGCTCTAATGGCCCCCGATTCTTGGAAAAGAACAACCATATTACGACCACCATGATTATCATGGCCTGTATTATGGATTAAAAAAAAGAATACATCTCCCATTCAAAAAAAAAGTATTTTACAACAAGGGATTCATTTGATTATTTCAGCCCAGAACTAGTGCGGATTCGGAAATTCGAATAAACAACAACACCAGCTGTGGATAATTCTAATAGATCGTGGAATACTTTGCTTTCAGATACATACCCTCATCAGTGCAGAGGCAACTTCGATTTCCTGACCAGTCCATATACAGAAAAATTGATTCAAATACGTGCCACTGACCAAGATCAACTGGAGAAAACTATTTAGAATAACTATTTACAACTACCATATTATATATTCAAGTATATTATCATAAAATCCATTGTATCCTATTATATAAATTCTATCATCCCCCGTCGTTTAGCAAGATGTTATAAGGCAAATACCTTAGTATATTGTTGCACCAAGTTGAAGCTTTGCAGGGTCGTCGACCTTGGTTTCTTCCTTCTTGGTGTTATAAACGTTTCCCGAGCGGGTTTCCATATTAAAAGTAAATAAATAAAATTAAATAAAAATAAATTACCTTTTAAAGTTATTGTGTTTATTTATTCTTGTCTTCCTCGTAGGTTGCGATCCGCAGTCTTCGTCTAGGTCCTCTCCCGCTCCAATAAGCAATAAAGATATATGTACAGTAAATATTACAAAAGGAGTGAAACTATAAAAAGGAATGATGCTAATCTAAATATTCTGTTTTAAATAAATATCATAGAATATTTTGAATAAATGTAAGGCGCATTAAAATTGATGTAACAATATATACAAGTCAAATTATATTAGTATACAAGTATATTATCATAATATTCACTGTATCTCATTATATATCATTCCCTGTCATTTGGAAAGATGTGTGTTTCAAGAATACATAAATTTTCATTCAATATCGCAACACCTTATGTAAAAAGTTGCAAAATCGGTAGATATTGTTAAAAGATGAGTTTTGATAGGTGCAGTTGTAGGTCTATTTTCTCCTAATTACATCATAATATAATACAAGATGATGGTATTCATGTACAAAAAATACGCAAATACATCCACCATATTCTAATTCCTTTTTTTAATGGAGAGATAATATTTTTGTTTCGAATAAATACGTAATATATACCGTAAATATAAGTAATATCTCTCAGGTAACTTGTTCAAGAATTGCCAAAACATAGCTATAAAATGTTTTGTAAAACATTCAGCACATTAATATCGGGGTATTTGTGTGTTCAGGAACTGCAGTACAAGTGCCAAAGTTACGAGAATTCCGTTGACCAAATAATATCTGGTAAGTGTTTATTCCATTATAAATAGGTTTTGTTCGTTTTAAGTCAATACATAAAGAGGATGAGACGATAAAATTGTGCTCCAACTTTGAGTTTTTCATTTATTCGTTTATATCTTCTGCAACAAGTGCGATATATTCTATGAGCAACACTTGTGACAAACTAACAATAGTTATTATAGCTCTCTTCATTTTCACATACAAAGTTTATATAGAATAAGTAATGATAAAGTGTTTTACTATATAAATTATAGAATTATTCACTCATGGACAAACTTAAGGAAGTGGTAAGTCTAATGTTGCCGTCTGTTTTTTTTTTAAGGAGACAATTTTATTCACTCTTGATTATTTTGTGTGTCTTCAATAAAGGTCACTGTGTATCTAATATCTTATAAATTTATTGTCTGAGTCTCAATATAGATGCTAAAATGTACAACTATCTTATGTTTTGTTAATGAGCGTATATACATTACAGTATGATTATATTCATTGATAAATCTGAAGTATATCTACAAAAGGAATGATTAATTTTATATTTGGGTTTTGTGTCTATGAAAGATTTAATTCAGTGAAGTCAATCTCTCTTCTCTCCATCGTCACTACTCTCTGAAATCCGAACGTTCGATTTGAAGGTTTCTTCTATTTTAAGATCTATTCCAATTGTATTGGAAAGGACAAGGGATCCCTGTACAGAGAGAACCAAGAAGAGTTCTTGAACTTCTTTATGAGAACGACCTCCAAGATCTTGTCTAATTTAGACTAAAAGGGTAAGTAAAAAAAAGATCTATTCAATGTGATTCTACAAACACATCCTCTTATTTTTTAGTGCTATAACACATATTCTTAAATAGTAAAAATAAATAGTACTTATATATATATTAAAAAGGACAAATTTACTTCCAGGGGAAATCGCTATTATAAAAAATAGTGTAAAATATAAATATATAAAATTAACTGGCTAAAGGACGTACAGATACCGCTGGAAAGGTTGATCACTGATGAGCGAGTCCCATCCAAAATATTTAATGAAAATGAAAAAATCGCGCTAAATATTTATGAATATAGATAGTGCTCTCTACCTTGTGGTACAACTATATTCTCTATTGAAACTGAGCCGAAACATTTGGGGAGGCCTGGATAATAGGTATATATTGGAACGAAAAAGTAACAATTTTTTTTTTTCAGTTACTTTTGATCAGTATTTTGAACTTTGTTGTGAATGTTTTGACTGCACCTCTCATGTTACCGTTCCTATTTTGCAATAGGTAAGTAAGGGATAAAATCAATGTTACTCAAGGTATTTATTTGTATAAATCTTTTAAACTATATATATATGTCATAAAAAACGTATATTCTAGTTACGTTACCAATTCATGCAGTCGTGGATGGTAAAAATGAATAATAACTTTTGTCCTAAAACTATATATATATTTTTATTATATTTCAAAAGCAAACAGTTTTTTTGCACACATATAGACAACTACGTTATTATTATTAAAGACAAACAAATTAGGTTATATTCTTTTTGTTTGGGATTCCTTTACATTTTAAAAATTTACTCTGTTTTTAGTTATTATTTTTACTTTGATTATTTAAATTATAATTTTAGTTATATTATGAAAACAATTTTAATAAATATTATGGTTATGATTATAAAATTTTAATTATATTAATGAATAATAAAAATCATATTTTTATTATGTCATTTATATACAAAGATAGCTTAACTATTGACGTAAAAGTTGTCAAAGAAATAGAAACTTAGTTGGGCTTGAAAGATTTATTTCGTTTTTTTGTAGAAACATCTCCATTTTACCCACCTAACGCACCCGCGCGTAAATACACCTTCTTTTTTACTCTCGATACCAAACAGTTTAGTTGTAAGTTAACATTCCAGAGTGTTGAAAAACATTTTTATAATATTGTTTTGTTAGTACTATGGAAAACATATTTTAAACTATCGAAAATTCTTATTAATCTGGCTAATTAAAAGGTTTAATTACAAAATATCCCTCAAAGATATTTTCCATAAATTCGCGAAGTAGAAGAATTATTTTGTAGGATTTGTGACTACCGCCATTATATCGTCCATTATATCGTCATTCCATTCTCTCACTAATACCAGAACACAGAAGCCATTAACAAACCATCGCAGGGTACAACAAAGAAATTGCAATTAACAAGTTCTACTAATTGGCTTAGATCCTATCTTTTTTCCTCTGCACAATCCCACACCATCAGCCTCTAAATTAGCATATTCAATAAAGACCTATTGTTATAGAGGGCGTTGAGGCATATTGTTATTTCTTTCTTCTGCCTTCCCAGCAAAAATACAATGAATAATTTAATCCACTTCCAGCCAATGTCATTTAAAATTTATTAAATTTTAATTTTCACAAAATAAACCCACTTTGCCATTAAGCCTCTGATACGAATTCAGGAAAATGGAATTTAAAAAAATATATTTAGCTCGAAGTTTGCGGACAAGTTGTCCTCTCTAATATAATTAGCGGCATACAAATGGAGGCAGTTTGCATAACCGCCGACAAAAAACGAGTTTTATAAGTTAATTTGAAGACAATAGCTCTAGATAATTGGATTGAGCCTTCACATCTAATTTAGAAACTTCTTCACACACACACACACACACTATATATATATCAGAACCTATCTAATTAATAAACACAGACATTCATTACGATAAGAGAAAAATATTGGCCACAAATTCGATTATTGTTCAATTTATCACTCAGCAAAACTTTGTATTACTATACAAATTAATATTTTTAAATACAGAATATAAACACTCAATGTAAAATATCGTTAATATCTATCTAGGAAATTACTTAAATTTTAACTACACACATATAACACTTCTCAAATATTAACTTATATAAAAAAGTACTTTGATAAAATATATTAATTTTTGAAGATAAATACATAAAGCTATTAAAGAGATAATAAATAGGGGTTGGTATTGATAATATTTGCATATTTAACTGGGAAACAGGCATTTTTAGCTTAACTTGAGAACGTAAAATATCTAAGTTTTCAAATATTTAAACTCGGAGAAGCCATCTTCAAGTTTATTAAAATTCAGAATTCCCTCGATGTAAATATTCTCAATGGTTTAAATATTGCAAATTCATATTTATCATCGTTATCTGCGCTGATTTTATTGTTCTATTTTATTTTGACTAAATATTTCTTAGCTTCCGTTTTGTAGTTTTGGAAACTTGGCTTTTTTAAGTTTACTATTATTTATTTTATTTCAGTCCCCCCCCCCCCCTTTTTTTTTCTCAGCCTAAAGATTTCGCCAACTATCTTTCTTATTGATAATTTAAAATAATAATAAATGGCACTGATGAAATATTGTCACGTCAGAAAGGGCAAGTATTTTGAAGACTTAAGTTATAAATAATTTATTAACAAAATCTCTCTCCATATATATGAAAATGATTATATTTTACAAGTGATAATCTACAAAATTGGTAAGGGGGTAGTGACGTAGTCAAATATTTTAGTTAATAAACTAAAAACAGAGTATTTACATTAAATATATTCACTGACAATATTACCTGAATAAACCTATGTTTATACTTAAAGATGAATATTTTTTTTTAACAAAAAAACAATGGTTGCCTGTAAAGTCGGTTTTACGTGCGAAGATTTTACGTGACAACGGTAGAATATTTATTGATATGAATATAATTAAATTGCACAATAGGAACAAGGAATTGAATGAAAATAAGAATTGCACAAATTTTAACTATAGAAATATATTTTGTTTACTAAAACATTGTACATGTAAACTTAAACTTAACTAATTCCTATTTGAGTGATTTTGTTGAGGATAGGACGATGATAGGAGAAATATGAAATGAAAGGAAGTGTTTCTGCTGTAATGTGTCTTGCGAAAGTCAAGTCGATAGTTGTTCCTTTTAACGTAGTTGACTTAGAAACGTTTGATACGCAATCAAGATTATACGTATTTTTCATGAAATTAAGAAACGAGTTGCCAGGCTTTACGTTTTTGTACGATACGATAGATCGCCACTCCACCAGCCGCGTTGGTATCTGAGTTAGGTCGATTATTTTCCCTGGATACGCACTCATAACCCTTGATTGGAGTTGGTTCACAAGTGTCGCGCATCCACGTTTCAGTCAATACTAAATAGTCTGATCGTGGTATCACTGTATCTGTTTCAATGTCCGCGGCATGGGCACTTAAACTTTGACAGTTAATGTTCGTTACAATAAGTTGTCCAGCGTGGGTTGCGTCGTCACAGAATTTTACAATTTGTTTGGTAATTGTGTCTAGAGTGTGGCCACGAAGTCGTAAGTATCTACCATTGTTTTACTTTGTTTTACAGGCAACCTCAATTGAATGGATGAATTTTTAATTTTAAAGAATCAATTTGAAAATCAAAACACTTATTCAGATCGAAGGTTCAAATTTTTGCTAAATAAATTTGAAATTAAATAAAATTTGTAATTGTAAATGATGAAGTTGAAAATTAAAACATTTACTTATATTAGATGTTAAAATTCTTGCTCAACACAGTTTAAATAAAGTTTTCTTATATCTGCCACTTTTTCTTAATATTTGTAATTTTAAATAATCAATTCGAAAATCAAAACATTTATTCAGATCGAAGGTTCAAATTTTTGCTAAATAAATTTGAAACTATTTAAAATTTGTAAAATAATAATTAATTATTTAATTAATTTTAAACTAATAATTTACTTAACACTATCAACCTTTATCAATAGTATGACATAACCTATAAACTCAGTTTCTCAACTTTTGTGTCAATCTAACAATTAATCAATCAATCATAGTTTACGATAATGAAATATCAGTGTACAATTATTTACCTTCATTGTTGTAGTTGTTGTAAATGACGAATCTAAGCACTCCACATTTTCACTACAGACACAGCTGACGATACTTTAACCACACGTGTGAACTTGTATTATGACGCTTTCTTGTTTTTCCAACGCCAAGAACGTTCGAGAAAGACAAAGACAGAGACAAGCATGCGCCGATTCAATGCGCCTAATTCTCTAGCGCTGCGCGCGCAGCACTCTCGTTCGGTGACTCATCGTAACGTTACCGGGCGTTACACTTTTTCATAAGTGACTCCCAGCCGCAACCTAATTTAAGACGTTGTCACGTCAAAAAAAAAAAAGTCTTGGGTTTTCTACAATCACGAAAGCATAACTCAATAATTAATCAAAAAACACTATTGTTCATTAAGTGGCAAGCGACAGAAATTATAGAAGTAAAACAAAACATTCCACAATTGTGGTGACGATCTGTTGAATTTCTGAAACCGCTGGGAGGACTCATCTTCTGTTCAGATGTTATTGTTAATAACAGTAGAATATCAAGTTCTTCAAATTAAAGATATTTACTAGCCGAAATATCTTTAATTTTAAGAACTATGAATGCCGGCCAGTCAGCCTTTATCTTTACGATAATAGAATTTTAAAGTAAAACATAATAATCAGTTCTGATAGTGCTCTGATAAATTCTCCAAATGTATAATATGTGAAAATACTATAATGGATATTGTAATGACAACAAAAAATAATATATATCCAACTTCTCTTTTATTTTAATTACTTAATGGCAATCCCCTCTCTTAAGAGTTTTGTTGTTTTTAACGTCACCATAGAGAGTCAACGACACGTTAGGGAAACAACAGAATTGAAAAGAAGAAATATTAACTATTCATAACTTCAAACAAGTAAAATAATTTACTCTCAATATAATAACTTATTATTTAATTTTGAAACTGCATATTGTACTAGTGAATTGAAGGAAATAATTACTTATGCAAAATGGTTTAAAAAATGGAGGACCTTTTATTTTGATTCACGAGGGGGAGATATAGGGGTACCCTTATTTGCTCGGTATGGAATACTGAAATATATTCTTTGTTTTATGAATAGGTATTATATAGGAAATATTGGGCCCTATATAATGTACGTTTATTTGTATTCATTTAATTTCTCATATTTGTTTTACATGTAATCTCCTCATTTCCCTTTAATGTATAAAATAATATTATGCTTTTAGGGGGTAGGGTAGAAATATATTTATCTATTATATATACCTTCTGTTTTAATAACAAAGCTATTATTGTGTTAGGCTCCTTGAAATGTATCGTATTCAAAACACGTGAGAATTCTGAGAACCGAATTTTTGAAAAAAACACCTACAAATATAACTAACTCTACAAATTCACCTCGACTTGTCTCTTCTAGTCTAGTGTATATAATAATTCGGGTTGGTAGACAAGTGATTTTAACCGCCTCTTCTAGACACCCACAACCTGGACTTGAATCCCACATTGGGAATTTCTATGAGAAAAAAATAATTCAATGGCCTCCTATTCTTGTAAAATGCCCAGCCCCATCAGTTAGTTTAAGTAATTAAACGGGGATTATGGTACATTTTTAAGTTCAAAAGTCGAACTGCTTTATACATGTGTAGACATATAAGACAATAAAAGAAGTCGCTAACTACTACACACCATAACTACCAAGGCCTGTACAACGTGTACTAGAGATTTTAAAAATATATTTTAGACAATCCCTAAGATGGCGTAAGGGTAGACTACTTAGTAGACTCAAGAGATTTGGTAGTGAAATGTATGTTGAGATAGTTCGCAGTTACTGAGAATGCGTGGGTTTAGATGGAAGACGTAAAATTATTATTTATAATTCGTGAATCGGTATTAAACGTTATATATGTAAAATAATTAATAAAATTATAATTTATTTAAAAATAAATAACCCTAATGAGTATATAACGTTCAAAGGGTGAATGTTCAACAATAGGTTTAGAGGTTTGTTAAATGAAATATTGCATGTATTTAGAAATATCTATTTCATCCGAAATGAACAACATAGTGAATTTATAGAAAGAGATAACAAATTTGCACGAACCTCTGACTGGAAAATCTAGAATAAACATAAAATAGTTCACAGAAAGTTTATTTTAACTATTATTTTATATTGATTTCGACAGATGCCATTCGACAAGCCATTAGCAACTTTTATCAGAACGATAGGGAAAATTATTTCCCTTTTTATTAAGTTATTAACTTGATCCCACTATACAATTTCACTTCTATACTATTTTACTTCATATGGATGATAGTTTATTACTTAATAGTCGGGATATATGGCCATTTCTGTTAAAGAATATTGCCTAGTCTAAAAGTAGGTAAAGTTACTCTTAGGAATACACCCTTTAAATATTTAAGTATAGAATATTATTAAATGTACCTAACGCGAAACTTCATTAAATATAAAAATAGGGCAAAAACTTATATATCGCGATATTTTTTTAATAATCCTCATTACATTCGGTACACACCATGATAATCATGTTGGATTGTTATAGCAACTGCTTTTGATACAAGTGCATCACATGTCTACACATGTAGAAAACAGTTATACCTTTTCACTTACATGTGTGTAAGAGATCTGTTTGGTTACTTGCACTGACTTTGTGGGGTTGGACTTTTTCAAGAATCGGAGGACATTGAATCATTTTTCCAATGCGGGTTCCAATCCCGGATGGTGGCAGTCGACAGTTTTTCTACTTCTCCCCCTCTATTTATATAACAAACAGCGAAATTACATTTTGACAGTGGACTAGATTGGAATAATTTGCCTATTCAGAGTTCGTAAATATACATCGACCCCTTCAACTTTATGTTATTTTAAAATTCATTTGAAAAAGGTCAAATGTTTTTTTGTGGATACGTATGAGGAACAAACATAAAGATATTTATTTCTTATTATATAGGCGCTAATGATTTTATCTAGAGCTCGGAAATTTTATATGTGTAAAATTTGAATATAGAAACGATATATGTTGACTAGATAGTCTATTATCTTAATGCCTTTATAAAGATTAATAATATTGGTTATACAAATCTCTATAAATATAAGATATTTTATTTATATTGTGGCGAGAAGTAAATTGGTAGGTATTTATTTCTAAACAAATAATATATCGACTCTATATCAACAGGTAGAGAGAGTGGGGCGAACAGCTAACAGAAAATGACTAATCACAGCTCGAGAGCACCGAGAAGAAAACCCTAAACAGGTATATGTATATTTCTAGGATATATCGTTGACAAATATGTACATATTATACGATATTTTTCCTTTTATATCAGTAATGAACTATCTAGTTAGCAATAAAAATTACTTCTTCGTGGTGTTAGGATATGCACTGTTGGCAATAAGACCCGGGATCAAATCCCATATTTAAACAACATTTTAAAAAACGCTAGCTTCAAATCCTTCGAACCTTTCATAGGCCTATCTCCAACAACGGGGTGAATGTACTTAAACAGGACTATAATATATTTAAAGTACAAACTCAAATTGTTATTTACATGCAGTGTACTAAGTGTAAAGGCAGTCGCAACCTCCTTTCAGCCTCATTATCATGGTCTGTTCCATTGGAATATGAGCTATGCAGACTATATAATTGGCCATCATGTATTCTAATCTATAGGAAGATACATTGTGGAGACATCAGATAATAAGAGCAGGGGAAGACGCAGGCTATCATGCTAGAAAATCTCCCAGGTCCATATTTTAAAAGTGGCGCTGCAATATGCAATTTAGTGATGGAGGCTACAAAAAGCTTTCAGGGCCGATGAAAGAAGTCCATCTAATCAGCTCCATGATTTAGGGCGAAGATAAGGGGATGGCTGAGCTGAATATGCAACAGGCCTGGTCGATGGGGTAAACATACCTTCAGCCTGTTTCAGTGCTGTAACAATAGATAGGTGATTCTTCGCTGAGGGACTTTATTGCGCCAGCTTTCATATAGCCTCAGGTAATCTGAATTGTTAGAATTAATAGCATTTTTATTTCATGTGTGAAATTTATGTATAGTGCGTGTATCTTCATGTATATCTCATGAAGATATATCGAGATATAGATAGGTCAGCATTCATATTGGTTTTAAAAGATCATTCGATTTTAAAAATAGTTTTAAAACATTTAAAAAATAATTATCTTCAACAAGATTTCAAATTCAGTAGGAAATTATGATATAATATATTATTTCAACATTATCATTTTGATATCTTTATGTTTTAAATTTATCAAATCATTTTTAATTTTCTCGTTGAATTTATTAAATCACTTTGAGTGTCTTATATATTGATGAACTGAAGAGAGATAGAATCTATGAATAAGAAACACATTGAATTCCAACCTATTATTTTGAATGAATAATCTTATTATGCAAATTGTCAATATTTGAATAAGAAAATTGTTCCATTTATATGTCTGGTTTACCATGAACGATAGTGGGTTATAATTTCTTAAAGGCGGTTTCTGTTGGTTGATTTCTTCATTTAAATATTTAATGGTTTCTACTAAATAATTGGCTTGCCAATATTTGTAAAGAATTTTAATAAGGTAAATTGCTTCTTAAAGGTAAGCGTGTATCATTGTGTTGGATAAGGACTCTGACAATTCGAACCGAGTCGGTAATATAGTTGTTCTAAATATTTCATATTTTATCTCATTAAATTCGGACCCAGACAATGTGTAACAAAGATATTATATTCATCCTGAAATAAAGGAGCTGATTTTGAATAATTTTGTCTATCTATAATTGTGTTATTCCTTAACGGAGCTGATTGTTTTACAGTTATTATACTGTAATAAATATTGAATGCAATTTTTATCCCTATATTTCAAAGCTAAACCATTGATCTAAATTTGAATTTTCAAAAAGTATGAAAAAATTTGAAAGAAAGCCAAGACCGTTAAAATTGTCCATTATTGTTATTTATCACATAAATTACTTAAAAATTGATTATAAAAAGGTTTTCCTGTATGCTATTACTTGATAAGAGAAGGCGTACAAGAAGCCCACCCAGACTGAGAACAAATTGGATCTAGAAGACAGGATCTGTATCCAAAATGAACTTTAAAAAACGCTTCGCTTGCGGAAAAGTCGGCAGATTTTCGATGAAATATCGATTCATCGGCCGCTTCAGTCGGCTCCCTCTCTGCGACACTGACCATTCCCTGTTGAATATGGCATGGTGTGGCTCAGTGCCGTTATTTAACCGAGCTGGTAGCAACTGGGGGTGGAAATTGTCGGTAACCAATATAGAAACCCTAATGCGAGCATTTTTCTGATTAAATACGTTAAAGGCTCTTCTTCAATTCCCTTAAAATCCAACAAAAACCATCAATTCTAAGTACCAGGCAATGATACCTTGTAAGTGCGGATTTGAACTGACTTAGACATTTGTAGACATGTGGCGTACTAAGTGTAGAGAAGTCAGTCGCTCACCATGATTATCATGGATTATTTTCCATGTGTATTTGATAGGCAAAATACGTCTACACCTCATTTAAAATTAAAGAAACATATATTAGTGTGTGATATCTCCTATATATCAACACAATATAGTTTAGATATTGTTTGTGTCGTTTAACGAGTTCGTGCTAGCCTTCGCCTGTCACAACATGCCACTCGGTACTTTATTTTTTTTATTATTTCCTTAAATGTAATGTCTATGCTGTTCCAATTCACATATCGAATATTCATTTATTTACCCTACAGAATGTTCACTAGATGGTATCTATAAGATTCTATTTACTCTAAGAAAAAATTAGTAAATGGATAACAAATATATTTATTAAATATTCATTCTTAATAAAGCTTCGTCACACCCAAAAGCTCTTCTGGAATCTTGGCTGGATATCATTGCCGGGATGGCGCTATAAACATCTATATATCCGTTTAGGATCGGGAGGATTCGGCTTGGTAAGCGAAGGAGTTAATATTTAGAAGTAATTTCGCGATATTCCCACTCTATCTAACAAATTATTCTTTTGAATATTTAGAATGTGTTTGATTATAGTGAGTTTCTTTAATTCTACACCTTGTAATGAGATATTCCATTTGGTAACTAAGAAATAGACATAGAATAACACTGAAAAATTGAGATCAATATCCTGATAATATTTGTAGATGTATAAAATATATACTTAAATTCCTCCCCAGATTATATATATATATATATAACAAGTATAACAAGATTGTCATGTTGTATATAGAACTAATTATAAACTATAACTAATTATACGCATAAGTGACGTGTGTCCTTGCATCACCATATGTAATGTACTGAGGATGAATAAATAAAAATATATAATAGATTAAAAACTGAGTTAAGAGCAAGATTGAGCGAATCACAAAGTAACTTCTAAAGATAGATGGAAGCCGAGAGACTGGTGCCAGTGTCGATTAGCGGACACGTGCAGAAAGGCAATACTTCCTGGTTCCCTTCCTGGTCCAAAGAGGTGTATAAATAAGACCGGTCTTAGCAACAGAGTTAGTCAGTTCCAGTCAGTTCCCCATCCGCGTGTCGCCTGTTGTCACCAACTCATCGACCATGTAAAACAGTAAGAAACCTACTCGATCTCCATTTTTGCTCTTGGCTCGCTTTTTATCTATTCAAGGAATTTTCCTTCGACAACTGTGTCGCTTCGTTTTGTGTGTGTGGACATTCCCAAGCTTTTTTCCACTCTGCCTCGACCACGACTGCCTGTACTTTGTGAGAACTGTTAAAGGTCCTACAAGGTGCAGAGAGGTACTGGAAAACTCTCCACGCCCTGGCTGTCCCTCTCGGTTACTACAGGTTTGACCCTCGGTTGCCACAACTTATAGCGAGAGTCGACGAGGTTCTACAACAGGCTTACCAAACCCCAACCTATTATTACATATATATATATATATATATATATATATATATATATTTGTGGATGGCTTTTCTTGATTTATCAAGAAATTTGGTTGGCCAAATATCAGGGAACAGTCTAAATCAATGTTTAGTTGATTTCTGTTCCACCAGATGGCGCTCTGCCTTCTGTAAAGCACATGTGCTCCTGTTCAGGATATGCCATTTTTATTATTGATTTTAACACCTGACCTTTTTATCTTCTATTTTTTTCTTTCGTTTTTTCGTTAAGCGTATTTACGCAAGTTTGGCCTTAAATACCCATTTCTCGGTGTTTCAAGAAGCCACTGGGACCAAAAATTATTTTTGGTCGCAGTGGTACAGCCTACTCCACGCTGACGAGCGCCATAAGCGCGAAACGCGTTCGTGGATGGCTTTTCTTGATTTATCAAGAAATTGAGTTGGCCAAATATCAGGGAACAGGCTAAATCAATGTTTAGTTGATTTCTGTTCCACCAGATGGCGCTCTGCCTTCTGTAAAGCACATGTGCTCCTGGTCAGGATATGCCATTTTTATTATATATATAATTATAATGGTCATTCTATAGGATTAGTGGTAGATCAAGAGGTTCTCTTGGAGAGAATGAGATCTATTGATACCAATCTTAATGAAACGTATGATGAATATTTATAAAGGTTTTTTTCTCAACTTACTTGAATATAAGAGAGGAAATCCTCAATAACCTTCCAAATAGAGAACGCATTCTGTTTAATACCGCCTACAAACGCGGCTTCACGACAAAATTTTGACTTTCAATTATTTTCATGATATAGGCCCGTTTATGTCTTATGCTTGAAAGTTTGTCATTTTGTGATTCGATAAATAATTGCCGTCATTTAAACCATTTGAAGTTTTCTGTGAATTTTCTAGCACGTTCATAACACCTTAAGAAGAGATATCTCCCACATATTCCTCTGAAATCGCATTCACATCTGATGAAAATTTAACAAGTTGTGTGTAGAGTTTTGTGTAAATGGCTCTATGGGTGTGATCAAATCTCTCTCTGCTGACACACCGAGTAATTTAAATTTCCTTAAAGAAATTTACCCTCCAATCAAACTTCCTAATCCTTTCTTTCCATTCCTTGGTTTTGAATAGGTATGCGAATTAAAGGCTATTTATTTTGGAGGTATTATTATATTCATATATTTTCTTATTTATATATTTTTATGTGTTCGAAAATAGAGCAATCCATATATTACAATATTTAAAAATGCCTATTATGGATCATAAAGTTTTTATTTCCGATATTTCGTGTGGCAACTCGCCAAACTTCTTCAGGGAACAAGATTGTTTTGATAAGCTCGCGTATCAAATTTAAAACCATATAGCCCACTAATATACATATATATATGTAACAAATTACTGATTTTCAATTCTTTTATTTTAAATGTATATATTTATTTATTCTCTATATATTAATATTTTATATATCATTTTATTATTATTAATTTTATTTATAAACATGCATATTGTAGATTTTAGATATTTTAAAATTTTATAGCAGTTGTACATATTCGTGAATTGATACGCGAGCTTATCAAAACTATCTTGTTCCCTGAAAAAGTTTGGCGAGTTGCCACACAAAATATCGGAAATAAAAACTTTATGATCCAAAATAGGCATTTTTAAATATATATTTTTATATGATTTT
Source organism: Cordylochernes scorpioides (assembly GCA_030710605.1). Taxonomy (NCBI): domain Eukaryota; kingdom Metazoa; phylum Arthropoda; class Arachnida; order Pseudoscorpiones; family Chernetidae; genus Cordylochernes; species Cordylochernes scorpioides. Next base: position 54,137,378 of record CP092863.1, on the reverse strand, counting down.
GGACCTTAATAGGCTCTAAAAAGGATCAGTGTGGTAAGATAATCATGCAACTATATATTTCAGAGAGCAGAGTCTATCTATAGGAATAAATACCTTCATCTCCAGGACTTTGTCACTATCATTTCTAGGATTATTAATTAAAGCCGACTATAGATATACTTCTCATGTTACTGTTACACGTCAGTGAGGTGCAGGCTGTGCGTTTCATAGACTCATCATCATAGACTCTCCCAGGAGAAGTTTTATACAAAGGTAAAAAGATAACTAAATTATAAGATACATAAATACGTTAAATAATGTTTGAAATATATTAATAAAAAGGCATCTCTTTATCGTGCAACTGAAAGTTGCTGATATCTTGCGCCATCTATCAGAATAAATATCAACTATTGGTTGATTTGTAATTCTTCCAGAATTGGCCAAAACCCATTCTTGATTAAAAAGAAACCCTTGAATTTTTTTTCAAATAGAGGTTAACAATAATTATTATTTACATATTATATATATTGCCATCACACCAATACTTTGCCATCACACAGAAACTTCAAGTTGTATAATAAGGTGATGGTATTATATTCCAATATATATTTATTAAAATCTAAACTAAACTGTCTATATTATAAAATATATATTTACATCTAAGCCTTTATAAAGTGTTATAATCAGGCTTTTAAAACCAAAAGCTTTAAAAGCATTTATATAACAACAAATAACTTATTAAAATGAGGCAAAAATGTTCTGGGATCAGGTAGTTAGATTAAGAAAATAAGGCGTCTCCTGACCGCGAAACTGAAAGATACTGATGGCTTACGCCATCTCTCAGAATACATATCAACTAATTTTATTGATTTTCAAATAATTCTGATTTTAAGCACCGCAAAGCAACGATCAGTATATATTTATTCTGCCAGATGGCGCACGCCATCAGCAAATTTCAATTGAATAAGTACGAGATGTCTTTTTATTATTTGATTATTTTCAAAGGAGAGATAGTTCCCGTTTTCATTTATCATTTAAATAAAATTTGAGCGTTTATAAAATTTAATTATTAAAATAATTAACTTTGAAATTTATACTTTTTGATAAATATATGAAAGTTAACTGGGAATAAATTTTGTCTAATTGAATTCGCCAGTTTCTCGCGGGTTTTAGCCAACAAATCATCAAAAATAATTATAAAGCTTTTGTAGAAATATCTTTAGACAATTTAACTGAGTATCCACTGATATATGAAAAGCAATATTCTAAAAATATGTACAAGAACAGGTGTCCATATTACAAATGACTGACTCATCTTGCTTTATAAAAAGGGGTTTTTGATAATATTCAAAAATCAACGATCAGTTTGTATTTATCCGATAGATGACGATGGTCATCATCAGTTTAAAACTATCAGCTGAGCTATCAGGAGATATTTCAACTAGAAAAGCAGTCAGACATTTCAGGATAGACGTCCTAAAAGGATTTAAATCTCTTTCTCTCTCTTTTGTCTGTCTTAGAGAATGTCTTGCCTTGGAGGATATTTTACATTTTTCAAAGATGGTCGATATATGAGAGGTCACTGTAGGTGAAACATTCCTTACTCTGTGCTCACACATTATAATTTCAATTGTCATCTATTGACAAAATTTCAATTATATTTGGCAATTTTGTTTCCTACGACATATATTATCAAAGTTGAGCTCTAAAGACCATCCTTCAATAACAGAAAATGTTAGAAAAGTGGGCTGGCTCAACAGTAGTGAACCCTCTCAACGGTTTGCCAAATTATTCTCCCTTTATTGTATAAAATGAAAGGATTTAAGCACGAATGTTTCTTTTATATACAATAGAAACTTCTAATGTGTCCTTACTGCGATGAAGAATATATATTGAGAGGGCTTGGCTCATCAGTGGTGAACCCTCCCAGCGGTTCCGCCAATTTAATCCACCAGACCGCTTCTTAGAGCTCTAATACTGTCTTTGACGATTCTGCTTATATACGCAGCACTGAAGGGTAGAATCTCAGAAATAGTTTTCAAGAAAACTATGGACATAAGTTAATAGGACAGTAGAATTACATATAATATTTGCATCGAGCAATACTCTCCCGCAAACAATAAGACAAGGCCAGTAGGCATCGATTAATATAAAGCAATAAAACGCCATCTATTTATATAAAATGAAAGGATTTAATCTACTCTTGTTTTGTTTCTCTTATGTAACCTTGCAGTCACTGAAGAAGGCGAAACGTAAGAATGTATTCTAATAATTTCTATAATTGCTGTAAGATCTGCAGGGATACATTTTAATAATATATAATAAAAAACATAAATGCCAAAAAATCGCAAAATGTATCTATACAAATAGATATAATTCTTATAAAACTATTCAAACTTAAAATTTCACACATCGAGGTTTTTTAAATTTTATTTCTTGATAACGTGTGTGGGCGTGGTTATGTTGAGTAAAGTGTTTACTTTCTTCAAGCGTCATTTATAAAGATGACATTTTCATCTTATTGAATACATGGTATTAGAACACCAACTGTAATTAAGAAATGAAGCTACTTGGCGTGACGTTTTTGTTTAATAAAGCGACTTCTCTCTGAAATAAATACAATGGGAAAAATGTTTGTAGGGCCTGGCTCATCAGTGGCGACCCTCCCAACCGTTTTGACAATTTGATCATCCCTAATATTGTATTGGACGGTTCCTTTTACACATACGGCACTTTAGGGGTGAATTCTGGGCGCCATATATTATTTTATTATTGTGTTAATAGCTAAAGTTTTTATTAAGTGTTCGAAGTATTACTGAGAGATATAATCAGGAGACCTATCTATGGTGATGACATTTTCTATAAACGAGATTCACATTTAGCGTATTTATATTTATATGATATTAAAAATGAAGTGACATTTCTACACCATTAATTTTCATTCAAATATTGAGGAGCTCCCATAATATTTTCTTTCATCTACTCAAAGGTATTAAGGTGTTGATTAGTTATAATGATTTTTATAGATATATTTTATGTGGTTCCTTTTAATTAATCAATTTATCTCTACTTTAGAGCAGATGAAGTGAAATATTTCCTCATTATTCGGTAAAAAGAATAGCGTGGAAATATCTGTCTTCATTTTTAATATTATGGAATATCTTGTAATGATTAAAGAATAAAATGTTGACTTATTATATAATAGAACTTACAAGACCGCAGTCACCGCTCAGAGAGGATTAATAGAATCACCGAATATCGTGGATCATATGGATGAAGGAAGCGAAGACTAAAACGCGGCCGATTCCACACTTGCCTTTTCAGTGATACGCTAACCTATGCACGGTAGATTCTGTGGCCACTGGACATGCGTCGGACATGAAGCTGTCTGGAAAATAGGAGCTACATCTATGCTTCCTTCCTGTAGTGAATCTGTATAAGACCGTGGTAATTGAACCCTTCATAAGGACTCACAACCCGAGATAAATATAGTATTTCCAGGGGTCATTTAAAGTTTCACTGTGTTGCAGAAATGATTAGGACAATATGGTTATCTATCTATTCGTTAATAGAAAAAAATAACAATTTAGGGAGAAACATTTCGTTTATAAACATGCATTACATAAATTTTCCACAACTGTGTTAATAGATAGATTATCCCAAACCACTTGTGCTTCTTTGATGTTTTGTAGCCGTAGAAGGGCGACTTGTCCAAAGGTTTGTACAACCGTTTATGAAACAAAGAAATTCTTCCCCCCGTTTTTCAGAATAATCGCTTGATTGAAATCGCTATTAAGCCAATTCTAAAATATTTTTTAAATTTATTCTTAAAAAAAAAAAAAAAAACGAAACGAACAACACAAAAATTCAAAATTATTATTGCTGAAATATCTCAAAGCTAATTACTCTAGCAAAAATATAATGAAAAACATAAAAGGTTAACATAATTGAATTTTCTAAATCGATTTTGTTGTAGAGTTTATAATAGGATTAATTTTGGAAGAAAAAAAAACTATAAAAGGTGGAACAAAACATTATCGAAACCAATTATAGAATTAAAAATTGAAGATAATTAAAGAAAAATTTCGCTGGGCTCTCTGGTCTAATCAAATAGACAATCAAAAGTCGGTTGTGCGTTAAACGAGATGCGGCAAAAATGGAAGAAAAAGGGATTAGCAAGTAGGCAATTAAACGGTGAAACGGCTCCCTTGGTGTGTGGCCCCTGCAGCGGGCCATTTCACGGCCCAGCAGAACTCGTCTTTTTACTTCAAGATGGATTCCCCGTCTCAAATAACCCAGAATTACCACCTAAAATTGTCCTCGTTAACTTCCTCCGAATAATTCACTCCCAGCGATATAATTACCATTGAAGAATTCTTCAATTGAATTTTTCTGGGTGAATTATTGTGGGCCCTTCTCCTAAAGACCTAAATTCCAAATGCGATTTAACTTTTTTAAAAACTATTATTAGTAGATATCCACATAGTCTCTATAATTTATTTTAGACAATTTGGCAAAATTCAGACACAAAATATAGCATTCCTTTTGTAATCAGTATTAAAACTTTTAAAAAATACGTTTTTTATTATAATTATTTATGAATAAGAGATTTTTTTTTTGATAGAACGTTTTTTTTTTAAGATTAGTTAGAATACAGGGTAAACAACATCTAATATATTCTATTATTACCAGAAAATATATATTTCTCACTATCTATTTCACATATACGACTCATAAATATGAAAATTTTAATTTATAAGTGGGGGTCGGTGGAAGACTGGTTAAACCGTTTGGGTTTCGACTACTACGACCCGGGTTCAATTCCCGCATTGGACACTTTTTTTTCTGTTTGAAAAAAAAAATGCTCCAATGGCCCGATTCTTTTAAAAGTCCAACCCCACCAGCGAGTGCAAGTAACCAAACGGGGATCTGGCACATTTGTAAGTGCAAAGTCGAACTGCTTTTCACATGTGTAGACATGTGGTGCGCTTACAGTAAAAGCAGTCGCTAACTACCCACCATGATTATGGCTTCGAGATAAGAAGAAGAAGAAGAAATTTATAAGTAAATGCATAAACATATTATCATGTGTTGTTTTAATTTCGTAATGTTAATTAAACATAATGTAAATTTATAAGTAAATGCATAAACATATTATCATGTGTTGTTTGAATTTCGTAATGTTAATTAAACATAATGTAAATTTATAAGTAAATGCATAAACATATTATCATGTGTTGTTTTAATTTCTTGATGTTAATTAAACATAATGTAGCGGGAAGATGGTATTCATGTACCAAAAGAGGCACCTCTCTATATAAACATACATTAAAACAATTCATATTTGTTAACACTGCAGTATAGAACGTACTTTTGATGATAAAGAATTCATTACAACACTACTTTCTGCAATATCAGAAAATTCCAACCTGTATACCGTGGAAGCCGGCCTGAAAGCCATAGCTTCAAAATATATCGGAATATAGTTTGGCCTTTGTTTGAATGCTCCTATTTATGATCTGTCTTGTAGTGATAAATATTCCTTGTTTCATATTACAATTTCAAATGAAGAGATGCCTTTTTTATATATGTAAGTTATACATAATTGTAGCTTTATTTGTGTGAATATCATATTTATTTATTGTTGATATATGCAAAATATATTTTTTGGGAATTTGTTTATTATGATATTTGCTGAACTGCGTGCTACTTCAAATCCAGCGCACCTACGTCACGGGATGACGTGGCATTCGAGGAGCTTCCAGCCATTACCACTAGAGGCGCTGTACCCTCCTTCCTTCACTTCCTGTTATGTCTTCCCTTGTACTGCCTGCTTGCATAACCTCGTGATATATTAAAACCTATATATATTTCAATCTATTCTCAATTTGATTGAACCACCGATCCAACAATATTTATAATTGTATATTATCTCACACAACACACCTTAGTGAAACGATAAAATTATTAGATGAAAGATATTGGCTCATCAGTGGTGAACCCTCTCAGCGGTTTCGCCAAATCAATCTCCAGACCATTCTACTATTGTATTGAATTGTTGTTGATACCCTGCATTTACTATGGAAGGTAGCTTTATGGTTTATGGAACCCCTACACCTAAGATTACAGTTATACAGAGATGCATATATCTGTAGAGATAATATTTATCTCAATAAACACATTTCTAGAATTATTTTTCTAAATTTTAACGATATATGATAATTGATATTATAATTGTGAACTACTAATAATAGTTTTAATATGAAATGAAATTTGCGGATTAACATTGTTTGATGCATTTCCTTGTAGTTATATATGTATGCGCCTCTGCAGGCCTGTAAACCTAAGCGAAAAATGATCCCGAATTAATGAATTCCTATCTTCTACCACACTCCATTTTTTCTCAATATAAGTATAATATTAATAATGATAAAACAAGCCTTTTCTAAAAAACATTATTGGTGGGACAAACATTCACTCGGGCAAAACACGGGACAGTTATCAAGTAATAAATACAGTAGAACTATAGTGTATCATGGATTTAAATTAATATTCCATACAGGTACCTCGTGTATATATTTAAGTGTTTCAGTGTATTCGCGGGGGTCGGGGAAGGAGTGGTCTGAACTGTTGGTTTTCGGCCGTTACGACCGAAATTTTCTAATTAAAAAAATGCTCCAATGGGGCTCCTGATTCTTGCAAAAGTCCAACTCCACCAGCGAGTGCAAATTTTTAAATTCAAAAGTCGAACTGCTTTTTACATGTGTAAACATGTGGTGTACTTACAGTAAAAGCATTCGCTAACTACCCATCATGATGATCATGGCCTGTAACACGTGTACTAAGGATAATAAAAAAGTGTATTTGTGATATATATATATAAAACCCAACTATAATATTTATATTAATATGTTTTCAATTTAAGAAATTAGTGCTTCTATGAATGAGATTTATTCTTTATTCGACGTTTTCTGTCAGAGATAAGTTTAGTGACAAGATTTAGTAGAATTATCATTTCTAATAACTATTTCTTTATATACCATATTTTCATCCATCTCAAGAAAAGATCCTACAATGGAGGTTGGCGAATGTTTTAATGAAATGTGTACCACCTGGTAGCTCGACAGTGCAGTCACAATGTAACATTCACAAAATGTGGGGCTTAATGGGTGTTTTATTTCTAGACGATGAGAGAATGTGAGATAAAAAGATCATATTTTGACTAGACACTATCACCTGGTTATATTGTTTCTATTGACATGAACATATCGAAAATATTTTAACGAGAATCACGAAATTTCTCTTAATGAATTGTAAAAAGCTATAAAACGAAGAGAAATCTTTTTTCATTAAAATGCATAGGCTACCATATATTGTAATAAGAGAACAAGAAAGTACCAGGACCCCAGATTACATTAGTAATATTATGGTTAAACATAACCCCAATTGGGTACCAAATATTTCATAAATGCATTGAATTTATAAGTTTTCTTCGGACATCTATATAGAAAATTTCTATTACAAGGTTGGGTCAATAAGAAATTCACAATCATCAATAATATTTTTATTTGACAAACCATAAAACTTTGTATATATGAATACCTAACTATTAGCTATATATCATTCAATATATCCACCTTCCCTCTGTACACATTTGGTCCAGCGTTCTTTCCAACTCACAAAAGCACTTTGGTAAAAATGCTACATCTTGCTTTCTGAACCACCCTCTAACCATATGGGTAATATTTAATCATTTTCAAATTTTCTACCGCGTATAGTATTCTTAATTTACCAAACAGGTAGAAGTCGGAAGAAGCCAGGTCAGGACTCTTGGCTGAGGCATCAAAGTCCACCCCTATCTGAAAATTTGAGCCAATGTCTGTTGCGCGGTGTGAGGTCTTGCATTGTCCTGATGAAATTTGATTTGACAGTCTTTTAGGCTAGGCTTTTTTTGTTGAAATGTCTCTTTTTGGCTTTTCTAATGATTGACAATATCTTTCCTTGTTGATGGAAGTATCTTTTCAAGCATGTACATAAATATGAGCCCATCTTGGTCCCAAAAGACCGTGATCATGATTTTGTCTTTGTAAAGGGAAGGCCTTGTTTTTTTCTTGACTGGAGACATTTTATGGGTCCATTGCATTGATTGAGGTTTCGAAGAAGGGTCATAATGATGGAGCTAAGTCTTATCACACGTTATGACTCTTTTAAAGGCCTCAGAAGCTGGTCCTGGGTACGATCCGATCAGTTCCAAACAAATTTCTTTCCGTATTGGCCTCATTTCTCGTGTTAGAATCTTTGGCACCCATTTTCAACAAAATTTCCGATAGCCAAGATCTGAAAGTAGTTCAAGAAAACTTCCTTCAGAATTTTTTTCATCAATTGATAGGTTGTTATTGTCCGATTATTCTTGATAATTTCCTCAACAAGAGCCAAATTTTGGGGTGTTGTGGCAGTTGAAGGTTTACCTGGCCTCTCTTTGTAATGAAGATCAAAATCACCTTTCTGGAAGCGCTGAACTCATTTCTGTATATTGCTTCTATCTATTCTTCGTTTCTATATTCTGGCTGAAGTTTTGAGTGAATTGTTATGGCTGAAATGTCACCGGATTTAAAGAGGAACTCGGTCACTGACCGTTGTCGGATTCTTGTGTTCACATTAGGCTCCATATCTAAAAAAAATACAAGAGATAAATCAATTCTTATTTCAGATATGAAAGGCAGAGTGTTTTATTTACTATATAACATGTCTTATATGATAATATATTATTTATAAATTTTTCTAGGCGTGATTGTGCATTACTTATTGACCCAACCATGTGTTATGACAAAATGATAAACATTTCTAAGAATTTTGAAAACATGATTAAAAACGAAATCAACAACTTAATATCAATAATGATATATGAAGTGCATGGCAACATGGATTTACCAATTCTAAATTAACCCAACAATGGACTAGAAAAGAGAGATAACAGAAATTACATTTAAATATAAACAAAGTAAATTGACATTTTGATAACAGTAGTTATGGGAGGTGTATTTGATAACGCCTGGTCGCCAGCGATTAAAATAGATATTGATAACATAACCTTCTATTTGTTGAATGTGTAATTATCTAATATTTTTACATAATGAAATATAGAAAATGGAAAATATTTGATACAGAGAGAGATATTACGTCTGAAAAAGAATCCACCAAAAGATTTCCACAGGGAGGATGTTCTATGAAATATATTATCGAAAATGTTGTTGAGATTAGCTTTGAAAAGCTGTTTTCATTTGTTATGCGGACGGTTCTCCATTATTTGTTGAAACAAGACTGTGGAAAAACACAAATATCTCTTAGTAAAGATACACAAGAACATGTAATACAACAGTGGAACAAAATAATGATCTTTCCGGACAATCGCTACCATCCAATTGTATCCATAGTGTCTCTAGTACATATTTTCTTTCCTCAATGACTCTATAGAATCAAAACAATCAAATATTAAAGTGCTTAATATTTAGAAATTATAGAAAGCAGGAATTTATTAACATTGAATATTTATACAAATTTGTAGAAATAGTAATTATATTTTTCACTTGAGAAAAATAAAGATATTAATTTTTTTTTCGACTTGCTAGTTTTTTTTTTTTTTTTGAAAATGTATTTAATTACTTGTATATTGAGGTCAATATCTCTATCAAATATATATTTATTTATCGAAAGGGCATATTATAACCCCGTTCATATGAGCATTTTAGATGGAAAATCACCATATAGCGGAAGAAAAATCAACTAAACCTTGATTATGATATATTCTACAATATTTTGCCATTCCATTGATGAATCAACAAAAAGACCAACACGTGGCCAAATATTATTGAATAACCCCAAATCAACGTTTAGTCAATATACATATACTATATACATATATATCCTAGTGTTTATAGTAAATATATTTATCTCTCTAGCTAATATCCTTATTTTCGCATTCTAAATTGAATAAAAAGTTGGACTTTGCACTTACAAGGTGTCAAAGTTTGGTTTCCTTGTACTACTTGGTGGGGTAGTACAAGTCGGTGACATTGACAAAATGTATTACTTCATTTGAAAAAAGAATCTGGTCAACGAGGGATTCGATCCAGGCTTCTAATTGTCGAATTTCGGCTGTGTAATCTCAGAGACACGCAGTGATGTGGCTATACTCAAACTGACGATATAAATTATTTTGATCATACTAATTTCTGAATAATTTATATTACCTCTTCTGTTTCAAACTAAATCTCTTTGAGCATAGCTACTAACTCTTTCGGGATGTTCTTCCTCTGATTTCACGTGTTTATGTCTAGTATAATCTAGGTCCTTAATAGACAGTCCGACAATGTAAGTCTCATCTTTATGGTTTAAAATTTTGAAATGTCTAAAGGGAATCAAAACCCAATCCCACAGTAAAATGGAAGGTAAATTTATCATTTCAAATAGAGTTATAAAGGAAAGTCTAGTTATTTATAATGTGAATTTTATTAATAATAAATATTTAATAAGTAGTCAGGAGAGATATTCGTGTGTAAACAGAGCATCTCCTCCGTTTAAAAAGAATTGTTTTGATGCCTTTTTGAACGAAGGAGATGCTCTGCTTGCACAAAAATATATAGGCGATATAAAAATTATACTTTTAGTAAATAAAATATTTAAGTTTCTATGATATATAACATATATATCAGATTGGCTTATTTGATAGGAAGAAATTTCAATATTGGCCCATATATAAATCTAAAAATTATTTAAATAGAAGAAAATATGTAAAGAAATAAAACTATTACATAACAATCAAATAACTTTGAAACTCTCGCGAATCTAGAAACAATTAAACAAGTTTTAAAATAGAAAATATCGACTTTAAAAAAGGCTCACATTTTAAAATTATAAATAGCGAGCACACCCACAGTTATGCTACTTAAAAACAAATTTAATATTTAAAAGCCTCTACATCACACGCAGACGATTCTGATGCTATTAAACCAATAAGAATAGAGTATAATTAAATGCCAAAAGATAATGAGTTTGGCTCGTCTGCAATCGATGGCATCAATAAGCGGATATTAAAAGCCGGTGTGGGGGCCTCAATTTGAATAAACAAAGGGAAGAATCCGGGATCAATTTCCTTCAGGATGCCAAATTGGTTCACCTTCGTGAAACATCAGAGAGTGGCCTGGGGATGCAGATGGAAATATTTAATAGAGTAGAACAGCTGGTTGCGCACTCAATTGGAGATATATTTCTTCTTTTTTTTTTTCATAGAAGCCAACTTCTTTAAGATAAGAACTGAAGGAATCAAATACTTTTATTACTTCTGCTGTAGGGTGAACCCAATTTTCCCTAATCCACTTTTATTACACCTCACTGGCTTAGAAATTGATAAGGGTTTGGTGGAAGTCGATCTCTTTTTTTATTTCTATTTTTAGATTGAATGGAAGCAGACGAACCTCTCTGATGACGTCATAAAAGGCGGGAAATCTTCAGGTGAGGCCTCCTTTTGAAATGCCGCGCCATTTAATTTAAATGACGGTAGGGTTACCGGACTCGATTTTTCTCTATTTTGTTCACAGATAAATTGGGGTTTAGGTTGAGAGCGTGAGAATTTAAGGGGTTCAATTTTAATGGTGTTTTTAAAAGTTTAGAGTTATTTACTTTTATAGTGTCATTTGGTTTTATTTTATTTGACAGGTTTTTTTTATCGTCAATGTAACATAAAATATAATGAAATTAGAAATATAATTCTTTATGTTAATTTTGCACTCCTACATTTATAATGAGTGATTTTTAAGATATTAAGCGATTGATAAAGCTTGAATCTTCACTTGGGAACCTTCCAGGTGATTTCACCAATTTAATCTACGAAACCTCTTTAATTATTGTAATGTTCATTTTTATATAGTCTGCCTTCGAAATCATGATTTTAATGAAGGTATATATTCAGGCTTATATATATACATATATTTATAGACATCCATATATATTTTGGGCTCAAGTACAGTTCATAAGTTGAAGGAACAAGAAACAAATTAATGTGCAAAGCAAAGACACGCCAACTTTTTGATAGATGCCTGAAAATGCACATTTATTAGAATTTTAAAAATTCATTGATTCAAGAAGTAAAACCTTTCATTTTTATCTTCTCAGAATGGGATACGTAGATTCTCTCAGATCAATAAATAACCCCCAACGTGATCTCATAAATTCAATCTAGAACAAACTGTTTATCATGATACAAGTAGTTGCATATATTTATAGAGATTATATAATGTATATATATATTATATATTTCTTGAATATAGAGCAATCCACATATGAAATTATTAATTAAAAGGCTTATTTTGGATTAAAAAATAAAATAAAACATTTTATTCATAACAAAATGACATTTTTTTACGCGTGAAGGCATCGCGTGATCAATCAAAACAGTTTGAAAACAAGAAAAGCCCTGACGGCGTATAGCCTATTGAAATATTGGAATTATTTTTATAAATAAGATGTTTTATTTTATTTTAAATCCAAAAAATAAGCCTTTTAATTAATTATATATATATATGTATGTCCTTGTTATGGGCTATTCATTGATCTCAATCGTATATATAAAGGCATATATATCCTGACCGCTCATATAAGTCTTTTAGACCGAATTTGGCCATCTACTGGAATAAATATCGACTAGACGTTGATTTAGGTTTATTCCATAGCATTTGGCCAACCCTTTTTCTTAATAAATCAAGAAAAGTCAACCACATACGCGTTTAAGGCTGTTATCCCTCGTCAGCGTGGTGTACACTGTATATCAACGATCGAATCTTTGGCACGAGAGGCATTCTTGATTTCTCAGAAAGTCGTTTGGAACAAATATTTGGTCGCTGAGGTACAGCCAGCACCACAACGACGAGTGCCAACAGTGCGAAACTGGCACTTGGTTGTTGTTTTTTTTTTTAACTTATCAAGGAAACGGCTTGACCAAATTTTATTAAACTTATATCAACGTTTAGTCGATATCACTGGTCAACAAGAATTTTGCACAAGAGAGCCTGATTATGTTTCTAGTGTAACTTTTCATGCTGAACTCAAAAATCTAATCAGAAATTTCCCATCACCTATGGTTTTTGCGTGACGGTTTTGTAGACCTGTGTATTTTTTCAACTATATGGTGCTTTGCTGTCTAAAATGAGATAGATAGGAAAAGAAAAAAAAACACTTTGCAGTAAGTCTGACAATACTTACATCAATGCGTTTTCGAGCAGAATAGGTAAAATAGAGGATCCAACGTGCCCCATTTGTGAATATGATAATGATGAAACCATTGAACACATTCTTTATGATTGCGAGGATCTGAGTGAATACAGAAACACCCTTTTCTCGAAATTTATTAAAGAAATAAAACATTTTCTAGTCACTGTAAAAGGCTTCATTTTTAATTATAGAAAATTTGAGGCAACTCCCACTTTTTTGGAGTTATCAAACAGGCTAAATCCTAGCCTCCGAATAAAAGGTTAAGAAAGCTTTCATTATATCCATCTTGAATCATAACCTAGCTACAACTCGTGCCCCGGTTAATAGGATTATTTCCATATCTTTTGAAAACAGAGCATTCCATAAATAAATATTTAATTAAAAAGGCATATATTGGATCAAAATATAATTTATTTTACCAATATATGCCTTTTTAATTAAATATCCATATCTGTATATAAATAATTTACAACATATAGAACGTTGTACCAACATATATAACCTTGTACCATATATTACCTTTAACTAAAAGAGGCACCTCTCCCTTCAAATGTGCATCAGAACGATGGCAATTTTGCATAACCCTTGTATAAACCTTAACTAGTGATAATTAAAAATGAGCTACAAAACTAGTTTTGGCAAATTCAGACAAAAAGCCAATATGTACACCTGTTTGGTAAATTTGACCTATTTCATATCCCATCTTGTAGGATGTTATGAAAACGAAGTATACCCCGTACTGGTGAGGTCCAAAGCCATGGTACCATGGTATAGAGGTTTGAATTTTGTCTGGATTTTCCAAAACTGCTGTTGATGCTCATTCTTTATCATCACCAATAAAGTTTTTACTGCGATGTAATAGTTCCATCGTTCTAATGCACATTTAGAGAGAGAGATACCTCTTTTGGTACATAAATATCATCCTCACTCAACTCTATGTTATATATAACCTTGTATCATAAACTTTGGTAGATAGTTTGAGTGAGGTGTGGCGTGTAGAGTTTGCATGAAGCGAATGGCGCGCGCGGGGAGGAGAGATAAAAATTTGAAAAATATATATATCTTAGAGAACTCGATCGATTTCTATCTCATAATTTCCTCAATTTATTAAAATAAAGTTCGCCTCTCCCGTCAAAATAGACGCTAAAACTAAACCCTATATATCTAGGAGGCGAACTTTATAGATCAATTTCCTCCTGGCAAAATTCCCATTCCTTATTTTAATTTTTTTCATATCCTAGCCACCCTCTACGTGTCAAAGCTTGAAGCCGTGGTATACAGGGCGAGATTTAATTATACAGTGGTACCTCGACATACGAGCGCCCCAACATACGAGTTTTTCGAGATACGAGCCGACGAGCAAGTGATTTTTTGCTTTTAGTTACGAGCGAAATTCGAGATACGAGTTCGGGTCGGTAGTGTTGAAGATATTAATCTGTGATTTTAAATGTTTCTTTTTGACCAGTACTTTTGTTTTGTTTTTGCTTTTCCTAAAATGTTTCTTTCTTCTTTTTCATTATTATTTGTTCTATATGCAAAGCTTTGTTTTTTGAGACTTGAATAAACAAATTCAAGTTTATTATATTTTTGTGTGCTTTTAAAGTTAAAACACAACAGGTAGTAACACGCAGTCGCGCCATCACGATCAGTTAGCAGCGTGCTTCCGCTGTGATAAGTTGTATTTTGTGTTCGCGTTTTGTGCTGCGTTTACATTTACAGTTGCAACAGGTCGTGCATCTGACCTTTTTAATGACACTTGCCTAACTCATTTCCGGAACATTCTGAGAGGGAGGAAGAAACAAACCTCCTTGGACATGTTTTTTTTTCTAAACGGCCTACAGGTGAAAGCGAGAAAAATGTAGCGAAAAAGGCAAAGACCAGTGAGGATATCTAATTTATTTCTTTACATTCTCTTTTTTGTTTTGTGCAATAAATATTTGATATTTATAAATACGTTTTTATTATTTAAAACCACGTAACAAAAATAACTGGGGTGACATTTTGGAGGTTGGAACGGATTAATGGTAGTTCAATTGTTTTGTATGGGGAAATTTGCTTCGAGATACGAGTAATTCAAGATACGAGCAAGGTTGCGGAACGAATTAAACTCGTATGTCGAGGTACCACTGTATTTCGGGGCCAAGGCTATTGAGGAACATTCAGTGAAATAGACCTTCTGCGATATACGCAAAGAAAACATATATTTAACTTTTTAACGGAACAGGTATCCTCTTTGCTTATGTGTGTGTGCATACTATATATTTATTAATTGAAAAGAAAATGTTTATATATCGATAAAATATGTAACAATTATATTTTCTGGCAATGTGTGTTTCTTTTCAATAATGTCATCAAATATTATCTCTACAAATCTTACAGAGCCAATCCCTCTCATCCAATAACTTTTATCATTGCAGTAAGGTTTGTAGAAAAGAAATATTTGATGATACTATTTTAAAATAACCACCCACATTTCCAGAAAATAATTAATTGTTACAAAAATGCTTTATGTCCCAAAACAGCATAAGCAGGACCCAGAACAGCAGATTTACACACCAAAGATAGAGGAGATTACGAATACTGTGATAGAGATGCATTGAGACATCTGAGGCTCTTCATTGGACACGACAACAACAAAATGACAGATAGCCTCGATGCAGCAAAATACTATTTGATATTTCTCC
The DNA here is from genome assembly GCA_030710605.1 of Cordylochernes scorpioides. Taxonomy (NCBI): domain Eukaryota; kingdom Metazoa; phylum Arthropoda; class Arachnida; order Pseudoscorpiones; family Chernetidae; genus Cordylochernes; species Cordylochernes scorpioides. The sequence goes on along the minus strand of CP092863.1, from coordinate 54,121,449 downwards.
ACATACAATAGTACTAAGTATTAGTCCGGTCATAGAACGACAACCTGTTCGAAGCCTGATAAAGAATTTTTGGTAACATACTCCTCTAGAAGGGTCTATAATACCAGAGAGCTTGAGAGAATAAAACAATAAACTTATCCTCGGATGCCTTATATATATTATTATTGATAAAGATTTTACCTTAAAGTTAGTAAAACATAGAGAACATTCACAACCCGTGCTACATGGGAAGCAAAAATTCAAGAATAATTGAAATTTGTCTGATCCAACCCCGATAACATCTATCTTCATTTATTTTTGGATTTGCCCGTTGAAGAGCAAAAATAATTGCTTGAAAGCTTGTAACACCTCAAAATAAAGAGCTCAAGAGTTCTTTATTCGATTTAAACCTGTGTGACTTAATAAAATCTAACTATTCTTACACAGCTCAAATTTTCCTTGACAGAACGAAATTATCAAGCCTCAGATATCCCTATATAATACAAACTAAATAAACCTAAGAATGATTCAAAATATAATGCTGAAATAAGCGTGTTTTCATAAAGCACAAATAGAGAATATGAACAAATAAAATATTTTTATTTTAAAAAGTTTGAAATTTCTAGATACGATGATCTTATAGTTGAAATAGAATTTCGATGATTAATGCCTCTGAGCTATAAAAACACTGCACATTGATTTGCTGAATAATATAAACAAACGATCAGTTTATATATCACCTGACCTTAATCAGACAATTAAAGAGCGTATAAAACTGATACCATACAAAATGCGTATAATCTAGCTGATTCTGAATCATTCGAGAAAATAATTAAAGTGCAATTTTTTAATATTTGCTTTATCATTAGAAGATGCTTTAAATTTTATATCATTTTTTTTTAATTTCTAATTGATGGTAAAACCTCTTACGTTAGTTTTAATTAAAATATATTAAAATACTTTTTAAGAATATATAAATATATTTTTGTGAGAGATATATATTTTTTAAAACTGAATTTTTAAATTCTCAAAGCAATATAAACCATTCTATTTTAAGAACTAATTATTTCTTTATATGTATTTTCTTAATTAAAATTATTCACTGGACCGTGAATTAAGAAGCCAACATTAATTACCAGTATGAATAGACTTAAAAAAAAAGAATTTTTCAAAATGTCTCTGTGAGATGTTTTAATTAGAATATTTAAAATAAATATATGAAGAAAAAAAAACACGTTTATATTTTAAAAAGGTTTTAGAAAAAGTGAAGTAGGCGAAGCGATAAAGTAAGAGTTTTAATTAGATTGTTTGTCTGTATGAAATACAATCACTGGCTAGTGATCTAGAGATAAATTTATACCGCTAAAACCAGAATACATATGTAAATCAGTATTTCACATATTTTGAGAGTTACGACATTTTGGGGGCGATATTTTATGCTGAGGTATTAACCGGTGCATATATAGCATTAAATTTCAAATGTATCAACATTCTAAACACATCTTTACATGTTTATCTTCAAGATAGGTAAGAATATTGTACTCGGCCAAGGGTTCGGCAAACTGCGGCTTGCGAGTCACATGCAGCTCTTTAGATGTGAAGCTGCGGCTCTTTATATAGTTCCATATGCAAATATTATTTATGCGAGTACTATTTATTTTGGCAAGAAAAAAATTGTGGCTCTTTAAAAACTTTAAAATTCTGTAAATTGTAATTTTTGATTCTTCCGACTCAAAAGTTTCCTGACCCCTGTACTAGACGATTGAATAATATAGGCATATTTTACTGTACTAGTATTGTGCTTGATTTCAACTCAAATTATATTGTTTTCGTCTCAATATATTTGAAAACACGGTCAACAAACGTTTTATCGACGTTATTTAATTACCTTACTTCTTAAATAGGTGGTTTATAACTACTTGGTTGGCAAATTCGCGCATGCGTCCGGACGGCCAATCAGCAACAGAATGGGTAACTTACCATTCGCCGTCATTTACCGCCCATACTCCACCTCCTAACTGTGCTCATACAACAGAAGCAGAGAATAAATGGCATACATAGAGCTGGGATACAGGAGGGAGCTAATCTGCGGGGGATAAAAGGGGCTTGATGATGGTTCTGATTTCACCTGCCAGGATGCTCATCTGGCCCGCTACCTGAATGTTTTGCCTCGCATATTTGCCAAACGATTTTATTTTTCACTATAAATATCAGCTTGTTTAAAGTATAACCCTTTTGGTGTCAAATACATCAACTCAATATCATTTTTAATGGGGAGATACCCTTTTCGCATATAATTACTATCCTCCTTTAAAAATTGCAATTAAAAATCTTGTTCAAAATTGTTCCTGCCTCTTCACCAGCTAAAACACCCTTGTGCCATTATAGGGCCTATTTCATGATGCTATGAAATTGAAATTGCTAGCTCTAGCCCTAAAGACAGGAATTTCGGAGAAAAGTTAGATCTTGTTTGTTAACTGCAGGATGAAATTATTTTGACATTTTGATTTCTGTAATAGCGTGTTTCTTCAACTCCGTAGTTCCATGACACTCGGCCAGATATCTTCCTCTACCAATGCTACAATCAGAATCTGTCCGTAATTCTATCACTTTTATTATATTTATAGTAAGTAAACTGAAAATACTTTGATAACCTTGTTGGACCGTAATGTCAGAGTTATTTCCTAAATTTCTACAGATCGCAATGACGCCATTCCCCACTGCCTCTCGCCATCCAGCTCCTGCGACCATCACAAGCCTTTGAATCTGATTGAAGGTCTCTCTTCTCGTCTTCTCACCAAGGTACTTGCCACGGGATATTCCAATCTAATTGTAGGTCCCTCTGGTTTTCTCACCACAAGTCTTTGTCACGGAATCTTCCCATCTAAATGAAGGTCTCGCTCTCGTCTTCTGACAAGTCTTTGTCACTGGATCTTCCCACCTGATAGAAGGTCTCTCTGGTGTTCTCACCAATGTCTTTGTCATGGGATCTTCTCATTTAATTGAAGGTCTTACTAGTCTTCTCACCGCAAATATTTGTCACGGGATCTTCCCATTTAATTTTAGATCTCTCTGGTCTTCTCACCGCAAATATTTGTCACGTTATCTCTAACGTAATTTGCGAGAATATTGCCAAACATCGATTAGAAAATATTTAAGACTTTTCTATCAAAATAATGACAATCGATCTCTAGGAAGATAGGGGATTGTTGAAATGTTTCATCTTCACAGAATGGACTTAGCTTTGGCGGATATTTTAGAATACTCTTAACATTCAATTGAATTTGAACAATTTTTGAAGACTTCATAATGATCCTATATGAGCTTTGTTGAATGCAACTAATTCTTGCCAAAAATGTCAGCCAACTCCATCATATTATAACCTGCATATACGACACAAAGCTGTGGGAGGATGATATTCATGTACTATAAAAGGCACCTCTCGATTTAAAATTACATTTTATCCTGGATTGTCAAACTAAATCCAATTTTACCGCATTTTTGAAGGTAGAGGTGTCTATATTGATACATGGATATCGTCCTCCTGCAAATTTTTGTTATTTATACACCTTTCTTCTGATAAGTTGAAACTAAATACACTAAAATGCAATACAAAAATAAATAATAATATATTAATATTATTATATTCAGATATTATGATGCATTAACGTGCCATCGGTTGTGAAAACTCGAAACTATTATAGACGTGTATGATTAATTTAAAAATCAAACATTTTCTACTGCCCTTTCTGCAATGGGAAAATTAATGGGAGGGCCTGTCTCATCAGTGGTGAACCCTCCCATTAATTTTTCCATTGCAATAAGGGCAGTAGAAATTGTTTATTTTTTTTTTAAATCGTACAAGTCTATAATAGGTTCGAATTTTCTTATTCATATATAGTGAGTAATTTTAATTACGGACAAATCTCTAACGTAATTTGCGAGAATATTTAGAATAAATTTAAAGAGTTATCACTACACAAACACATACACAAATATTCTAAAAATCTTTATTATAGAGGGTGTTATTGGTCACATCTGTATCGTCACTGCTTCTATTTACTACTGAAAATAAATATGGTTTAATACAATATTTCATGGGCAAAATTCACTTGTGAAGGTTCCAAGGAGAAAGGTTGTTGTTCTTCTTGTAGAAAATATGAAACTTTGAGGGGATTTCTGGTAGATTTCTTTTCAAAAACGTTATATCCCGTATGTATAGACACCCCTACATATATATAAATTCTTATAATGGCGCAAAACGCCACGAAATACTGAATGAGAATAGTTTAATGCAACGCCTCTAATTTACCCCAAATATAGCATTCCATACTGCATCAACATGCTGAAGCTCACGTTGTAGTTCAAAGTTTAGCTTGGTCAACTCCAGAGGAAATTGTTAATTTCCGCCTTCAGCCGTCAGTTATTTGCCATCATCAACTTTATTTATTGGCCATTTATTGCCCTTCCTACGATATAACAACTGCTCTCCTTCCTCCGTGTTGGGATGATAATATTTCCCAAGGATAATGGAGGGAAGCATTACCCTTAGTTTCGGATGTGTTCAGTGATTCATTATAGTTTCAAATTCAGATTTTGATTATGTAATGATTGTCTCATAGAGTCATTATGGTTTCACATTCATTGTAGATTCTATTTCAGATACTCTTATCTGATATTTGTTTGAGAAAGAGAATGGATAATAAAATTTTGGGCGGTAATTTTATTAAAGAGAAAGTAAGATATTTTACACCTATTAAAAGGAAGTTATTTATTGTCATAAAGGTAATAGCCACCCGAGGCAAGTTAGATAGTCTAGATTACTAAGAATTGTATTATTTTAAGGGAAACAAATACACTCGACTCTCGATAATTTGAAACTCGAGGGACCAGAGAAATATTTTCAATTTATCAAGAGTTCAAAATAACAAGAGTTGGAAGAACCAAGAGGAAGGGAGGTGAAAATCAAGTAAACAAGAGTTTGAAGTTTTGACAGTTTCGGGATATACAAACTCTATGTTGATACAGGATTAAATGAATGACTCACCGCAAGGTTTTAAAGTAATAAATGTATTGGGAGTTTTCGGGTCTTTCCCTTTTTCAAACAAGATCTCATTTGATCTCGAAATTCATGATTTATTATTTTAAACATTTGTATAATTATCCACAAATGTTCATTTTAAAAATAAGTCTGTATTTTTTATTTTTTTGAGTGAGGGACTTCAGTCTATCATTGTCCAATGAATTTTCGATAGTAGTGAGAGCTATGAAGAAAGCGTCACTTGTATCGGTTCTAAGGGCGTAGAAACGTAGAGTTGTATGAGATCGCCTTGTCTCGCCTAATATGACTGAAATTGGTGGTTGCTCTTCTTCGTCTTCTTCCTCTTCCTCATCCAGATGGGCCAAATTCAATATTTCGGCATTTTTGTCTGTAGGTGCGGGAAGCGAACTATAATCCACATGCTATATAAGTTTAATCCTTTCAGTACGGCCACCTACGTTAGTCGCCCAGTTGAAATGTGAAACTGCCGACCGCTCAGAGTGGGAAATTTGAGTTCTAACTTTGTTTAGCTAGTACAAGGGCTGGTCTGGCTTGAGAACATCGTCGGCAACATTTTCCCTCATATTTCAATTTTCAGATAGAATCTTACATATTAATTAAATCAAGTAAAAATATTTTGATATCAAAATTTGAGATTTATTATTTTAAACATTTGTGCGGTTATTCACAAATGTTCATGTTTGGCAAAATACTATTCCTTCAACTTACCGAGGGGACCAATTAATATTGATTTTTTTCCAAATTATAAGGTTATTTTCAAGGGACCGGAAAAATTTCAAATTATCGAGAGTTAACTGTAATTCCTTGTGGAACGTGTGTGATGGTGCATTAGCTATCTATACTGTAGATGTGGCAAGCCATTAGCACAATTTCCAGTTTCACAATTAAAAAATGCTATATATAGATTTAATCACCTGAATCTGTGAATTTTACCTTTCGTTCTACTTTTCATATACCTAAAGAAAATGTATTTTATATTAACCATGCCGTTAAAGCTCTCTTGAGAATATTTTTCTGAGTTCACTATTTTGAACAAATTTGTATCGAACATTAAAGAGTAAATTCCACATTAATTACAGGTCTCAATTAGTGTAATTAGATAGTATAAAATGAAAGGATTTAAAAGCACGAATGTTTCTTTTATATATAATACAAACTTCTACTGTCCTTACTGCGATGAAAAAATATAATGGGAGGGCTTGGCTCATCAGTGGTGAACCCTCCCAGCGGTTTCGCCAATTTAATCCACCAGACCGCTTCTCAGAGCTCTAATACTGTATTGGACGATTCTGCTTATATACGCAGCACTGAAGGATGGAATCGCGGAAATGGTTTCAAGAAAACTATGGACATAAGCTTATAGAACAGTAGAATTACATTCAAATATTTGCATCGAGCAATGCTCTCCCGCAAACAATATTATTATTAAATAACATATTAATACAATATATAAGCTTAGATATAGAAAGTAATTTTAAAATAATGATTTAAGAGTAACAGACACAGTTTACATTAGCATTTTTATTCTCTCTGAAAGAAATGTAACTACACATTTTCTCGCTGCTAAAATCCTAAACTTAAAAGAGTTCGAAACCATTGGCATTAGGAAAGGTGTGCACGAAGATATTACGTCACAACTAATAAAAATCCAGAGAAACCCGCTTATGGATTTGAAATTCCGCGGTCTGGTGGATTAAATTGGCGAAACCGCTGGGAGGGTTCACCACTGATGAGCCAAGCCCTCCCATTATATTTTTTCATCGCAGTAAGGACAGTAGAAGTTTGTATTATATATAAAAGAAACATTCATCATAGACTCCACTTCCTTAGGATTTGCCAATTAGCGTATTTGTAAATGCAAGCACTTGAATATTTGTATGAATATTTTATCTTTTGAAATGTGAAGGAGACATTTTAGTTTGACCATATAAGACATATGTCATTCAACTGTAGAAAATATTAAAGAAATATATTCCTGGGCGAATCTTTTGGCAAAATATTTACATTATCATCGGTGTCTATTTTTATTTCACTCTTTCAATGCTAAAAATACATGAAAGCTATTAATGATGGCATACACAGTGGAAAGGTTTCTAGAAAACCTTCTCTAGAAGATGAGCGACCGGTTTAATCGAAATCTAGGAGGATTCAAATATATAATCTCTCTTCATTAACTACAGTAACTACTCTTTTAGTATTTTGTTTTTAGAGTCAAAGAAGTATAAATTATACTAAATAACGTATATATTTTCCATACAACTACAAAATAAAATCCATTTTACAGAATGAATAAAAGGTTGTTCAGATGCTCCAATAATAAATCAGGAGAATATACTTGTGGAGCTGTCTGGTAGATTGAATTGACGGAATGGCTGGGAGGAGGGTGGTCCACTGGGGACTTCACAATCATTTGATGGATTGAGAAACATGTCATTCTTATGAAATAAAATACTTGAATATATGAGAGTAATAACATCTTTATATTTTAATTTATTTCTTTTGTTTTTCATTGTTGCCTCTTCTCCTATATCAGTTTATTGTTTATACTTAATAAAATTGTTTCGTCTAACCTTGTCAAAAATTTCCATTAATGGTTCTGGAATCTCCGAAAGGGAATTAGCATAATGAGATGGCCAAACTTTGGCGAAGAGATTCCCAGTGTTGAACACACGAGGAAAGTTAGAGAGACAGAGACTTATGCAAATTTACAACTTTCCTTCAACTTGCCAAAGTTTAATAATATCGCCAAAAGCCATTTCAAATCTCTCTCTCTCTCTTCAAACTCTAACAAATAAGTTCTCTCTCAATAGCCGTTGGATATTTTAATTTATCTGAAAACCTTCATTTGAAATGTTCCATCGGTTCCATTCTCCAAAGTATTTACTGCAATGTGATAATATCGGTCAGAGATCATCAGTAATGAACCTTTTCTATTTTTATAACTCATATATATGAAAAAAACAATAGAAAAAATTACCTAAATAGAGAAAGAAAAAAGAATATATTACAATATTGAAATCACACACACACAATCTAGATAATAAAAATATAATTGTTAACTAATATGAAAATACTTTCAGAAACGTCCAATGGATTTTCAAATAAGGTTATAACTCACTTAATCTATAATTTCTTTTATAAGATCACTATGACACTGGTCAACGGAGATATTTATAAAATCCTCACGAAATATATATGAATATTTAAAAAACAAATTAAAACATTTAGATTTTTATTGGAAAAGCAATCTTTCGAGGAAAGAAGTTCTTCTATTGACTTAGCAATTTCATGTGTAGAAATACAAACTGTTTGTAAAACAATTTCAACTTTTACCAATTCTACTCGATGAATTCAGATATATATATTGATAGAGACAACTATAAAGAGCCACAATGAAACATAAACAACTGTTCTGTAACGACTTGGATTCACAATTTACAATAACGAGTGTATCTGCTGGTGGTGATTTGAAAGTCAAAAAAGATGGGTTCGTAATGGAACTGTTGTTCTACCACTGCTGGGCTTTCCCGCTCATTTCTCTGGCTCGTCTGCTAAACCTCTTCAGAATATTCCAGACGATTAACTGTGTGATATACTTTTTTTCCTAGTTTTTATTTTATTTTATTATTTAAATATATTTTTGTGTTTGAAATTTACCAAACATTATTATATAGATATTGATATTTTGTTTATATAATTTCTTAAAGAATACTTATTTGTTTGTACAGCATATTATAACAGAATATTGATTACTATATACATAGATTCTAAAGAATTGAATAGCATTCCCTTTTAAATAATGATGAATATAAAATAAGAACAAAGAAGAATACTATTTTGCACAACCTAAACAAAATATTGTCGCAAAAAAAGCATGATGTGATAGTCAAAACCTTTATATATTCATTGATATATATAATAATATTCAAATAAAAATATTAGGACTGATGATTTATTGATTTAAAATGTCATGGAAAACAGTGAAAAATGAAATCATATCAATTTATATATATATATGATCAATCTTCTGCATACATTAAATGAAAGTTTAAACACTGATAGTTAAAAGCAAAGGAAACAGGCTTATATAAAAATATTATTATTATTTTAAAAGTAAACAACAATTTTAAATGTCTAATAATTGGGCTTAAATTACACTGTAACTTTCCAAAAATAAATTTAACCCTTATACAGTAACATGGGGTCAATATGACCCCAGACATATCATTTTTATCTTTAATATCATTAAAGATAGAATAATATTTATACCAATTTTTATATACTTCTAGTAAAGCTTAATTTTTAATCCTGCTCCAAAATTTTTAAAATATAATGCTAATTATTCATTTTAAAAAATAAAAATTTTGTTTGGGGTCATATTGACCCCATGTTACTGAATATGTTATAAAGTGCCTTTTTTAATATTTAACTTTTATTGCTATATTTTAAAACAAAAACATTTAAATCAAAACCAAAACTAATTAACGTGAAATCAAAACCAAAACTAAAAGTGTTATGCAATATCCTTTGTGAGATCTCACTAGGCTCAAGTTTCTCTCAGCTGTAAGTACTCTTTTATTTTTTATATTTATAAATATAATGACAGAAAAAGAATTAATTAATAATATTAGTAGATTAATTTTAGATGAAAGTGAAGATAGTGAAGAGGAATTTGGTTTATCTGATGAAGATAGTGATAATTGTTATGAAAGTAATCACAATTCTGAATCTGAGCAGGATGTTATTTCTTCTGGATCTGAAGATGAAGGGGAAGAATATTTAGGAAAGAATGGCCATGTTTGGTCTTCTAAAGAACCAATCAAAACAAGAACTAAGAGTTCTAATATTGTAGTTCGATGCCCTGGCCCTAAAGCATCCCTTCAAATTCCAAAAGCTTCTGATGCTTTCAATTTGTATTTTGATGACAACACAATAAATGTCATTACCAAGTGGATTAACCAAAAAATTGACACTGTGAAAGGTAACTATAAATTTAGAACATTTACCTATGAAACATCTCCTGATGAAATTCAGGCATTAATTGGTCTTACTTTATTGGCAGGAGTAGGAAAAGGAGGCTCAGAATCTACAAAGTCTTTGTTTGCGAGAGATGGGACTGGTAGGAACATTTTTGGTGCAGGTATGAATGAAGGACGATTTGTATTCTTATTGAATGTTTTAAGATTTGATAATAGGGAAAGCAGAGAAGAACGAAGAAAAGATGATAAATTAGCTCCTATTAGAGAGTTGTGGGAACTGTTCATAGCAAAATGTTCAAGTCTGTATACTCCAGGTACAAATTGTACCATTGACGAATCGTTGCTAAACTTTAGAGGACGTTGTGGATTCAAACAGTACATCCCGAACAAGCCAGCAAAGTATGGGATCAAAGTATTTGTACTAGCAGATAGTGCAACATATTATTTTCTCACAGGAAAAATTTATATAGGAAAAGATTCAAACTATGATCCCAATTTTTCCGTCCCTACCAATGTTGTCTTGGAATTGGTCAAACCTATTGAAAATACCAATCGAAATATCACAACCGATAATTGGTATACCTCATATGAACTGGCTATGGAGCTTAAAAAAGAAATATTACTCTGGTTGGCACATTAAAAAAAAATAAGGCAATCATTCCCAAAAATTTTCTTTTGAATGGAGATATAGGTGTTTCACAATATGGATTCGATGCAATGGGGGTAACTATTCTTTCTTATGTGCCAAAACAAAAGAAACGTGTCATTTTACTTTCCAGTATGCACCATGAAAAATACACTGAGAAAGATTCCAATAAGCCAGAAATAATTGTATATTACAACTATAAAATAAAAGGATTTAAAAGCGCGAACGTTTCTTTTATACATAAAACGAACTTCTACTGTCCTTACTGCGATGAAAAAATATATTGGGAGGGCTTGGCTCATCAGTGGTGAACCCTCCCAGCGGTTTCGCCAATTTAATCCACCAGACCGCTTCTCAGAGCTCTAATACTGTATTGGATCATTCTGCTTTTATATGCTACACTGAAGGATGGAATCTTAGAAATGGTTTTCAACTAAACTATGGACATAAGCTTATAGGACAGTAGAATAACATTCAAATATTTGCTTCGAGCAATGCTCTTCAGCAAACTATAAAGACAAGGCCAATAGGAATAAATTAACACAAAGCAATAACGCGTCATCTATACATATATTAGTTGAAAACCATTTCTAAGATTCCATCCTTCAGTGTAGCATATAAAAGCAGAATGATCCAATACAGTATTAGAGCTCTGAGAAGCGGTCTGGTGGATTAAATTGGCGAAACCGCTGGGAGGGTTCACCACTGATGAGCCAAGCCCTCCCAATATATTTTTTCATCGCAGTAAGGACAGTAGAAGTTCGTTTTATGTATAAAAGAAACGTTCGCGCTTTTAAATCCTTTTATTTTATATGTATAGATGGCGCGTTATTGCTTTGTGTTAATATTACAACTATACCAAAGGAGGTGTGGACACTCATGACCAACTTTGTGCCAACTATACCTGCAAAAGAAAAACAGCTCGTTGGCCAATGAGAGTTTTTTTGGAATGGTTGATTCAGCTGCTTATAATTCTTTGGTTTTATATTCTTCAGTTAACAAAGTATGGGCATCAGAAAAATCAAATAGGAGATCAAATTTTATCAAAGAATTGGCAATTGAGCTCATCACGCCTCATGCAAAGCATCGCTATTCGATTCCCCAAACTCCAAAAGCGATAAGAAATATGATCGAACTGTGTGGATTAGTTGAAATAATGATGCCTTCCCAATCTACATCCCAAAAGAGAGCACACTGCTACCTTTGCCCAAGGTCGAATGACACTAAATACAAAATCATGTGCTCCAAGTGTAAAAATGTTGTGTGCCCTAATCATTCATTTGTATATTGCCAAAAATGTAATTAATTTTTTTTTTAATGTTTAAATGCATTAATATATAGTATAATAATGTTTTAATATCATTAATTAAAATGCAAAATTTATATATATTTTTTTGTGTTGTTATAAATTTGGGGTCATATAGACCCCATGTTACTGGACACAGGATTATTTTCATGTTACTGGAGGAGGGTTAAAAATATCAAATATATACCTATCTAAACTACGAGGGCGTATTGAAAAGTAAGGTTTCCAACTACACCATTTCCGATCGCGAGTTGGTTGGCGAAATTTGGTAACAAGGCTGTATCGTTGGTTCCCACGCCACAGTCTCGAACAATCCGTGTGACTTTGAGACACTCATTCGCTGCAGAGCAGCCGTTTAGGATGGAGTTCCCGCTTCGCTCGCTCGCCAGGTGCGAACTGCTCTCAGTCATTCGGTTTTTGAATACAAAAAAGTTAATCCGATAGAAATTCATCGACAGTTAGTGGATGTGTAGGTGAGAAATGTATGGACGTGATAAAGATGTGGTGCCGGGAGTTTTTTGAGGGCCAGGAAAACGTTCATGATGAGCAGCGGTCAGGGCGGCCGAGTTTGTCTGAATCAACGGTGGCTCGAATCGACGAGATTGTGCGCAATAACCGGAGAATAACCCTTCATGAGATAATGGAAGGTCTCAATGAAGAATGTGGCTACTTCTCCGTGCAGAATATTGTGTCGGAGGTCCTCGGGTACAAAAAAGTGTCCGCCAGATGGGTCCCTAAGAAGCTCACCGAGGAACACAAGATCAAGAACATGGAAAGTGTCACAGAATTTCTCTGCCGCTAGGGAGGGAGAGTGAGAAGAATTTCTGGATTTGATTGTGACTGGAGACGAAACTTGGGTACATCATTACACCCCGGAATCGAAGAACCAGTCGAAACAATGCCATCACCCGATCTCACCAAAGCCGAAAAAGTTCGCGACGCGGCGGGTAAAAAAACTGGTTTCCAGGATGCAAAAGGTAATTGATCGTCAAGGCGAATATGTTGAAAATAGCCAAATGTTTAACTTTTCTCACCTTTACACAAAGTTGTAAATAAATTACATTTTCAATGAAAAATAGGCCTTACTTTTCAGTCCACTTTCGAATCAAAGATATTACATCCTCAATTTATATAATAGTAAAAATAGAAGGTATAGATATTTAGGATAACCATTTGACTGTGATGGTCACTGGTTGATTATCAAGGCATGTGGTGAGAATACCGAAGAGATCATCTGTGGGATGGAAACTTCAATGGCCAAGACTTTTGATGATGGCTGGAGAGCTAGTGACGTTATTTCGACGTGCAGAAGTTTGGACAATATTTGAACTAACGCGTGCTGAGTTCTCGACCAATGTCATTTAATAAATCAAGTGTCTAGGTATAGAGGACGTTCCGTGGATGGCAGAGACCTAAAATGAATTCTAAATATCAACTACTTGTATAATTCTTTTCATTTTATCAATCAACCAGGCGCGATATTAAAATATTTGCGCCTATTACAGAGGAAACAAACAAAACAACAAACAAATTAGAGCTTAGAATTTATTATTTAAAATTTATATGTATTATTCTACAGAGTTCATAAGATTTATATAGACAAAGTGGCAGTTGTAAAAGAGTTAAATGATTTAGATCAGGGAACAAACGATGTCTCACTTCTGAAAAGTTCGGACAGTCGTAGATAAGGTCAAGAGCACTTTGTGCAGGAACTATTTGGTGTTTCTGATAGACCTCTTTTATGTAAGTATTTCTGGAATTTTTCGTGTATTGTGACAATTTGAGTAAATATCAAATTTGTATGGAACTGTGTGGGAATTCCGTTTGGAAAAATAGTGATAATTGTATAAGTTACAGGTTAAAACAAAGTATTGATAATTCCTAGGTTTAAAAATAAAATCATTAAGATAATTCACAGAATGAATATTTGCAATTATTGAATCTATTACTTATCTATAGATGGCAAATGGATAAGATCAATCAAGAACATTGTTTCCACCTCTATGTAACATTCCTACACCGAAAAAATGTACTTAAAACTTCTATTTTCAGCACATTGAAAACAGTTTACATAGATTTATCCTTCTTCACTCCATCACAATATATACATATTTAGAATTAAAAACTACCTTTTTGCAAACACTTTTAACAAATAGTTCCCTCGACAGGTAACGAGACATCTTAAGATAAAAAGTTTTTTTTTGTTCGCCTAAAATACTTTATTATATCTAGCTCATTTCTAATAGTCTTCCTCATTTGATAATAATTTTTTTGAACAAGTAATGAATCGTGGTATGCGCGCGAACATATAAATGTGTGTAAATAAATATGCAAATATATTGTGGAATTTAATGAATCCATATAGGTTGAATATGATCATTAATTGGACATGTTGGGAATTTGCTAGTGTGACGATGTTTAGTTACCACAAAATAAACGCGGTTTTGGGACAAACAAACCTTTGAAACAAATATAATCTAATTTTAGTTCATACATTTAAATAATAAAATACAGTGGTACCTCGACATACGAGTTTAATTCGTTCCGCAACCTTGCTCGTATCTTGAATTACTCGTATCTCGAAGCAAATTTCCCCATACAAAATTCCCATTTAAAATCACAGATTAATATCTTCAACACTACCGAACCGAACTCGTATCTCGAATTTCGCTCGTAACTCAAAGCAAAAAATCACTTGCTCGTCGGCTCGTATCTCGAAAAACTCATATGTTGGGGCGCTCGTATGTCGAGGTACCACTGTACATCACTTTGATAATCTGGTTTCGTGAATATTATTCAAAATAGGTTCCTACTGTGTCTCTTATTTGCCATGGAAAATATTCGGGAGGACCTGACACATAGTAGATTTGGTTGTATTATTGACATTGTTAAGGATTTACTAACATGGTTATTCACAACATGATGTCACCCAAGATAGTGGACATTAGGACTGCTGTGATAGAGATGCATTTAGACATATGAGGCTCTTCATTGGACACGACAACAACAACATGATGTCCACGTATTTATAAGATTTAGTCTTTCATTGACTTGCTGAGAATTTACTTGCAAATCAGTGAGAATTACATTTAAGCAGGAAATATATCTTATATATAGAAAACAAAGAATTATATATATGATATAGACATATAAAATTATTTTCAAAATGCAGCTTTTATTCGGATTTGTCCTAGAGTTTTCTTTATATGGCACGAATTCATATTCAAAAATGTATTACTTAAAATATTTTCATAAATAAAATTACTTTTCAATCAAAAGTTAATATTTGCCAAATATAGAAGATCATATTACTGTTAATAATATTTCTTATGAATAATGATAACTTGAATATTTACATATATATAAAGTCATCCATTTGTAGTGAGTACAAATAAAATAATAGACTAAGATATGTCTCCTATTTCTTGACTTTTAATAACTTTTGAAATATCTTGAATCCATTTACTGATAAGATTTCAGGAAAATATTTTATAAAAATATTTTCCAATATGCATATCTCTCATATTCCGATAAAGAATTCTTCATTGGGGGAGATGCGCACTTACTAAATGAGTTTTTCTAATATTGTATGCGGCTTTATTTCTTTAGTTTTACCGAACCATATACTTTGTTATATTTTCCTGAAGTTTATGTATTGAGTGAGTTAATTGTATATCCTGACTCTTCGTTAATAAGCTTGCATGCATTTTAGAATGCAAATATCCTTGTGGGTTTATAGCAGCATTGGATACCTTTCTATTCGAATACAAATGTACGAATTGATGGGAAAAGGTTTAGTGACTTATATACTAGGTTTGAGAGAGATAGAAAGAAGCCTTTTGTTCGCAGAAGATGCGATATTTTGGTCGCTTAAAGTTTATTTATCTTTTGATTCCTGTGTGTGTGTTATTTTGAATTGAAAACATATTTCCATTTAAGATCTATTTATAAAGAAGAAAAAATTAAAATACATTAAATATTGAATAAAGCTTCATATGAAGGATACAATAAAGAAATTTCAAATTCTCTGTTTTTTTTAAATTATATTTGACGATCATAATGAACTTTTGTCCTTTTGTAATATCTGTTTAAATTTGAAATAAATGTGTGTACGTGTTGTAAGATACGGCAAGGTGTATTAAAATTATTAATGTTTATGTAACATTACTAATGTAACGACCCCCTGGGGGGTCGGTGGAAGGCCGGTTAAACCTTTTGGTTTTCGACCACTACGACCCGGGTTCGATTCCCGCATTGGACACTTTTTTCTGTTAAAAAATGCTCCAATGGCCTCCCGATTCTTGCAAAAGTCCAACCCCACCAGCGAGTGCAAGTAACCAAACGGGGCTCTGGCACATTTGTAAGTTCAAAGTCGAACTGCTTTCACATGTGTAGACATGTGGTGCGCTTACAGTAAAAAGCAGTCGCTAACTACCCACCATGATTATCATGGTCTGTACCACGTGTACTAGGGATAAGCAAAAAAAAAAAACTAATGAACTTAACAATTCCTAAATTTTAAAAAGATCACCAATCACGCTTGTGTATAAATAGGCTGACAGAATTTAAGTGCTGAAGTTACTCGATTGAACCTTTGGTGCTGATATAGCGTGCTTATAGAAAATGATAATATAAGGTTGTTCCAAAAGTTCGTAAACATATTATGGTTATGTTTTATATTTTGCCAGTGTTAACGAACCTTTGGGCCAACCTTGTAATTCTGAAACTTGGCCCACCTGCTTATTGGCCACCTTTGATGTAGAACATCATAGATTATAGGAATATCATCAATAGATATAACATCATAGGAATTCTGTCATAATTTTACCAAGGTTACCAATATTACCAAGGTTGTCCCAAAAGTTCGTAAACACTTGCAAAATATAAATCATAATATGTTTACGAACTTTTGGGAGAACCTTATATTTTGTGAACACTCTTTTTGGAGTTTAAAAAGATATTTCAATTGCTTGGAAAATAAAAAATTGACTAAAATAATTTTTTAGCCATAATGGGAATAGTGAATTGAGACATTTGATATTTTGTTTATTATTCTTGGCTTTGACTTAACTATTATTTTGTAAAGTTTAGTTTTGGATTTACTGGTAAAAATTTCATTTAAATTGATTTAAAGTACCTTTTCTCTGAATCATTTAAAAATACAAATTCAGGTATGTATAATAAATATATGTAAATAGATTCTCCCTCTCTCTCTCTCTCTTGTATTGCTTTCCTTTGGGCGCCAGTGTCCTTGGCGGGACATCGCGCTTTGTATTTACAGTTGAAATAAAGTTGAAATAGGTATGTTAAAAATAACGTTTTTCCAACATAAATTGAAAACAAAAAAATAAATATTTTTCGAATTATACTCTTTTTCGTGATTTTTTTTATTGCAAAATTTTCACGGAAAGAGGTTATTAATACAAAACGAGGGCACTTCACATTTGTCATTTTTTTCAAACATAAGAGGTGGCCTCTCTTTTGAATAATTCGACAATATATAATATTAACTAAACATAATGTTAAGGGTGGATGCTATTCATGTATTAAATGATGAGCCTTTCTTTTTAAAATGGACAAAAACTATGCATTGTGGTTCAACACCACAGTGAAAATCATAATGGGGGAGAGAAATAATGAGCCATAACACCAGTTTCCAGAAATTCTATATACAGTTACGAGCGTCATGCGTTCTTCATCTCTGTCACCGTTTGCTTTTTTTTGGAATGGCGCTCTCCTATTGGTTCGCTACGAAGTCGCCGCCACTGCGCGAGACACTTTGCCCCCCCCCCCCACTCGCTTTTTGGTTTTTGTAACTATTGTGTTGGAGCGGGTCGCTCCTTAAATAAATGCATATATTAGTTAATAACTAAATGGAATCCTCTCTTTCTTTTTCCCAGTAAGAGACGCCTACGGAAGCCAACAGTACATAGACATATAAAGCACATAGGCTATAGTTATTAACTAATATATGCATTTATTTAAGGCGCCAATTTATAATTGTAACAAATAGTATTTGAATAAAAACATTTAATCGGGTAAAACACGGGCGTTAATGATTCAACAGGTCCACGTGTCTAAATTAAAACACGGGCGTTGCCAGGGTCATTCGGCTAGTTTAGACATAAAGCCAACCTGTATGCTTTGGAAAATTCGACCGAATTCTTGATATCCCTCGTAGGATGTTATGAATCGAAGTTGCTCTTGTACTGATGAGAGCATTATCCCGAAACCATGGTGTACAGGTTGAAGTTTTGTATGAATTTGCCAAAACTGGTTTTGTGGACCATTCTATATCACCATGATTACGTTTTATACTGCGGTAATGAACTAAAATTCATTGTTCAGTGCATTTTAATGGGAGAGGTGCCATCATTTGTATATATCTTTATAACGTTGTTTTACTTGAGTTGATATTGAATAAATATCAGCAACTATTTTTTACGAACATCCATAAACCAAATTGAATTTTTGTTTGCGCGTAAAATATATATATATTGCAAATACACACTCAAATTAAAGCTAAATATTTTTAATAATTGGTATTTAATGTAATTAATTAAAAAATGAATAAAATATAATATATATTATCATCATTATTTTCAGCTGCCACGTTTAAATTTAGCCT
This sequence comes from Cordylochernes scorpioides, assembly GCA_030710605.1. Classification (NCBI taxonomy): domain Eukaryota; kingdom Metazoa; phylum Arthropoda; class Arachnida; order Pseudoscorpiones; family Chernetidae; genus Cordylochernes; species Cordylochernes scorpioides. Next base: position 54,102,849 of record CP092863.1, on the reverse strand, counting down.
CGCGAATTTTCCAATTTAAAATTCCTTATCCTCCTATAATGACCCTTTTTAAGCCTTGAAATTATTGACATATTATTGTTAAATTAATTTGCAAAATTAATTGTTTACATCATTAGGCCAACTTGGTCATTATCTCTAATTTAAATATTAAAGTAATACCAAATGAAAAAAAAAGTCATATGAATATTCATTAACGAAAATTTATAGAACTTTCTCTTTTTATATAATGAAATTTGAAAAATGCAAATAATTAATTATTGAAGGCGAAAAAAGAATGAAATTTAATATATTTAAGAAGCAGCAGATTTCTAGCAAACGAAATAGAAGAAGGTGAAAGATAAAAACGTAATGGCGTCAATCAATAAAGTTCCAAAAGAAATGTTCCAAAAAAGTAGCCAATTAGGCGTCTGCATGTACGTCTAGCCACATGGCACCATTAATTTTAAATGGAGCGTGGTAATCCGGTGAGACAGCTAAATCCCTATAAGCCCACATTTAAACTGGCATTATCCCTGGACAGGTTTAAGTGTCTTTTCTCCTAGATCTTAAGTGAAGTTTCTTTGTTTCCTAACTTTTTTTCTTTCAGGAAGAGACCTTAAATTGAGCTTAATAGCACCAGCTCCTTAGCTGTAAAACAAGCGTCTGGGGAAGCGGCGTTTAATTGGCAATACCAAGAGTTATTAGGACCAATTTTCCTTATCGCGCACAACTTTTAAGAGCTCTTGCTTTTCACTTCCAATCATAAATTTTCATTTTAGCACACCCCTTAAGTATTACATTTATTGTTAAGATGATATTTTTTATATTCATCAAATGATATGTTGAATATATTATTAAAACATGAAAAGGATTGAGAGAAATTACTATTTTAAAATATAAATAAGAGGTATATTTTGAATTTATATATATATTTTTTTATTTTTCAAAAATATTTAATATTTCGAAAACTTTATATAAAAACATTTTATATGATTATATATCACGAAAGATAGGAAGCTCTCGTATGACTTTTGCTGCTAAGGAAAACATAAAGTGCTGCCTATATTTATTTTTGAACTCCACAAATAAATAGATAAATTCCTATTTTCTCTATTTATGTTTATAAGGTCTATAAAATAAGACCAACTTTTAGAAATAAAATCTTCCATATTTTTGAATTATATTCCTAAATATTTTATTTATTTTTTGACCTATAGAAAAATGGGGGTTGGTAAAATTTTAAGGGTTCAACCAGAAAAGACAATTGTTTTCTGTTTTGCAAATCTGACTCCGCCTGTTTTATTTATCTTCGAGGGTTCATTTAGTCTATATATTGATCTGGATACAGGAACTGCAGGTAATTTATGAATAAGGCTTGAAACGCTAACAGGATGTATTGGAAATCTTCTGGATGTTAGGATGACGAAGTATTTCTATCAAATTTCGACTAGTTTGATATCGAACAATATGTTTTAGAGTTTAAAAAGTAGAATATCAATCACTGATCTGAACTACGCCATGCAGTGCTGTGAAATCGGCTTATCTACTACTTAGTATCTACCAAAGAGGTGTTCTACAAGGCATACATTACAGCCAGCTCGCGATATATCGAGTTACGGCTTTACCCGGTCATGCAAATCTACAAGGAGCAGCTACAAGCCAAAACTAGAGGTAAATATTACTCTCCGATCGAATATTGTTTTCATTAAGTAGTCGTCCAACTCCATTTAATTTAGAACCTAGACATGTATGTTGTCCGTCTGTATCGATTTTAGTATTCTATAAATGAATAAACTACAATCGACTGTATCGATTTACAATTTTGAAATGGTCTGTAGTCTGCACCTAATTTAAAAATAAATGAGCATCTTAATTATAACAAGATAGTTTCAATCTGTATTTTACTTTTCCCTTTTCCCCTTCTTATCTTCCCTCAATGATATATAGAGTTTGATATGTAGAGTTGAGAACCGATGTAGGATTTAATTAGTTTTGATGAAAATTAAGATATCATTGCATTGTTGAGTATTTTGAGGATATACCATAAATAGAGAGTTTAATATACTCTGGATGCTAAACTCTCCTTTATCTCTAATGAGGCGATTGTGAGTATTTTCAGTATTTTGGATGGCGTTGTGGCATATTCAGTAATATAACTCTACAGAGAATGCATTGTTTAAACGTATTTTAATAATCAAGCTCGCTTTAAGGAATATGAACACCGCCAGTAGGATATATATTCCGGCATATGGCCAAAGTTCAACGATGTAATTCCCAGCAAGTCGACATCCATCACCTCAGTGACAGACATAATTATCTCAAGCCGCCGTATGATTATTAATCAAAAGATTGATTAGAGGGTTCGTCTGCCGCAAAACTTAATCTCCTCACAGCCATAATGTTCTCGTCGCGTCACCTGATACTTTGCCATCTTTAATATATAATCTCGGTTGATGTGAGGAATTCAACAAGATATAATTTAACTTTCAAAAATGTCTTAACACGAGCATGTTTATATTGCCTACGGTTAAATACTTTTATTCGTTTTTTTTTTTGCGAAGTTTCATGTAAATCATAAGAATATATATATTTATATTAAACGGTCTTTATTTATTTATTTCATACTAAAAAGAATAGAATGACGTAATACGAAGGCAGTTCAGCAGGTACCTGTTTTAAAAGACAAGTGGCGTTGCTGAGGCAAGGTATTGCTACTCCATGTTCTGACATTCTTTAGTCGCGCAAGCGCCGAATTTCTCGAAAGATTCCTAGAATTGTTATTATGGAAGCCATATTTTTTTTGTAAGTCATTCCACGTTGCTTATTCTAATAGGGAGAGAGTGTAGTATCGTTCGATGGTTCGAATTTTGCTCTTGATGGGAAAACACGAGGAATATAAAAGATTCTGGACTTCGTTTATTGGAATCCTTGTTTATCCATTGCTGCACTTATATAGTGGTTTAAAGAGGTTAATAAAGGTCAAACATCGAAATTTGATAAGGATCTTCAGTACGCCTAGAAGATGTAGTTATGGTGGAGATCTATACACAACGATTCTCCCAGATTAAAGGACGAAGGTGCTATAAGTGTGTCAACGGTATTCAATATTTTGCATGAAATGTCGTTCCGACGGTTGCTGACGGAGGATAACAAGCGGTTGTGTCTCTAAAAGCAATGTTTGGAACAATATAAACAAGACTAAGAGGATTTTCTTGTGTCAAGTTGCTATTGTCGATCTCTGTATCCATTATTATACCCAGAAATTCAAGCAACACAATGAAATAAAGAGTTTTTTATAGGGAACTAAAGAAGGCGAATATGGTTGATCTGCCAGAAAGGTTATGGCGACGATGTTTTGGGATACGGTGAGCGTCAATCTGATAGACAACTCTTGAAAAGGATAAGACTCCCACCTTACAAATATAGGGTGAGTTCAAAGACCGTTTCGATAAGTATTTGGTGACACGGGCCTCAAAAGTGTGTTTTTTTTTTCATCATGAGAATATTACCAGCATATTCATCTCAAGTTATCGTAAACAAACTGCAGGAACTTCGCTATGAATTGCTACAATATCCACCGTATTTGTCCAATAAGGTCCCATGTATTTTATACTTGCTCCCAAACATAAAATAATGGATAGAAAGAAAGATAATTGGCTCAAGTACAGAACGCTGAGACAAGGAGTCTATTTTGGAGACCTCGAAAATTCCTATTTTTGGCTGAGCTAGAAAATGGAAGTAACGCTGAGAGAAATCTATATCTATAAAACGAGAGAGAAGACTTTGCTTACGAATTTATAATTTGATTCAATTTTGAAAGAATTGCGTTTTCATTCGCAACACGGGTACTTATATAGCCGCTATCATAGGTCATTAGACAAGCATTTGCTTCAATCATCAGTAAGTTTCAACTTGTGCAAATATAATGGTAAAATATTTATATTTCACATCAAACACAAATAAATATATTTTTTAACTCCATACAAATTTATTTTAAAATTTTATAGAACCATATTAACCGCTCCTTTTATAACTAGGGAGAAATTTGCTTACTAACATTGCGTTAACAGTGCCCTTAAATCCTCGTATTTCTCAATATAGATTAATAATTAATTTTTAAAAGTATTAAAAATGCTCTATTGATGACTATATTGGAACAGGCGTACTGAAAGAGTGTTGCAAATGCCTTACTATCCCGTCTGTTAATAAGGAAAAATCCTCACCTGGAACCTATACGAGTCGGGAGTTGGATAGAATGGCTAGACCAGGAGTGGGTCATTGGTGGATAAGCAGTCTGATGGGAAGTGGTGGATGAGCAGTCTGATGGCAAGTGGTGGATGAGCAGTCTGATGGCAAATGGTGGATGAGAAGTCTGATGGCAAATGGTGGATGAGCAATCTGATGGCAAGTGGTGGATGAGCAATCTGATGGCAAGTGGTGGATGAGCATCTGATGGCAAGTGGTGGATGAGCAGTCTGATGGCAAATGGTGGATGAGATGTCTGATGGCAAATGGTGGATGAGAAGTCTGATGGCAAATGGTGGATGAGCAATCTGATGGCAAGTGGTGGATGAGCAGTCTGATGGCAAATGGCGGATGAGCAGTCTGATGGCAAGTGATGGAGGAGCAGTCTGATGGCAAATGGTGGATGAGAAGTCTGATGGCAAGTGATGGATGAGCAGTCTGATGGCAAATGGTGGATGAGAAGTCTGATGGCAAGTGGTGGAAAAGCAGTCTGATGGCAAATGGTGGATGAGCAGTCTGATGGCAAATGGTGGATGAGCAGTCTGATGGCAAATGGTGGATGAGAAGTCTGATGGCAAATGGTGGATGAGAAGTCTGATGGCAAATGGTGGATGAGCAGTCTGATGGCAAATGGTGGATGAGCAGTCTGATGGCAAATGGCGGATGAGCAGTCTGATGGCAAGTGATGGAGGAGCAGTCTGATGGCAAATGGTGGATGAGAAGTCTGATGGCAAGTGATGGATGAGCAGTCTGATGGCAAATGGTGGATGAGAAGTCTGATGGCAAGTGGTGGAAAAGCAGTCTGATGGCAAATGGTGGATGAGCAGTCTGATGGCAAATGGTGGATGAGCGGGCTGATGGCAAGTGGTGGATGAGCAGTCTGATGGCAAGTGGTGGATGAGCAGTCTGATGGCAAGTGGTAGATGAGCGGGCTGAGGGCAAGTGGTGGATGAGCAGTCTGATGGCAAGTGGTGGATGAGGGGGCTGAAGGCCAATGAGGGATGAGCGGGCTGGTGGCCAATGATGGATGAGCAGTCTGATGGCAAGTGGTGGATGAGCAGTCTGATGGTCCCGTGTTGTTTATACTTGCTCCCAAACATGAAATAATGGATATAAAGAAAGATATTTGGCTCAAGTACAGAATACTGAGACAAGGAGTCTATTTTGGAGACCTCGAAAATTCCTATTTTTGGCTGAAATAGAAAATGGAAGTAACGTTGAGAGAAGTCTATATCTATAAACCGAGAGAAGATTATACTTAAAAATTGATAATTTGATTCAATTTTGAAAGAATTGCGTTTTCATTCCCAACACGGGTACTTATATAGCCGCTATCATAGGTCATTAGACAAGCATTTGCTTCAATCATCAGTAAGTTTCAACTTGTGCAAATATAATGGTAAAATATTTATATTTCACATCAAACACAAATAAATATATTTTTTAACTCCATACAAATTTATTTTAAAATTATATAGAACCATATTAACCGCTCCTTTTATAACTAGGGAGAAATTTGCTTACTAACATTGCGTTAACAGTGCCCTTAAATCCTCGTATTTCTCAATATAGATTAATAATTACTTTTTAAAAGTATTAAAAATGCTCTATTGATGACTATATTGGAACAGGCGTACTGAAAGAGTGTTGCAAATGCCTTACTATCCCGTCTGTTAATAAGGAAAAATCCTCACCTGGAACCTATACGAGTCGGGAGTTGGATAGAATGGCTAGACCAGGAGTGGGTCATTGGTGGATAAGCAGTCTGATGGGAAGTGGTGGATGAGCAGTCTGATGGCAAGTGGTGGATGAGCAGTCTGATGGCAAATGGTGGATGAGAAGTCTGATGGCAAATGGTGGATGAGCAATCTGATGGCAAGTGGTGGATGAGCAATCTGATGGCAAGTGGTGGATGAGCAATCTGATGGCAAGTGGTGGATGAGCAGTCTGATGGCAAATGGTGGATGAGAAGTCTGATGGCAAATGGTGGATGAGAAGTCTGATGGCAAATGGTGGATGAGCAATCTGATGGCAAGTGGTTGATGAGCAGTCTGATGGCAAATGGTGGATGAGCAGTCTGATGGCAAGTGATGGAGGAGCAGTCTGATGGCAAATGGTGGATGAGAAGTCTGATGGCAAGTGGTGGATGAGAAGTCTGATGGCAAGTGATGGATGAGCAGTCTGATGGCAAGTGATGGATGAGCAGTCTGATGGCAAATGGTGGATGAGCAGTCTGATGGCAAATGGTGGATGAGCAGTCTGATGGCAAGTGGTGGATGAGCAGTCTGATGGCAAATGGTGGATGAGAAGTCTGATTGCAAATGGTGGATGAGCAGTCTGATGGCAAATGGTGGATGAGCAGTCTGATGGCAAGTGATGGATGAGCAGTCTGATGGCAAATGGTGGATGAGAAGTCTGATGACAAGTGGTGGGGGGGGGGATAGCAGTCTTATAGCAAATGGTGGATGAGCAGTCTGATGGCAAGTGGTGGATGAGCAGTCTGATGGCAAATGGTGGATGAGAAGTCTGATTGCAAATGGTGGATGAGCAGTCTGATGGCAAGTGGTGGATGAGCAGTCTGATGGCAAATGGTGGATGAGAAGTCTGATTGCAAATGGTGGATGAGCAGTCAGATGGCAAATGGTGGATGAGAAGTCTGATGACAAGTGGTGGAGGGGGGGGGGGAATAGCAGTCTTATAGCAAATGGTGGATGAGCAGTCTGATGGCAAGTGGTGGATGAGCAGTCTGATGGCAAATGGTGGATGAGAAGTCTGATTGCAAATGGTGGATGAGCAGTCTGATGGCAAGTGGTGGATGAGCAGTCTGATGGCAAATGGTGGATGAGAAGTCTGATTGCAAATGGTGGATGAGCAGTCTGATGGCAAATGGTGGATGAGAATTCTGATGGCAAGTGGTGGATGAGCAGTCTGATGGCAAGTGGTGGATGAGCGGGCTGATGGCAAGTGGTGGATGAGCAGTCTGATGGCAAGTGGTGGATGAGCAGTCTGATGGCAAGTGGTGGATGAGCGGGCTGAGGGCAAGTGGTGGATGAGCAGTCTGATGGCAAGTGGTGGATGAGCGGGCTGAAGGCCAATGAGGGATGAGCGGGCTGGTGGCCAATGATGGATGAGCAGTCTGATGACAAGTGGTGGATGAGCAGTCTGATGGCAAGTGGTGGATGAGCAGTCTGATGGCAAGTGGTCTATGAGCAGTCTGATGTAAAGTGATAGATGAGCAGTCTAATGGCAAGTGGTGGATGAACGGGCTGGTGGCCAATGATGGATGAGCAGTCTAATGGTAAGTGGTGGATGAGCGGATTGCGGGCTGGTGGCAAGTGGTGGATGAGCGGCTGCGGGCTGGTGGCAATAGGTGATCGGATATCAATACGATTGTAGATCAGTCTTATAAATTAAATTGGCGAAAAGAACCCCTGGGAGGGTTAACTACTGATGAATCAGACCCCCCATTATAATATTTATAATAAAAATGAGGTGTGTAACTTTAAAAATGTGCCACAATATTCCTCTCTATAAGTAATTTCAGCAAAAAACTTTGGGTTTCTATCAACAGAAAGACGGCTTTAAATTTCGACTGGCATCTCTATATTTAAACGAAGTTAATTCCCAGAAATATCGGAAGTCTCACCACCAAAGTTCAAGAAAATGAAGATGAAAAAAACTTTCGAACAATTGGACGGTAAAATCTTTTTCTAACAAAAAGATAAAAAAATATTCGATCGAATATTTCAGAAAATTCTCCCAGAAGGCACTGGAATAAATTATGAAGTATTGAAGGGAAATAGAGAAAGAATGGAATTTTATTTATCTCTGTCCCGTGCAGATAGAAAGTTATGCAAACAAGAAAACTAATTGGAAGCTTCAGATCTTATTACAGAAATCTAAAAATTGAGTTTCTCAAATTCCATCGAAATAAGAAGTTGGAAATTTTTCTTGTTTCGCTTTGAATAGGCGCTAACTTGAGACTCTTTTATTTTCTTCCTTCCTTCCGGTTTTAATTAAAAGTTCGAGGGTCTCAGTTTTAATGAAGAGGAAAGGAATTGTTCTTTTCTCTCGTGTTCTCCCTCCTCTTGTTAATTTTTAACAACCTCCCATAGTTTATTTGTTTCAATTCCCTCCCTTTCTTTCTCCAACTTTGTATAGTTTACTCACACTGTTCGCTAGTTATAAAATACAATGTTTCTAGAAACTTATTACACGACACTAACACTAATTATTTCTCTGACATTGATAGAGACTACACATTTATTTTCATGTAAAATTACTCAATATTTATTTTCCGTCTTTTGTGTGTACCTGTGTAAATATATATAATCTTCAATTTTACAGAGTAATATAATTAAATAAATTACAGAGTGAGGATTATATAAAATTTACTATCGCGAGACACACACATCAATTATAATTAATATATATAAATAGGCATTAAATATAAATACAATTGACAAAATAATGATAAAAACATCTCCTCGTTATAATTATGACCATTTATCGGTTTAATTTCACATTATTTCGATGATGAGAGAAACATACGGTCAGCTGTAAGGTAAAAATACATTTGTCATATAACATTCTATATGTTGATCTGATTTATTTCTATATATATGCTGTAAATAGAACGGTAGACGTACACGTAAGTTTTCGAGAACGCCTCCAATACGTATTCGAGTGGCGTTTGGAAAGTAGCAGGACCACAGGAAAAACCCAAGAACCACGTACTGCAAGTTGGAGTAAGATGGTGTGAAAGAAGCAGTTCTTCAGTAGGAAACAGGCGAATTCTAAGCTGGGTTAGAAGCAAGAGCTCGTGAATCCACACCCCGTGGAGAGAGCTGGGAGACAATGGCAATATGAGCAGCAGTGTCCCTAGGAAAGCGCTGTGACATAACGGCATGTAAGAGCAAAACTAAGTACCACTGTGAACGGCGGCACATTTAAATTAATCTGCTTAAGTAAAGCCGAGAGAGGCGAATGTAATTAGACAAAGTTTGTGGGATGATCACAGCCTTTGACTTCTTAAATTACATTCATTAAAATTGAAGAAGGAATGCAGCGAGAAATTCTAAGTAAACATAATTAAGTGCGGGATGAAAATTGCTTTGTTTTTATTAAAGTAAGGCTTAATGGGTGGGCAGGTGTAAGCCCTCGGTGCCCTGAGTGGTGGAACTGCCGTATTGGTGGTGGGATATAGAGTGACATTGTTCTTTTTATAAATTTATGTTTCTTTAGATAGATTATACAGATTTAAAGAGAACACATATAAGTTTCTGTAGTTGATGTTCATCCCATATTCGTGGTGGGCAGGAGTTCATTATTTGTCTATACCGTCGACACCTGAAACCAATACAAACACGGCATCCTGCTATTACCTCCTGTGGAACTATAAGTATCATAATTTGTTGTCTAATTAGAATCTGTGTTATTTAATGTCCTGTACAAATATTTAAGGAATATCTGAGTTGAACTGGAACCGGATTATTCTGTTGAATATGGTCGGTCGTTTATTTTACTTGTGTTTGTGTCTCTTTATTTTCATAATTCACCAGTAGGGTTCATCGTATGCAAATTAGACATTCTAAATTTACATAGATAGAAATACTGGGTAGCACACACACAATAAATTAATATTTATTACATTTTAAAACATTTACATCATATCCTAAAATTGAGAAATTTTAAGATGTCAAAATGTTATTAGTATTTCAAACATTCCAATCACGAAATCATATGGAATCTGAGACAAATAAATTACAAAGACATAAACGATCAACTATCTAGAACTCCACAATCGAAATAAATTGTTTCCGACATAATATTGAAAAAATATGGTACCTGTAAAATGAAAGCAAAAAGAAAAATGCAAATGAGTGCCGTTGTCAAGGATGGACGGACAACTGGTCAAGAATGAAACAAAATGGAAAGACTCTTGCCACTCTTTACAGAACCTGCTCTCCACCGGACACTGGAATCAATGAGGACATCACCAAAGTTGTAAATCTTCATTTATCCTGAAGTGTTCTTTGGACATCAATACCGTCGACTTCCATTTGGGAACCGATTTCAACAGGTTCCTCCCTCTGCTCTACTTTAGAGCCACGATCTAGTCATAGCGATGGTGGTTGACAGTCTGATTGATCATTCTCCTGTATATAGCTTTGGCCGCTCCCCGACATCAAATATTCACCCTATATAGTAAACTAGCCGAATGGCCCGGGCAACGCCCGGGGTTTACCCGATTAAATGCTTTTATTCAAATACTATTCGTTACAATTATAAATTGGCGCCGTGAATGTCATTCTTGTATAATATATAAATGAGTTTTAAAAATTGTAAAAAAAAAAAAAAAAAATGCATCGGCCGGGAATCGAACCCGGGCCGCCCGCGTGGCAGGCGAGCATTCTACCACTGAACCACCGATAGTTATGTGAAATGGCCATATTTGGGTATTTATTCCATTCACAATTCACGGTGACAGAATTGATTAAGAAAGAATTGATTATGACGCTGATAACTGTATATTTTAATTGTAATATCAATATGTACTATAGAATAAAGCGATAGGAGAAAAAAAAATCAATATGTATGATCACATTTATCTCTAAATTCAGATCACTTCCTGTGATAATAAAATATAAATCAAAAATACTGTATATATGGTACTCAAACAAAGGTGAATGCACAAACTCGCCTAATATTCACAAAACACGTAGAATCAAAGAGGATTTTCTTGTGGCTAACATAATAATAACATTATATTCATTAATTTGAACATTTATTAATATTAACATTATATTATATTTATTAGTGTTAATACAGTTTTTTACTCTCTGGTTTAGTAAATTCTCGTGAAGATATTTGCATGAATAGAGCTAGTCTAATTTTTAATCTATTTTCTATTATTTTGTTTTGTAAGGGGTAAACCAGAATTGTCTTGTTATTAACAGAATTATTACAAAATTGTTCTTCAGATTTATTGAGCATGTTTGCATATTTTTTATTTTTTAAATATTCGTATTTCTTCTTTTAAGGCTAAATTCGTATTAGTTCGTTGATATAATCTTCTTTGTTTGTTAACCAACTTCTTTTAACTCAGCGAGTTCATCATTCCACCATGGTGCGCTTTTTTGTATATTTTGACTGTTTTTATTCGCATTATATTTTTATATGTTCTAATTATTATATTAGTTTTACTACAAATTGATTCAAAGTATTGTAGAGAGAGAGAGAGTTATTCGAATTACCTTTTTATAATTTTATCATACTCTTTCAAAAATATGTATCAAAAGATAAACTGGTTTACTTTCTTGGTATAAAATTCTGTCTAAATTTCAGATACTTTTTTCCCAAGTTTACATATATATAGAATATAACCATGATCAGACACAGACTCTCCTAGTCCAGCTGGTTATATAGAGAAATGTAATTTTATCTCATCTAACCTAAAGGCTATATTTCCAATTTTTAATATGAAAAAAAAAAAGCAGGTAAGGTAAATCCTTCTACTTTTTGTATTCTGCATATGAGGACTATTAGGGTTCTTTTATACAGAGTTTTTTAGTTTTCTATTTTGTTAATAACTACTTTTTTAAATGCCTACTTTGGAACTGACCTATTTTCTAAATACAAATACACACAATTTTGCAATGATTATTAACTCGTCTTCATTATAAATATTATCATCCTTGACATTGGTGAATTCGTTGGTTAGAAGAGAGACTGTGGTTTAATGAACTTTATTGAAATTTTAACCGACGTGTTTCCAGGTAGTTTCCCCCAGTCAACCAGCGCAACACTTCTATCTAATATATTAAACTCGATTATTTTAATTCCTCGAAAATTTCAAATGAAGAGTTTAAAAGGTCAAAGATTCCAATATTTCTCAAGTTGATCAAATGTTATGCCACCGCGAACGTGTAGCTATAAAAGGAGGTTATAAAATATTTACATCGGTGTGTCGGCTATAAAGATGTGATTGACATAGATCTGAATTGATCGAACGAGATATCATCGCCCCTACCTTATCCCCATTTTCAGGAGATAGATCTGGTTTATTCTCTAGATTTCTTTCCTACAAAGTACATCTAAGTAGGTACCCTCTTATACCTATAGATATATTATTTTTAATTTATGATTGAACAATAAAATGTAAATAAATTGGGTATCTATAAATATAGTTAGCATGTCTTATGTAGAATGTGGTTATATTAAACATTCCAATCCAATTCGATGGTTGAACCGCAACTCAGATATAATTCATTTCTGATATTTTGAACATTTTATTCTCCATTCCAACTGGACGAAGATGGAAAGGACGTCCTAAAAATGGCAATTCTATACAACTTACACTTCAACTCTAGATATGAAATCATGAAAGCACGAATATTACTTTTACACATAAAACATACAAGTTATATTATACTTACTGCGATTAAAAATATTGGAAAGATTTGGCTTTTCAGTAATGCATTTTCCCAGCCGTTTCGCCAATTTAATCTACTAGACCTTTTTCCTCGGAGCTCTAATACTGCATTGGACGATTCTTCCTATATATGCGACCTTAAAGGGTGGAATCCTAGAAATAGTATTCAAGAAAACTATGGACATAAGCTTTTAGAACATTAAAATTACATATAAATATTTGCATTGAGCAATGCTCTTTCTCAAGCAATACACTAGCCAGTTGACAATATACGGAGTGATAGAACTCAACCGATGATATCAGGGATTCACTTCATTTAATAGCCACCTAGCGTTACCTGTTGATTCACTTATGCAAACTTTTATTTTGTGAACAGATATTTACATCTTGTAAATATATCTGTAAGCAATAGATAAAACTTTAAATCTGCGCTAAACCTTTTCACTGAATTATTCAGCTTTCAAAACCTTTAATAATTTTGCATACATTCTAGCAGTTATCTAAGAATAATTTTTATAGAATGTAGGAAGATATAATTATTTTAAATATACTATAGTTCACAAAGAGATATTTTGTTTAAATACGTTTAAATTAAAAAATATATAATAGTTTAAAATATACTATTAGATGTTTTATACATTATTTCAAAGCTCTAAAAGGTAGTCAATATTTATATAAATTAATGTTTTGATAAAGATACAGGAAGCTCTAAATAAAATGTTAAATGCTTGAGGCAGTTTACAAGTTCTTATCTCCAATATATATGTGGCATAAAGAAATATGTTTACCAGGCGATAGCGTCTTCTGCAACCAGATCTAGAACTACAACCGGTCTTTTAATAAAATATTATCTCAACAATTCATTTTATTACATTAGTATTAATGGCATTATTTTTAACATATGATTCTGGTATACAGCTCGCTACGTATAGATGAGTATCTTCTCTTTCATAAAAGATAACTGAAACCATTACAACTGAACACACTCTGTCGGTTTATCATATATACATATTTTTAATTAAAAAGGAATATATTGGATCAAAATATCATTTATTTTACCAATATTTCAGTTGGCTGAACGTCAACTTTTATCAAGGTATTATGACATATTAATGTGTGTCAACAATAAACTATGCCTTTTTAATTAAGGATATATTTGTGGATTGCTCTATTTTCAAAAAAAAAAAAAATACATATATGATTATATTTGGGACAGAAAAAAATATATAAATAATGATAGAAAATATAAATGTTGAATATTAAGTTTAATCAATAATATATTGATAGGGAATAATAAATAGTTTGACAATGCATAAAAATATGAAAAGGTAGCCCTAAAACTTTCTAATTGAAAACTCTATTGGTGTTTGAGTTTTTATATTTAATTAATCTATATATAGATTTTTGTATATATTTAGCCAACAATATCCGATCACGTATACAGATTGACTATATATACTGTGATTAGAAAATAAAGAATACGTAAGACCAGTTGCCTAAAGGGTGGTTGTTTGGATCATGGAAGTTTCGCTACATTCTTAGGGAAGGCTCCAACTATATCTAGCATTTAAATAGTAAATTACTGACACCAGCGAAGTGTACCGTATTATATTATATATATAGAAGATGATATAGAGAGGATTGTATGAATAAAGTAAGAAAAGAAAAAGATCAAGTGGCGGTATTAAACTAGGCCCCTCCCCTCACCTGATCGCCCTCATGAACATTTTAGATGGCAGACCAACATCTAGGGGAATATAAACCAAATAAACGTTGATTTAGATTTATTCCATAATATTCGGCGAACCCATTTTCTTGATAAATCAAGAAAAACCAAACAAATATACGTTTCGATCTATTGACCCTCTTCAGCGGAGTGCAGTCTGTAACTCATCCACCAAAAAATTCGTTTAAAGAGGCTTCCCGAGAATTGAAGAAATAGGTATTTGAGGTCAAATTTGCGTACATAGGCTAATCATGTGAAAAATAGTGCACCACGCTGACAAGGGCCAACAGCCCAAACCATACGTGGTTGACCTTTGACTCATAAAGAAAATGAATTGGCCAAATATTCGGTGCTAATCTATATAAGGATAGGGCTCTAATATGTTCATGTGAGCAATCAGAATATGTATGTTTTATTTTTTTTATAGAAGATTATGTACGAATTTATCTTTAAATTCTTTATTTGTGCTTAGGTGCAAATGTATATATGATTAAAATACTATCGAACAGATCTTTGCATTAAAATATATAGTAATAAAATAGCAATAAGTGAGACTAGATACCAAAGGAGGCGTAAATAAATTATTATCGATGACTTCAGGATCCATAATAGTAAGTAAAATTACTAAAATGATATTTTATTCCCTTAAAAATAAATATCTAGGGCTTGAGTGTGTGTGTTTTACTAAATTGTAAATAAGATAATCATTTTGTTATTTAAAAATTCGAAATATTTTCAAAATCAATAAACACTTTTATAATGAAATGTAAAGTTTAATCACAATATTACTAAATTAGAAAACAATCAAAAAATGATATAAAATATACATTAACTAAAATTTATATATTGAAAAATATAAATTACACTTTCTCTATAGAAATAAGAGATATATATATATATTATATATATATATATATATATATATATATATATATATATATATATATATTTAAATATTACACCCTCGGGCGAGGCAGTTCAACTATGAACTCGTCAATCCAAAGAAATAAATACAAAATATGCATTAAGATCCCTTTCTATATTTAATAGCAAAAGAAACGATAATCGAACAGAAGAAAAAAGGCCTGGACGCCATTTAATGTTCCATTTGTTCTTTTCTCCCCAAATTTCCATTGCAATCCTTTCAACTAATTACGAAAATCAAAGATAAGGAATTTTAATGGGCAGCCATTTTTTGCTGCAGGTAAAAGAAGAAATGCTATCCATTAAAAAGGGATCTTTCTAGATTAATAGTTTCCTTTGAAAGGAAAAGCTCGTTTAGATGCGTTTGAAATGATAAATCAAGTAGGAGAGGGTAATCTATATATTTATATCGTGGCATTATATCTAAACAAGCCTTGGAATTGAGAAGGAAGAAATTCTATTCATGCCCAGAGGAGAGATTGATTTATTAAATTATTTCATTTAAAGAGTAATTGTAAATGATACTAAATAATTTTGGGCTTCGCGAATATTTAAATCTAATATAAATTATAAACATATTTCAATATAATTATTTTAATTTATAAATATACATATATATTCATGCTATTTATATTAATTCTAAATTATAAACTCGAAAATACATTAAATATTTTTATTTTTATTACAAATATTTGTGAAAAGTTAAATTTTTTTAACATAGCCTAATATATATAATTTTAAAGATTTCATTTCAAAATTTAGCGGAATTATTTTCTTTTTTATCAATAAAATCGAAAACAAAATAAAAGCTCGTGATACTTATATTTCAGTTTTAGTTTTGATTTGATTCGAATCGTGGAAATGAAAATTTCAGAAGAGTTAAAAGCCGATAGAAATTTGTTCTTGGAAAACATAATTACAAATAAAAAACAGGTTTTGTAGGTTGTAGATTTATAAATATGACGGAATGTTTATAGCAATATTTACGTTATTTAGAAGCCTGCTATCAACCTTTTCAAAGGAAAACTAATTTCATGATATTTATCTTTGCCTATTAATGTGATAAATATTTACAAAAAGATAAAAAATGAGAGTAAAGGCTTTCAAATGCCATTTTAAGGATTTACATTCAATATATTTTCCTTCTTCAACATTTTGATCTTTCTTCTTATTTTCTTCATTAACTTACATTAGCTTCCTCATTGAGGAAATTTCCGACTATTCTATCAGACTCCTAGAAATAATCTTTCAAATTAGTTTTCAATCCTCCTGAATAGTATATAAACTTCTTTCCACTCAGCGTTTTGTTCCAATATATGTAACCCCCGATGTTTGTAATTATTTGTAAAACGCGTCGGTAAAACGTCCATGTTTGTTATTACTATACACTATACTCTATATAGTGCGTTTTATTTTTGTTTATATTACATTTTATTTAAATTATCGATGTGATGCATGCTCCACAGGTTATTTTAATTTTCTCATAAATTTAAAAAATTAATATTGTCGCGTATATGAGCCGATATTACCCGTATATTGATGAATAATAAAAAAAAAACAATCAGGAATTCCAACAATTTTTCGTACAAAAATTTATTAACATTCTCTTCAAATTTAGCAACAACAAATATTATAAAAATTATGCAATATATTAGAATTAACAATTTATCTAATAGACTCATGGATATTAAAAAAGATATCAACAAATTTTGGAAATATTTTATTACACTATAGTAACTCTGTTAGAATTGTTATCAAATTTACTAAAATATTTTAAAATTATTAAAATTGTTTATATATATGATGGTATTCTAATAAAATATAGATATCAAATATTCCTTTCTAGAGCACAAAACTTACATTTCAAAACCATATAAGAATAAAACCCAAACCTAGGGTAGGCAACTCTAAAATATCTTCATTAAATGTATATACATATTTGAAGGGATAAATTGTAATTGCAATACAATATTTTATAAATCTAAATTTGAGGCCATGTTGTAATTGGTCACTCTCTCTTTACATTTTGAATAAATATATTTACAACTATAGTGCTAAATAAAGGCTATAAATTTATACTCCCGTTTGACACAATTACAACAACACTTTAAAATCCAATAATCAAGTTCTCAATTTCTCCACTCATAAAACAAGCTTAGAGTTCAAGTCTCCAGATTATACAATCATTAATTTGAAATTATGTAAACAAGTTAAATAATATTAAATACTCTAACAAAACCTCTGACAGGTCAACTACAATATATTGATTATTCTCTCTCTTTCCATGTAATTTCATATCTTCAGTTTTCCAAATCACAAGTTATTTGACAAAGCACGAGAGAGGAGAAAATTTCACTTCATCAATTCTTTTCCACTCCCTCGCGTCTTATCTTTTTTATAAGAAAAAAGAAAAAAAGTGCTCGAGATGTAAGAATCAGACAGCATATTTTACGATTCCTTTTTTACAAATTTAATATAGAGATTTACTCTTTTAGACAATTCAAAAATTAAAAAAGATATATTAGAATTTAGATAAGTTATATGAGTACATATAAAATAAATGTAAACAACAGTTTAAATGGTGTAAGGAAACGCCATGTTGTCGGCGGTTATATATGGCTGTCGTTTGGTGCCGTTGACGGGTGTCAGGTTGAACAAATCGGCGCACTTATTGCGTCACTGTACATAAATCTTACGTCCCTCCTTATTAAATCCTTTAATTAATTAGCTTCTTGGAATTCGGTACAAGATGTTCGTACAGCGTACAGCTAATGACTTCTCAGGATGGGTGTTGTACGCTGATATTGGCTACACATTGTAGCGTGATAGGTCTGCTGTTTGTCGGAACGGAATTTAGAGATTTTGTGAAATATTTGATACACACATTGGCGAAACATAATTTTGAAATTTTATGGATTATTTGCTGCTTTGACTGCATATATACACTCATGGACAAAACTTAAGAAAGTTATATATTTTAATGTCGCCGGTTTTCTTTTTTTTATTTTTTTGAAGAGACAGGGACAATTTTGTTCACGCTTAGTTATCTAGTGTGTTTTCAAAAAAGGTTACTGTATATCAACTATCTCTCAGAGTTATTGTCTGAACCCCGATATACATGCTGAAAATACAACTTCCTTAAGTTTTGTCCTTGAGTGTATGAAGCATGGAATGTCTATAGTATTTTAAAATGTTCATATGTGCGAAAAGTTTGTTTAAATTAGGTGCACATATTTTTCAGGAGTGTGAAAGGGCCAAAATAATTTGCAACGCACAATAATGCAAATATTTGGAATATCTTACGTATTCGCTGTACATAGGTCTTCCTAGTTTATATCTATTTATTTGTATGCGGTAAGTATTGGTTCGAAATAATATTATACATTCAGGCAAGGTCTCTGATATATTGGTTGTATATAGACTATACACTCTTGGACAGAACTTATGGAAGCTGTACCTTTTAGCATGTATATCGGGATTCAGACAATAATTCTGAAAGATATTTGACACACAGTGACTTTTATTGAAGACACACGAGATAACCAAGTGTGAACAAAATTGCCTCTGTCTCCTTAAAAAAAATAATAAAAATAGTCGACCGGCGACATCAAAGAATTTTAACTTCCTTAATTATTTGTATGCTGGTTACCCCAAAACATTTATTTTAAAACATTTCTATCAGGCACAGGTAAATATAACATGTCAGCACAAAAAACTAAAATATACAGGCAAAACTGCTACATCCCATATTCCCCGAAATCCATTCATATTTCCAGAATACTAGATAAATATGGAATAAAAACCTTTTATAGCAACAGGCAAACCGAATATATATCATATAGAAAAGAGGTAATTTATTCTATAGAATGCAATAACTGTAATGCCAGATATGTGGGGGAGACGGGAAGAAAATTACATAATAGAATCACTGAACACAGAAGAAACATAAACAGAAATGACCCATTATCATTAATAGTACAACACTCCAATTCAACAGGACACACATTTAACTTAAATGAACCTAAAGTACATTACAACAATATCAATAACAAATATCAAAGATTAATAATTGAAGCAATAGTGTCCAAACAATATAGCAGTATAAATCGCAGAATTGATTTACCAGAAGCATATGATTCAATAGACCTAAATAAAATAAGATAAAACAAAGTCATTCACAGTATAAGATATCACATGTCTGATGGGATTCCTTGCAAATTATAAAAATATGTAAAATATAAAATATAAAATACAAAATAAGATAGCCTTAACCAAAATGTATCATATTATCTCATATTAATTAGAATTAGTTTTTCCAAATCATTACACCTGCATGTAAATTTAAACATTTTAATATTTTTCAAATCGCGCGTGATATGCAAAACAATAGTTACGTGTATATAAAACCTATTTCAAACTAGTCGGTTTGTTGTTTCATTAATTCCTGTAGAAGGGCGTATGTGCCCGAAAGCTAGTATTATATTCGTTCTAATAAAAGATACGCAGCCCTCGAAGCTTTGTTTTATTCATTTATAAATCGTACAGGGTTTATCAATCGATATGGAAAAGAATTTTTTTAATTTGTACTAATCACGTAGTTTGTAGTGTAGATACTTGAAAATTAATTCATTAAATGCAAAATTGAAAGCAAGAATATGTAAAATCTAAAGCGATGGTCGAAAGAACGAATGAGGCTCTTGTTATTCCATTTGTAGTGGATGTGCCTAAAATGTTCATGTTATGAATCTTTTAAGGTTTTGCCATTTTATTGGAATAAAGGTGTTCCCAAGAATATACTTTCAAAGCAGGGTGAAACACATTTTAATAACTCAACATATGATTGCATGCATTACGAATATGTAAAATGGTATAATTCTTACTAAATAAGACTATGAAATCATTTTAAGACATTTCATAAGTATTTGCACGTGGCTGTGTAAAATATCGGATTATATGATGGAATATTCGAGAATAGTTATGGAATTTGTAGTTGCTCTTTATTTGCTGAGTATTCCGCATCCTTGATGCATACTCCCCAAGCATCACTCTGATTAGACTATTATACATTAGGGCGCCATATACTGGTTAAAATATTGTAGCGAGTAATTAGTTTTATCATTTTTATGTAAATATTTTAATTTATTTTTAATGGCTGATTTTTGCATAGGTGTTTGTTGTATTTTGGATTCCTATATATACTTTGGCGTGTATTCATTAATTGATATATTTTTTCGGTTGTTCTTCTTTTGATCTCGGTTTGTTTGGTTAATAAAATAACGTTCTTCGTTTGCGGATCACCGACTCTACCTTTTTGCTACGCTACAATATCAATATTTTAGAACTGAATATTTCCTTTATGCGAAATGTTGCTAATGAAACTGCTGGTAAGGTTGAACACTGATGATCCAGGTCCTATAAATATGTTTATTTCATTGCAGAAGGAACTGTAAAAAATATTTTATCAGGTCAGCTGATTCCTCCGAGTGCTCTAAATGCAATCCAGTGTGAATAGCGAAGTTTGCATTTATTTCAAACTTGTTATAAATATAAAATTGCCCTTTTTCTACTGTAAATAATCATTTTAGAATTGTATCGTGTGGTGAAGTGTTTTGATGATAAAACATCACTTGGGGTCGTACAACGAAACATTGCATTCGCCATACCAATTCTGATAAATGGTACCCACCATCGTACAGTAGTGAAACTCAAGAAATGCCTTTTAGAATCATTTTCCCACCTGAATATAATACTTTTTATTTGCCTTTACGCTAAAACAACACTAGTTCACCAATTCCAACCATTGATATCAATGTGTATGGTCTTGTTTCAATTTATTTTACAGGTTTTGATTAAATTATCCAATTCTAAGAATTAGTTCAACGCAGAAAACATATTAAATATCGGAAATATATTATTTTTGCGCTCTCTGATAATAATTTAAAATGTGAAAATTGGATCAAAGAAAAACATTTAGCTCTTATCTTTTGAGGAGTGTAACTGGTAGCTTTCCTCAATGTAGTTTTATGATCAGAAAAATATTTTTTTATTAAAGATATTTGATTATTTTTGACCATATTAACGATATATTATGTGGGATCAATAAATAAGGTGAATTATAATTTATTAAAAAAAATAAGAACGATATTAAAAATTAGGACTTGATTTATTCAATATAATCACCTTGGTTTTCTATACATAGTCTCCATCTTTCTGGCAACTTGTAAATACCCTCTTCAAAGGCACTCTTAGGAAGAGTGTGAAAAATATCTTGCACCACTTTCTGGACATCTTCATCCGAGTCAAATCGCTTTCCCTTTAACTCCTTCTTTAGTAGTCCAAAAAGGAAATAGTCAGAGGGGGCTAGGTCTGGACTATATGCAGGATGTTCTAAAACTTTAAAACCTATTTTAATGATTGTAGATACAGTTTTATATGATGTATGCGGTCTTGCATTGTCATGAAGAATCATTAATCAATATCGGTACATGTAATTCGTCCATATTTGAACTCGTTAACCCATTTATAAATGTTTTTTTGAGACAAACAAGACTCACCATAGATATTTTTCATGCTTTGGCATATTTGAAATGTTTGAATACCTTCTGCATCCAAGAAACGAATAACTGCACGTTGTTCAAGCGTGGTGCAATCCTTCAAGAGAGCTTCCATTTTAGTTTATTTATAAGTCTCGCGCCGCGCGTGGGAAAAAAGAACAGAACACCTTAAATAGTCTCTCGATGTTATATTTTAATATTCTGTGGCTTAAATTATTTTTGCTTTTTTAATTTTTAAGAAATAAGATAATTCACCTTATTTATTGATCCCCCCTTGTATAATAGTATTTAAATTTCAGATTTATCAATTAGAATATCATTTATCTGAGAATTTCCTTGAGAATCTCGAGTATGGCTTATGTTAGACTGCATAGCAACCATTTTAAAGAGGTATTTTGTAGTTGTTCTCTCATATGAAGATAAAATTTGACAAGCTATAACATGATTAAATACGAACAATGCATCCTAAAAACAACAATGTGCCGTCACCTAGCAAATTCTGACATCATTAATTAAACGTAATTAAGTAATAATTTGCGCTACATGAAGAGGCTAAAGTCTAATTAAGAGATAATTTGATTAAAAATAAATTAAAAGAGGTAAACCCGATATGACAAGGTTGAGAGGTTAATACGGCGTTGCAGAGTATTTTATTCACCATAATATAATGAGTTGTCAGCTTAAATTGTTCATGTTGAAACTAACTGTTTGAACTTAGTGATGGGTAGGTTCCCACTGAGTAGGATTTTCACATAAATATTTTAATATTTAAATTTTTGATGTAAAGAGAGTTACCTAGTCCATAATTTGCTTTTATGTTTGCTAAATAAGAATTTATTTTTTTTATATTATTTATCAGATATATTTAGTCATTCGTAAATATTCTTTTTCATACGCTCAACGTTTATATTAGCGTGAGTTAGGGAATTTATTTATTAAATTTCGTGATAACATTTTGATAAGATGATTAAAATATAAATACTATTCAGAATATTTGGTCAATGTTGTTACTAGTCATTACATTCATGGATAAAACTTGAGAAAGTGGAAAGTCTTTGATATCGCCGTTCGTCTGTTTTTTTTTTTTTGTTTATGAAACAGAGGCAATTTTGTCCACACTTGATTATCTCGTGTGTCTTCATTAAAGGTAACTGCGTATCAAATATATTTCAGAGTTATTGTCTGAATCCCCATTTACATGCTAGAAGTACAACCTCCTCAAGTTTTGTCTATGGGTGTATATCCGAAATTGGAGGCATGTGTTCAAAGTGACTGTGTACTTCAACCTTACGTAGAAAAATAGAATTAATGATCTCAAAAATAAAGGGCTTTATGATCATAAACATGATGTGAAAATTATTTGCAAAAACAGCATACTCAGGTACAAACTATTGTGTAAGACGATAAATAATTTAATTATAATTATGCAGTATATTCATTTTTGCTGATTACGCATGTTAAATAGAAATATTCAGAATCACGATATAACGCACAATCACTGCCTAGAAAATTGGCCTCCTGGAGGTTGAAGGTTATGTGTGAGACCTCCTTGGAGCGCTGGGAAGTCGCTAGGTCTAACGAGGACGAGGTTGAGACCTTTATCGCGGTCGTTCTGGCACGTGACGTCCCGGGCACATCCACGCCAGTGAGTACAACGGGGCTCTGGCACATTTGTAAGCGCAAAGGTCGAACTGCTTTCCACATGTGTAGACATGTGATGCACTTACAGTAAAAGCAGCCGCCAACTTCTACCCACCATGATTATCATGGCCTGTATCACGTAAAAAATAAGATCTTAAACCAGTTCTAACGAAATGTGTCTTTATTCGATAAAATTGGACTACCAACTCTGCACAGTTCCTCCTCACGTAAACAAATAAATATTCATACAACTACGTTTTCACACACGTAGGTTTGATGAAGAAAATTGGAATGCTAAGTTGCCTAATTTTATCGCCTAAAGAAACATTTCGCTGAATCGGTGCTAAGATCTCGTGGTTTTCAAATAGAGAAGGTGATTGAACTGTAATTTTTTCCTTTTTTAGAAAGATTGCGATTTAATACTATGCTTCATTTTAACGCGACATATATTCGGTAAAGTTGAATAGCTTATATATGAGTAGGTTAAATAATGTATAAGGTTCATATTCTTCGGTAATAGTCGAAGCTCCTCCATTCTCTCTCTCACCCGAATGGTGTGGAAAACTATGTCTCTATTCGGTTAGAGTTTCTGTCATGTCCCAAGGTAGGGTTCTTGTGGCTGCCCATGGATTTTTATTGTTAATCCCTAAGTGATGACAATGTGGCGCATGGCTCACAATATATACAAATTGTTGTCAAAATATTATAATGGGTATTAATGGGTATATGTAGGAACATGTTTAATTAAAACAGAATCACTGCAACAGCAAAAGATAGTATGATATATTAAGTAGTAAATAATAATAACTATGAATGAGTTTAGATTTTCATTTTTCATAGATCACGCTTAATTAAAAAATAATAATTGCGGACCCAGGAAAGTATACGTTATGAAAATAATGATTGATATTTCAAAATTAACTACATTAAAAAATAGTAGAAATTAACAAATCTCCCACTCGAATAATTGGAAAACAAATAATTCAACATCAACTTCTGACACTTTTGCAGTTTGTGTGGCATCAATAAAATTTGTCTTTGTAGACTATAGGTACTGTAGTATCATGATATTTACTTCTTATAATCCTCAAGATTCTAAAATATAGTGCCCAACATCAACACATTTACCTATTTTAGTGTCTAGTTAAACTAAAGGAGGGCTAAAGATCAGTGGCATTATATTATGATCAGCGCGCCATCTGTTATGAAAATTCCAAACTATTATAGACGCGTATATTGAAACTCTGAACATCCAATTATTGCATTGATACCTTTGTAACATGTTTAATAATTATTCTCACAATACACATGGAGTAATGCCATTAATGAAAATTCCAAACTATTATAGACGCGTATATTGAAACTCTGAACATCCAATTATTGCATTGATACCTTTGTAACATGTTTAATAATTATTCTCACAATACACATGGAGTAATGCCATTAATGAAAATTCCAAACTATTATAGAAGCGTATATTGAAACTCTGAACATCCAATTATTGCATTGATACCTTTGTAACATGTTTAATAATTATTCTCACAATACACATGGAGTGATGCCATTAATGAAAATTCTAAACTATTATAGACGCGTATATTGAAACTCTGAACATCCAATTATTGCATTGATACCTTTGTAACATGTTTAATAATTATTCTCACAATACACATGGAGTAATGCCATTAATGAAAATTCCAAACTATTATAGAAGCGTATATTGAAACTCTGAACATCCTATTATTGCATTGATACCTTTGTCACATGTTTAATAAATATTCTCACAATACACATGGAGTAATGCCATTAATGAAAATTCCAAACTATTATAGAAGCGTATATTGAAACTCTGAACATCCTATTTTTGCATTGATACCTTTGTAACATGTTTAATAATTATTCTCACAATACACATGGAGTAATGCCATTAATGAAAATTCCAAACTATTATAGACGCTTACGATTCTTTTAAAAATTAAAGTAAAAACGCAAACTTACGTTTCGAACCTCATGTGTGAAATATAATCGTTAGTTGGCTATCAGTTCTGAGTATAGCGGAAAACAGGCTCGGGCAGATCACACTGAAGGCAGCGGCGCTAATGAGTAGGTAGGGAGAGACAATCCCTAATGAGGGGCGGTAATTGCGTTAGGTTGAAATCCAGGCGTTGCCAGGACGACCACTTGACCGCGGTCAGCGGCGCGGAATTATTTCAAACCCAATTATCTCTTTGTGGTC
Source organism: Cordylochernes scorpioides (assembly GCA_030710605.1). NCBI lineage: Eukaryota > Metazoa > Arthropoda > Arachnida > Pseudoscorpiones > Chernetidae > Cordylochernes > Cordylochernes scorpioides. The sequence continues at coordinate 54,077,110 of CP092863.1, read as the reverse complement.
GACTTTCTTATTTCTGGGCTCTGCTCTCATATGTTGTTTCGGACCTTTGTACACAATACACACACACACACATATATATATGCATATATGAATTGAACTGGCTTTGGCCTCCTGGCACTAAGGAGGAATCACCGCCAAGTTCTTATTTTAACGCTGGTTTTAATTATAAGCTTCTTAACTCAGCGAGCTAACTATAACTCATTTAAACTTGAATAACTGCTATTGTCTCGTCTTACTAACTCTAATGACTCAACCACGTATACCTTTTATAACTCTTGTCTCACCAACTCTAATGACTCAACCACGTTTACTTAATAAATCTAATGACTCAACCTCGTCTCACCAACACTAATGACTCAACCACGTATACTTTTATAACTCAATAACTGTCTTTATTTTCTAAAATCAAGATTATATACATTTCTAAAATTTACATAATTTAACAATAATTAACAAAAGTAAATTCTAACACTTTGCATATTTAAGGCTGGAACATACTCCCCCCGGCCGCTGAACCCTGGTTCAGATTTGAAGGGAAGCGGAGCCAACTTCGTAATAGGTCGTAGGTAGACTCCGGTAGCAGCCCGAACTTGGGCAACTCGCACCTTCTGGTCTTGAAGAACGACAAATACTTCTCTGCAGTCTCGTGTTCTTTATCAGCTGGTCCCAATATGAACACCAGGTCCAAAGCTACAGCAGTGTATTGACTATCTCTGTATTTGACATAGGTTGGTAGTTCAGTCCATTGTTTAGACTTCAGGTTCAACTTCCATAAATATTTCGACTCCTTCCCAGCGTGAACAAATACAGCTCTTACCCAATCCTGCACAATAGTAAAGTGATTGATATTTTTTGGATAGCCCTCTTTCTCACCAAGAATCGGAATAGTTGTATAACACCCCCAGGAATCTGTTTGAAGTCGGTAGTTATACAGATTACAGAAGTGTTGTTCCCACTGCATTCGAGGGAATAGTAAAAGTTTCTTGTTGGTATAGCAAATCTGAAGAGAGAGAAATTTCTCTTTCCAAAATATTTTGTCTGATCCAATCAGATGCCAATCTTTGTTTAGGAGATGATAGGAGAAAACCTTGTAAGTAGAGTGGTCGCGGGTCTCTGCAAGCATAAACAAGAACGCCGATGGTGCAAATGTCATTGCCAGGACCAAGAGGTCAGTTAGGGGCGACTTCCTGCTTTTCACTAGAACAGAAGCCCGACCCTCTTTAAGTTTCACTCGGACAATATTGTCGGTGCAAGTTACCTTATTCCCTCTAGAGTGTATTCTCCCTCCTACAAAGTACACCCTTTTATCGTGAGAGGCATAAACGATAGACTTGGAAATAACTATTGGAGCGAAACCATTCACTTTTCTCCAGATCCATTTTTTGTGAGGGATGTGGTATTGGTACAATACCGAGCGGACATTCGGGCCATCTAGAGATTCCACATCTTCTATGAGGAGGTAAAGATGAGTTCCGTCACCGACAAAGACCTTCGGGTAGCTACATTGGATGGCTTTGGTAACTTCTGGCCACTCTCCATTTTCCTTCAATATGGCGCGGTGGTAGACTGGTAGCCCTTCTAAATCCTCGACTTGTTTGACCGCGGTATGCCTCTGGAGATTCGCCATTGCCACTGTAGTAGGTGAGAGGAAACCAATTGGATCGAAAATCCTCGCAATATTGGAGAGAAGATCTCTTTTGGTAACAACTTCCTCAGGAAGAGTTATATTAACTCTAAACGTATCTTGTACATGATCCCATACAATTCCTAAAATCTTGGATATGGCTCCTTTCTCCAAGTTAATTTTCCTCTCTTCGTTTATTTCCTCGACATGAGACACTATCTCGTGGCAATTTGAATTCCACTTTCTTAAGTGAAACCCTCCCTTTTTCATTAAGTCTTTTAATTGATCTATTAGTTCTTTGGTTTCAGCAATCGTTTGAGCTCCTGTTAGCAGATCATCGACATAGAAATCATTCAAGGTCACCCTATAAGCCTCAGGATAATTTTGGCCTTCATCTTCTGCTAACTGTTGTAATGTTCTCATTGCCAAAAATGGAGCCGAAGTTGTACCATAGGTAACAGTCAGCAGTCGATAGTCCACCACAGGCTCTTCTGGCGATGGTCTCCACAATATCCTCTGATAGTCCGCATCTTCTGGATGATGAGGCATGTAATAGCATCTGCACAATTCTCGCTTCACTTCTGCAATTGGGACCCTTTCCATATGGTTTAAGTGTTCATATTCCTTCATGAATCCCCGGTATTGGTCATATAATTTCACATTCTTACACAATTTTCCTTCCAACGAAAGGAACCTTCTTAAAGCTTTTTCTCTTGATTCACCCAGAAGCGGTCGATGTTGTCTGAATGGCAATTTTACCCAATACCTTCCATGGCTATCTCTGCCATGGTTATTCGAAAATAACCTTTCACAATCTTCGTCCTGTGTACAAAGATCTGGTGACGGCACAGATTCAGTTTCCCAGAATCTTTTCATTACGAATTCTAGTTCTGGTTCAGATTGTAAACTCAGGTTACAGACCTCTGTATTACTCTCTGATGTTCCCATGAGTTTTCCTAGAAGTACCCAACCTAGTCTTGTATTAATAGCCATTGGCAATCCTTCTCCGAGAGATATAGAGCCATTCAACATAAGTTCAGTGTATATATCTGCTCCCAATATCATATCTATTGGGGCTTGTATGTAGAACTCTGGGTCTGCCAATTTGAGGTTCTTCAAAGTTGGCCAATTAGGGTCTTTTAACCTGAAGTTCGGAATTTCTGAAGTGAGCACTCCCGTGACTACTGCCTCTACCGAGAATTCCTCAGAATTATTCAGTGGACAAAATGTCACACTTACTGTCGATGAAGAATGCTGCACTGGTGTGTTTCCAACCCCTATAATCATCCGATCTGATTTCCTTTGGACAAGTCCCAATCTTTCGCAGCATCCTTTTGTTATCATGGTGACTTGGGAACCGCTGTCCAGTAGGGCTCTGCAGGTGCATAACTTTCCAAGTCCATTTTTTATCTTGATTCCTGCTGTTGCGAGTAGTACGTGGCTATCATTGCAGTTTGCCTGTTGAGTATTAGTCAAATTGATAGCACTTTCATGTTCCTTCGGAGTTGTGTTCTCAACTTGGGCCGAAGCGCCTTCCGTGCTCGGTTTATCATAATGAATCATTGTGTGGTGCTTCCCCTTGCATACTTTGCATCGTTGGTTCAGCCTACAATTCCATGAGAAATGGCCTTTCCTCAAGCAATTGAAGCACAATTTATGACCTTTTACTACATTTAATTTTTCTTTTAAAGGCATTTTGCAAAATAAGCTGCACATGTATAGTGGATGATGCTTAGATTTGCATAATATGCAAGTGTCCGATTTCTCAATTAGCATCCCGTAGCTTTGGCATTTGGGAAATCTCGATCCGGTGGTTTCTTCCCTTTTTGAACATTCCCTGACAGCACAAGACATGCTTCTTGCATGTCTGGAAATGAACGCTATGAACTTGTCATAAGAAGGAAGAGTGTTGTCCACTGACAGTTCCCAATCCAACCTTAGATTTTCACTCAACTTCTGCTGGAGGAAGTGCACCAAGATCACATCCACTAATTGATTTCTCTTCAATTCCAGCGTTTCTAAGTTTCTTATGGCTTCATTACAAACATCCATGAATTCATGGAGACACTTTGCCGATGGATTCTTAATTGCCCGGAGAGAAAAGATTTTTGACACCTGGGCATAAGCTAGCTCTCTCGGGTTATCATATCTTGATAACAGTGTACTCCATGCTTGGCCATAATTTTCACTTAGTAAAGGGAAACCCCTTATTAATCTGGCCGCTTCGCCTTTTACTGCTGAATTCAAATATTGTAACTTCTGTATATTAGTTAACCCTGGATGTGCATCGATGGTGGTGAGGAATAGCTCTTTGAAGTTGATCCAAGTGCCCATATCTCCATCATATATCGGCAAGTCAAATTGAGGCAATTTTATATTTGCCTGAGAGCCATTTGGCTTTATGTCCGCCAGTTTGTCTTTGAGTTTTCTCTCATTTTCTATTTTTACCCTCAAGCTTCCAATCTTGTTCATTGAACCATCATATGCCTCACTTTCTTTATCTATATCAACTTCATCCAAAGAAAACAGCTCGTCGTAGAGTTTCTCAATTTTCTCTTTGATCTCCTTTAATTCTTCACCCATTATTTCTAAGCGTATTGTTTCATCTGCCTCAATAATTGAATCCACACTTTCAATAAATCCATCAATTCTCCTTATCTGACAACTTAACTTTCTTTGGAGGATCCTTTCGTCTCGAGACATTTTGCAATTGTATTCTCACTGAGTTTCTGCTCAAATTTCTTCTGTTTCAAATCCTAATCCGGCTCGAGGGACCATGAATTGAACTGGCTTTGGCCTCCTGGCACTAAGGAGGAATCACCGCCAAGTTCTTATTTTAACGCTGGTTTTAATTATAAGCTTCTTAACTCAGCGAGCTAACTATAACTCATTTAAACTTGAATAACTGCTATTGTCTCGTCTTACTAACTCTAATGACTCAACCACGTATACCTTTTATAACTCTTGTCTCACCAACTCTAATGACTCAACCACGTTTACTTAATAAATCTAATGACTCAACCTCGTCTCACCAACACTAATGACTCAACCACGTATACTTTTATAACTCAATAACTGTCTTTATTTTCTAAAATCAAGATTATATACATTTCTAAAATTTACATAATTTAACAATAATTAACAAAAGTAAATTCTAACACTTTGCATATTTAAGGCTGGAACAATATATTTAAAATAAAACGGGCACATCCTTACCGGCTCACGTGGCGCTCTGTCATCTGAAATGATCATGTGAGCGCTCAGGATGTGCCCTTTTTTATTTTAATACCAACACCTGACCTTTGATTATATATTTTCTTATTTTCACAACACACACATATATATATATATGTTATGAATATTTTGTGTTGTTGTTAGATTAGGCTTGATAAGACAAAGGATCGATAAGATAAAGGGTTGAGGTGCAGTCGTGATAAAAAAAGATAATTATTTACCGTCAAGTAGCTTTTATTTTCAATTACTTGAGGAAAGATTACACATTTGTTAGTTTCACATTATATAGAATTTATAATTTAATCCTATATTAGTGATTTAAAAGGATTGATTGGTTAACTACGCATATTTACAACAAAATTATACAACTAAAACTAAACAACTAAACTGAAAGTCTTTCTAAAAAACGATGATAACCAAAAATAAAATTATCAATGAATAAAATAAAGTATATATTTTTTAAAATATAGAAATATTTGAGGTTTTTAGATTATATAATATTTTTAGATTATATAATATATATATATATATATATATATATATAGCCGTGCGGCCACGCGTCGCGCGAGCTCCGTGTTTTTCGCCTTTTTCATCCCGTAAAGTCAATTTTTATTTAACTAATATCATATCATCTTGTTCGCCTTAATCCAGGCATCATTTCAACCCATCTCTCAAAGAATCTCATCAAATTTCATATTTTCCTATTTTTCATAATTTAGCAAAGCTACAAGTCGTAGCTTTGCATCATTACCATGGCAACGGCCAAGTTGGTCGTTGCGTCATCAAATACGTCATCTGCTGCGGTAGTCTCATTGGTCGCTCACCCTCATGAAGAAATCTCATTTACATCAAAGCCATCAATCGCTGAATTACCATCTCAAAAGAAAAACAAACAACAAGACAATTTGCATACCCAAAGAAGACAATTTTCGCCTCAAAAGTGGAAAAAATTTGAAGAATCTCGAAGAGAAACATACGAAAAAAGAAGTAAAAACATAAACTCCACCATCCAATTCACCGCCCTCTCAGAGTGCAGTGCTGAGGAGCACCTATCCTCTATAGCCAAAATCATTGGACACGAAAACATCCACTCGGTTGGAAAGATGAATGGCCAGGCCGTTGTGTCGGTTGCCGATGGTGAACAGGCCCTACTACTCATTAACAACGGCTTTGCTGTAAGAGGCAACACCATCTACCCAACACCCCTATTCAACCCCCCAAAGAAATACATTCTCTCAGGAATACTTGCCTTCATCCCAGATGAAGAGGTCACCAAAGCCCTGGCGCCATTCGGAGAGATCCTCAGCATCAGGCCCCTGCCTTTCCCCACCGAGAACCCACTATTTAAACACCTCTCATCTCTTAGAAGAGAGGTCGTGCTGAAGAGAAGAGAATCAACCGACATGCCGGCAATCATCCCAATCGACTACATGCAAAGGACCTTTAAGGTCTTTGTGGGCGAAGACACCATCTGCCTGAGATGTAAGAGACATGGACATATTAAATCCAAATGCCCATTCAACCCGGAAATCAGAGCCAACATCACAAGAACTTATTCAGAAGTCATCAATCCCACAGCCCCACCCGCTGTGCCAGGCCCATCAGGAGAAACAGTTACAGTGAAAACCACCGCGAATGATGAAACCTTGGGCAGGAAAAGAACACTGTCTGAGACGTCTAACGACAACACCGTAGAGGAGTGTACTGACCAGGGCAAAAGGCCAAAACCAAGTCCACCAACAATCGAAACCCCACTTCCCAAGAACATCTCGATGAATATTGAAGTGAAAAGGATTAACGTCGCTAGTTCTGCTGAGGCTGACAATCTCGAGACTCCCCCCAGCGAAATCCCTGTCGTACAATCCATTCTAATGAAAGACGGAAACGATTCAGATGACGACGCTCTTTCCACCAAGTCCGATTTATCAATGACGTCCTCGCAATTCGAAACCGAATTCTGCGAAGAAACAAAACCAGTCCCCCCTGGTGGAGGAACAGCCATTCACCCGTGTTCTGAATCGAGGACCGACGCAGGAACCGAGGACTTTGACGAAGACACATCAGCCAGGTGCTCACAGTGGTCGATGGACTCCTCTCAACTCCAGAGGGAGTTGATAGACTGCGAGCACAGAGACAACCCTAAAATGGAAAGGATCATCGCGTTGGTATTCAAAAGGACAGGTACTTCTAGACAGACCAAGGTCTGTCAACAGCTTGAACTGCACCCCGACCTGAAGTATAGGACCTCCTGCTACCTCAAGAAATGTGAAGATTTTAAGTCAAAAAACTTCAGAGACCTCAATACCGACCAAAAAAGAGCACTCAACGATAAAATAGGCAAATTGAGGCTAATTCAAACGGAGATCGACAAGTATGATGCAATATACGATGCAATCCTCGATGCAAAATATCCGACGAAGAAGTGACCGCTTAATGCGTCTCAGCACGACCACTCTGACCAACAAGAAGACAGGAACCTAGATAAAAAAACCTAAGCCCACTCCCCTAGAAGTGAAGACAACCCCTCCGCCATGTATAGAAATGGAAATGGACGGAAAGACTACAACAGATAGATCAACTCCTTCTTGATACCCCTTCCCCTCTGACTGCCGACTGTATTTGCCTCTTTTAACTGAATAAAGACCGTTTTTCGCGTTATATATATATATAAAGCACATGTGCTTGTGGTCAGGAGATGCCTTTTTAAATTTTTATATATATATATATGATAATTTAAACCAACAACCCTATATATTATAATCTTTATAACAAGATTGTCATGTTGTATATAGAACTAATTGCAGATTTATAACTAATTATACGCATAATTGACGTGTGTCCTTGTATCCCCATATGTAATGTACTGAGGATGAATAAATAAAAATATATAATAGATTAAAAACTGAGTTAAGAGCCAGAGAGAGATTTACAAAGTAACTTCTAAAGATAGATGGAAGCCCAGACTGGTGCCAGAGTCGAGTTGCACACGTGCAGAAAGGCAATACTTCCTGGTCCACTTCCTAGTCCAAAAAAGTTGTTTAAATAGGACCCCACGTAGCAACAGCCATTTTCAGTTCCAGAGTTCCCCATCTGCGTGTCGCCGGTTGTCACCAACTCATCGACCATGTAAAACAGTAAGGAATCTTCTATCTCCATCTTTGCTCTTGGCTCGCTTTTTATCTATTCAAGGAACTTTCTTTCAACTGTGTCTCTTCGTTTTTTGTGTGTGGACATTCCCCAGTTTTCCACTCTGCCTCGACCACGACTGTCTGTACTTTGGGAGAACTGTTAAAGGTCCTACAAGGTGCAGAGAGGCACTGGAAAACTCTCCACCCCTGACTGTCCCTCGCGGTTACTACAGGTTTGACCCTCGGTTGCCACAACTTATAGCGAGAGTCGACGAGGTTCTACAACAGGCTTACCAAACCTCAACGCAATATTACAGCTAGTCGACAGGATCCCTAATCACAGATAAGGATCTCAACGCATTATTACAGCTAGTCGACAGGATCCCTAATCACAGATAAGGAACCCCAACACATTATTACAGAGAGTCGACAGGATCTCAACACATTATTACAGAGAGTCGACAGGATTACCACAACGAAGAAGGTAAAGACTGTCCAGATAGATAGAAAAGAGCCAAGAAGCAAGATGGAGGAACAAGCACGCCAATCCAACGAAACGACCAAGCAATCTTCCCCCAACGACACAGCCGAACATCCCGCAAAATAAGCCGGTGAGAAGTTACCCACCTTCGACCTTACAACGCTACCATCCAGACGACATGCCACCATCGCCAAACAGAAGTCACAAGCTTCTACAAGCTCTACAAGACGCCTTCCACGTCATCAGGACAACAACCAAAGACCAAGTCTCCTGACTGAACAAACATAAAAACTGTGAGTTTTTAAAAAAATCTACTTAACTCTTTCTACATGCTAACAACTTGATTTTCCATAAATATAATGTTTATTTTTACTGTAATTATTTTTAAATCAAATTTTACCATTTTTATAGCATTTCAATTCAAATTTTAAATATTGTACACCCTCATTTATCAATTTTTACTTTATTTTAAGCAACTTATAAATTTTAATTCATTACTTGCAATCTTACAGTTTTAAAAAAAATCATATTATATTTAAATTACTCGAATCATAATTCTAAACTTATTTGTGTGTTTCTCTTAATACCTTATTTTTATACCAAAAACACCAATGTCTTAATTAAATATACAAAACTTTGCAAAAAATCATTGTTATGTTCACTATTTTATGTACACGCCCCATTCAAATTATAAGTCACTATCATGCCATTGCCCTTTTACAAGTATAATTTTCGCACTACCATAAGCAACAATTTAAAATATATATTCAAATTTTAATAAACATAGGTGAAACGCATTTTTTAAAAATACAAAAATCGAAAGATACAATATCTTCAAAAGCACAACTAGAAATGTAACTGTCCTTCCCCAAAACAAGTTAAAAATTCCAGCATAGCTACACTCCCTCGTCCTTTTCTTTTTACATGCATAATTATTAATAATTCACACATCTCTCAGAACGAACTTCAACACACTCACACATCACTTTCTCCAATTGGCCACATCTATTAACGCGCGATTTAACAACATCCAATTTCGAGCCACACGAGCTCCATATCGTCGCGAACACAAAGACTTCACGATAAACATACCACCTCTATAACAATCTGAAAATTCTCGATGTGTCTCGTACAACAACCACCCATGACTAATAAATTTGTTATTCATTCGGAAATTAGATAGATGCTGTACCCAAAAACGAAGACTTCACGTGGCACCTTTCCATACAACACCCACTAGTGTTACACAGCGCACCACAACAATTTTCTCACTTAACAGGCCCAAGACGCCTTCATGCCTGTGACACCTCACCAAAAGCGTGTCTACGTTGAAGTCGCACTTTTACGCACATCTAACCTGACATCATTGATTAACATTTTTTTTAATAAGTCCGCAACAACGTCGAAACACAACACTTACGAACACCGAGAAAACTATATTTTCAAATAGACAAGTACCACTGTGCTGAGAGATTTTTCTCTAGCCAGCAGGATGATTCACCACATCGCCAACAATAATAAACACCAGCTGCAGCCGCCATGTTGACATCTCCAATTTCAGTTTGCTACCGCCGACTAGCCCAGTACGCCTGTACCTGACACGTGACCCAACTCGCAGAATGGATAGATTGCAGCACTTATAACATTGACTTACCAATCATTACCCAATTTACTTATTAATTTGAACTTTAATATTGAAATATTATAACACTTTATATCTTTAATTATCATTATGTGTTTTACAACTTTTACATTATTTTCACGCCCAGTATGGAATATTTTTTTCTAAACTAGAACGCCATCTTTCATAATGTTAACCCTTTATTGTTATATATTACAATCATCTTCTTCAATGCCATCCATTTTTAAGAATCAATCAAGTTATCATTTATTTTATATTTGTATACTACATGTCTTTGTTTTTCTATACTCCAACACATTCAGCCATCATCAGCCATCCCCAAAGTTGAATATATTTCTTACACATCTCACCAACGCCTTAAAACACAACACAACATACATTAAAGATTTTATATGCTTATTGAGGTCACCAATTAAAACAACTTGGTTAAGTCTTATAGACTTTATGATGCAAAAGAGAAATCATTCTCTACATACCAGCATTGAGGACAAACGAAAAGATCATTTCACGTATTCCCTGTTCAGAGAGACATAGAAACACCAATGTGTGCCAAAAGGGAAATGACCTAGTTACACACCACAGTTGTAACTTTTCTTCCAAAGAGACAATTTTTGTTCCATTTTTCACTACTTAACACATTTATCTAATCATTAATAATCTTTAATTATATTATAACTTTGTATGAAATCTTGAATAATTATTTTTATTTTTATTTTTTTTTACTTTTCAAGTATATAATCAAATTTTTATTCCAACATTATTTTAACAACTTTATTTTAACAATGGCAAAACAGTTAATTCTTTCAATAATCATTTTTAATTCATTATTATATCTTTTATATATTACTAATTCTCATTATTATATCTTTTATATTTTACTAATTCATTATTATGTCTTTTGTATATTACATGTTTGATTTTATCCCCTTATACTGTTGTTATCCGCAATCATATTTCTATCTTTTTATTCACTATATTTTTGTTTAAATAACTTTATTATATGACAATGTTTATCATCAACTATCGGGCATCTACAACAATCGTTTTTCAATAATCCTACTTACTAACTAATTCCCTATACTTTCTCACTACCTATTTCAGCCATTGCTTCGAACGATAGTAGAAACGACAGCACTGCTTGACAATTTTTCTTTTGATTTCGTAATTCAACAAACTCTTTGAAAACACCGTTCCCCAAAAGTACAAGTCTCGACTTTTTGGTCTGAACACGTTTCAAAAGTTTATTTCAATCATCCGCAGAGCACATCACCAACGCATGCACCAAGCGTTCACTTTTTTCAATTTTCAATTTTTTTCAGCTCTAGCGGACCACAATCAACCTTTGATTTCAAGTCAAGTCAGACCCTACTGTCGCTACAACAATTCTACTTATCGCATGGCTCTACCACCCCTTTCAAGCATATTAATTCTTTTCTTCAACATCTTTTCAACCAATAACCCTACAATTGTGACAAAGCACTGTAACCTTATACAGGATCACAGGTGAAACATTGCCTAGGAAGACGCACAAGTCTATATCCTCGCTTTGCACCTGGATCTCAGTATTTGATTGTCTGTGCAACACTTACAATTGCATATTCTTCAACCCCTAACCCTTTCCAACGCCCGCCAACAATCTTTTAGAACATCATTTTTTATCATCATTATTTTTTAGCAAACAAAGGTTTTATCTACAGTTCTCTTTTATAATGAATATCATAACTTTTAAATTAAACATAAGTTTTATTTTGATAATTTTCAGATATATTCAAATAAACATCTTGTTATAGCCCTTTTCCCTCACAGTTTTAATTAATTAAAATAAATTCTAATTACTTACCTGTGTTAGAGAGGCTTTACCCGCTTAAACCCGGATAAACCCTTTCACTCATGGGGCCCATCTATGATAATTTAAACCAACAACCCTATATATTATAATCTTTATAACAAGATTGTCATGTTGTATATAGAACTAATTGCAGATTTATAACTAATTATACGCATAATTGACGTGTGTCCTTGTATCCCCATATGTAATGTACTGAGGATGAATAAATAAAAATATATAATAGATTAAAAACTGAGTTAAGAGCCAGAGAGAGATTTACAAAGTAACTTCTAAAGATAGATGGAAGCCCAGACTGGTGCCAGAGTCGAGTTGCACACGTGCAGAAAGGCAATACTTCCTGGTCCACTTCCTAGTCCAAAAAGTTGTTTAAATAGGACCCCACGTAGCAACAGCCATTTTCAGTTCCAGAGTTCCCCATCTGCGTGTCGCCGGTTGTCACCAACTCATCGACCATGTAAAACAGTAAGGAATCTTCTATCTCCATCTTTGCTCTTGGCTCGCTTTTTATCTATTCAAGGAACTTTCTTTCAACTGTGTCTCTTCGTTTTTTGTGTGTGGACATTCCCCAGTTTTCCACTCTGCCTCGACCACGACTGCCTGTACTTTGGGAGAACTGTTAAAGGTCCTACAAGGTGCAGAGAGGCACTGGAAAACTCTCCACCCCTGACTGTCCCTCGCGGTTACTACAGGTTTGACCCTCGGTTGCCACAACTTATAGCGAGAGTCGACGAGGTTCTACAACAGGCTTACCAAACCTCAACGCAATATTACAGCTAGTCGACAGGATCCCTAATCACAGATAAGGATCTCAACGCATTATTACAGCTAGTCGACAGGATCCCTAATCACAGATAAGGAACCCCAACACATTATTACAGAGAGTCGACAGGATCTCAACACATTATTACATATATATATATAATGCTAATGAGATGTTGGACTCTGTCCGCGACGACCCAAATTTGCACCAGAGGGTCATAACTGGTGACGAAGCGTGGGTTTATGGTTATGACGTGGAGACCAAAGCTCAATCATCCCAATCATATATATATGAGTCAAGATATTTTAAAATTTATTTTAAAACGTAGTTTTTGTGTTAAAATAAATGAGATAATAAACCAGCTCAACACACAACGTCCATCCTACAAAACGGCAGGTTCATACATCAAGGAACTCTTATGACTTCAGGGTAGGACCAATTTAAAATTGTTTCTAAGAGATATCGGTTTTATACACACAAAAAGGGGTGTTTAGAAGAAGTTTTTTAAAACATAATTTACATTTACAGATATTTAAGTGATTTAAATACTGATTTGGTGAGGGGGAATGCAAGATACATTAAGATTTATTATTCATTAGTGATGTGTGTTAAACTGGTAGGAATAACCATGGGGAAAATATAAAACGACGACACTGTTTGTAGGGAATTGTAGTTATAGCGCCGTATTCTAGCGTGTGATTCCGGGATTATAGAAACAAAAATTGACAGAAAAATATTTTTAAATTCAGTAAAACCTCCCTGAGAGTGACAAGGTGCATCTATGTTTTTGTGGGGGGTTTCTTACGGGAGAAATTCTATCGAAACCCCCAATATCTTATGAAAGACAGCCATACCTTTACTTTAGAACAGCTTGCGACTTAGTTGCCAAAAGCGCCAATATTTTGAATCAAACTATTCAACCCGTGTCCACCGATATATATCTTTATTTTATAAAGGTATGTCCTGACCGCTCACATGAACATTCAAGGTGAAAGAGCGCCATCTAGTGGAAGAAAAATCAATTGCACGTTGATTTAGGTTTGTTTCATAATATTTGGCCAACCCATGTAAGGGTCTATTTGATCAGTGGTAAATCCTCTCAGCGGTTTCGTCAATCGTTATTCTTTCAGAATCCTTTTCGGGTTTCACATTTTTTTAGCGTAGTTTATGTATTATATATTTTTGTGCACAAGAATGTGTATTTAGTATACAAAAAAACCATCAAGGTTTTTCCTTTACACGTATAACAATCCGTAAATAATATAAAATACATAAACACCCTCTGTTCGAAGCAAATATTGCAATGTGATCCGAGAAATAAATATTCCCACCTCTCTATATTCTCTCTATTTCAAAGAATCAAAGATTCCAACAGAAGAACTCTCAGCCAGGTGGCGTCCCAAGATCAACATCATATTACCTCGGAGATGTGAAGTGTGAAGACAAATATCACTGAATTCTTTCTTAGCGATTCCATTTTCGAGATGCTCAGCAAGCAAACAGGACGGGCGGGATAAAATATATTTTGATTATACAAGTCTCTTGTAGGAGCGTGATATTTTAGCAGTTTTGATTTTTCAATATCAAATGTAGGGGCGGAATATATCCCCCTGATCTCTCTCTATATGCTTATAATTATCTATATTGTGATTATATTAATTACTCATCTATAAAATCTGCTTTATAATAAAGTAAACCATCCTGTGATATAAAAGTTCTACTTACTAGAAAGATACCTAATAAACTATTCCTATACGTATAGTTAGTGCTGTGTGGTTCATGTACCTGGTATATGCTATGAAAGGATATAATTGCTACATTGCTCATTGAAGTTGGAAGAAGGAGAATATATAAAACGATGTTAGAAACTATCAGTAAGAAAAATAACCTATCAGACGATCGCGTTTCCTTTTCAAAGGAGGATAATACCATACCAGGTGAAACAAAAATTAAACGTTAGTTTTTTTTTTTTCATTTAAAATGAAAAATGATGATTGTCATTTCCTTTATATACAACCTAAGGCTACAAGATGGCTGATTGTAGCTGAGCCCACACTGGGCATGATTGGAAAATCTCTCTCCTTTATATGTATATATAATAGTTGAAGCAAGTAATTTAAGGATATGTTTCAAAATTTAGTCAAATATATCAAAATTTCATGATAAGAACGTCGTACGGTTAATTTATTTCAATATAACATTACCTCCCTTTTTTAAATATAAAAATTATTGCCCCTTGATTTTGTTATATATATTTATATATATGGATTCACCCGACCTCGAAATTAACCCTATCCTACAGTCTCCCCCAAAACATAGACTAAAATCAAGGAATCCGATATGGTCCAGAGGAAACCAACTTCTCTCCCAAAATTTTAATATCTCAGAAGCATGGACAAATTCCTGGATCAGCTCCGATATCCCAAACAAGAACCTCATCACAAGCCCAAGTGTCAAGATCCCAGGTTTTTCCCACCCTCGACGAGAATGGGTGCTTCTAAACCGCTTTAGGACAGGTCAGGGAAGGTGTGCAGAGCTGATGAAGTTATGGGGCTACACCAAAGATCCAAATTGTGCCTGCAACGTCCCACAATCAATGTCCCATATACTAGATGACTGTCCGCTGTACAAATTCAATGGAGGAATCTCCAATCTCCATTCTGTCACCCCGGAAGCCCTGAACTGGCTGAAGGCCTTGCCTCTCAGACTTTAATGACCGATATGTCCTCACTTCTTTTTTCTAGATTTATTTCATTTTGTCTCCTCTCTAATTGTAAATACGCTGCTGTATCACCTCATAAGCATAAATAAATAAATATATAATCAATATTCTCTCTCTCTCTTACTTGTATCATCAATATTTATATTAAATATAAATATGTCTCGTTGCGCCCATCTTCCTCGGGAATTTTCAACCCTTTTGAAATTCCAGCCACGAGAAGTGATAGTTTCACATTAAGCAGAAGTGTGAGAGACCTAACCATTTCTGGTTAACCTTATTTCTGTATATGATTGAATAACCAATGAGCTCCCTGCCTCTGGATATATATTGATATTTAAAATTAAATATTAATAAACTAAATGACAAAATTATTTGTTTAAAGTATATAATATAAGTGGATTGTGGTATTTTAAACAATGACACAAATTGTTAAAATGTTAAATACAAAATATTCAATAGATTACCATTCTAGAATTGACACTAACAAAGCGACATTTTGCAGGTTGCTGTGAGGCCGCGATGACGACAGCAGCCGGGCTGTGACTCCCCAGATATCAGCGGTAAGTAGAGGAATCCATGTTACAGTAGACTTTGACGTTTTACCAGCAAGACATCAGGGACAGGCGTATTCAGTTTGAGAAGGCTATATCGGGCAAAGACATTTTCTGAATATATTTAAATTGAAATCGCCGGTTATCTAAAACCTATAGAAAAAGAGGCAATACAAAATTCAAATTTGTGAATCAATATAAGCTCATTGACAAAACTCAAGGAAGTTTTAGCATGTATATCGAGATTCAAACAACAACTCTGTAAGACCCACAGTGAACTTTATTGAAGACACGCGAGATAAACAAGTGTGAACAAAATTTCCTCTGTCTCCTTAAAAAAGAAAACAGAGGACGGGTGACATAAAAATATGAAACTTCCTTTTGTCTAGAGTGTAGATTTGACATTAAATAAAGATGTGACATTGCTTCATAAGGACTTTAAACTAGCTATAATAGAAGGAGAAGGTCTCTCTAAAAAACTGAAATGAGATTTTTCAGTGAGAGGAAGGGTTTGGGGATAGTTTGCAGTTCTTACTCTGATGATATTTCAGAATCCTGGGTTCTCAGTGGCATATTTCCCAGCGGATTAACAATTATGCCGTTTTATAATGTAATGTTTATTTACCATTCACAGAAGGCTCTGGATAGTAACCAATTAAACTCCTGAAAAGTTTCACTTATGGTGAGTCAGCATTTCTCAATAGGTATTCACATCTTCACTTGTTTTGAGTTATACATTATTTCTTTAAAGCTTCTAAGATGTCTTAATGTAGTTTAATAATTACATTATAAAGACAACAATCGGCTGCATCGATTTGTTCAATGCGGTCGGTCGGAAGAAAATTCACCTGGTCTTTTCCAGTTCTCAATCAGACCAGGAGACTTTCCCTGAGCAGGAACACAGATTGTTTTCTATTCAAGCTTTTGCATCCCCTGAACACAAGCTCATGTCAAAGAGAAATCAGAAAATTTTGAAAACTACATATCGGCTTCAAAAGCGACCCACAACCTAATTTCTGGGAGGACCTCTACCCCCGCATATTTTGTTTATTTGCTCTTTCCCAATGATGACCTTGAGAAAACATCAATACTTCTTGAGACAATAAGTTAGTTAAATTCGAATGAAATTCAGTAAGAACTTGTTTCAAGAGAATACGTGTTTTATGCTGAGCAACGTGATATAACCTTTGTTAGATCACCTACTGAACACGGCATGTGGCAAAGACCGATGCGGTCCTGAAATTCATATTTTTATATTGATTTTGAATAGTCCAATAGTACTCTTTTCTATTGATATAATTCAAAATTCTATTATATATTTAAATAGTTGTCTTAAGCCGGTCATACTGATACAATTAAATATAAAAAAACCGAGGTACTCAAATAAAAGACTCCAGCCATCTGTCTCGGTGGCCTTTTAGGACAGTTTTTACTTTTTATTCAATTTCAAGGGTATTTCATCATCATCTATACTTTATAAAATTCTATTTCAAAATTGATCTCTTCGGTTCTATCATTTTTCTCATTGATCAATGCTTCACATTACGTCACTTTCTATGAGAGTGTTTTAAATTTTGTCTACAATATCTTCACAATACGTCATTTTCTATATGTTTTGTGAATTTTGTCTACAATATATTGATAAATACGCTACTTTTCCTACAATATCTTAACAAAAACGTAAGACAATGGTTCAGCGAGTTTTGTAATTATTTATCGAATCTGAAAAGTTAAATATGTTCTAGAGGCTAGAAAAGTAGATATTTTCCCTTGTACTGCATATACTTTTTAAAATATTTAGATATAATGGAAGAGGCGTAGTCTAAGACCTTACAGATACTCCTTGTCATTTCTGGAGCTGGTCTCTTACTGGAGTTTATGGCAGGGTAAATCATTTTTGAGGTCGTCGTTCATTCGAGAGGTGGCTCACGAGAGTTTATTTGGAATCATTTTATGTAGATAAATATTAAGAAGTTGCCAGTTTCTGTAAAAATCTAAACTCGAATAAAAGGTCAAATGTACCAGATTGGGCAGACGGTTGATATCTAAGGTATTAAATAAATTCAAATGAAATGTAGCTTATTTATTGAAATTTTAAGAAAAATCCACGTAGGCCATTCGGGATTTTATCCTGTGTCTCGCTTGTATTCCAACGAAACAAACGACGTTGTTATATAGTCCCTCTCTCTCGCTATTTTATGCAAAAGGTATTTGATGTCGAAAGAACAACCTTTACCACACTGACGAAGTTCAACAAGCTGCAACGCCCTACGTGAACGACGTTCCTTGATTAAAAATAAGGAATTTTCCCCCAATATTTAAGAATAAAATAAATAAAAACGGCTGTTATATATTTATTCTGAGATTCAAGGTACACAAAATGCGTGCAGTTACCACTTTAATTTATCATATTTATTTAAGGACTTGGAAAGACCCACGAGATATTGACCTGAGGTCCAACAAGCTGGGGTCGATGGAGGTTGTAATTAGACTTGCAGAATCTTTATTGAGAAGAGTGAAAGAAGGAAGTACCGGCAATATATCTCCCAATCACCCTATTGAAGCTCCAGAACTTAATGAGGCGACATCACAAGAGAAAGCTTAATTGGGGGCGCCAGATATTTTGATAACTTTGAAACTAGTTCGTTAAAATCTCCATCTTTTACTGCCCCAACTTGGTCTTAAAAGGTTTTCTTTGTGACAGTATCAAAGTATTTACACATATAGATATCCAAAAACTGGATGCAGAATATATTATAAAAATATTCTCACTTACCCTCTCTCTCTTGGAGAATATATATTATACAATATTCGTAATAGCGTAATACTCTCAATATGTATTCTCTTAGACAAAACGGATTT
This sequence comes from Cordylochernes scorpioides, assembly GCA_030710605.1. NCBI lineage: Eukaryota > Metazoa > Arthropoda > Arachnida > Pseudoscorpiones > Chernetidae > Cordylochernes > Cordylochernes scorpioides. Next base: position 54,058,257 of record CP092863.1, on the reverse strand, counting down.
AGTTTCCAAGCGGTTATCAAAAATGCTAATCTTTCGGAAAAGGGCTTTCTGTAATATATGCTATCGTGGTATGGCCCTCAGAGTTGGCTAGCCGAGGGGAGAATACAATCTCCTAACGTCCAAACGGTCTAATTCTGCCTTAATGTTGACCGTCTGGTGGAATTGAGGGGCAAATTAGACCTGAATGCATCCTTCTTTTAGGCGAATTTGATAATAATGAAAATAAGGCACCTCTCCTTTCAAAATAAATTGAAATTTATTATTTTCATTATATAATATATATATAGTATATAATATTATATATAAATTATTTATATTGTTTTTTTATGTGTACTTTAATAATAAATTTCAAAGGAACAAAAAGGTAAATTACCAAATAGAGAAATAAATTGGTAACTAGAAATGAAATATCCTTTATTACTGCAACGTTTTTATTTGCGCTCAAGTTTTTGTTTTTTTATTTAGGGCCGCGGAGTAAACCCTAATCAGATTATAAATAAGGTGCGCGCATGTTGAGACAATTTACGGTGAATATTTTATTGGCGAAATTGTCGTGTTTAGGTGAGCAGAAGACAGAATCCTCTCGTCAGCAGATGACATAATCTCATTACGCGACACCTCGGGCATGCGCAATCAGCTTTCTTTCGGTCTAGTTTGGTGTAATTAAATAGATAGCTTCTGCCTTAGCTACCGAACATTGCCGTATTATTGAAGAACCCGGTGTGTGTATTGTTAGTAATTTCATATTTGCCTTTTAAAGTAAAATATTTGCTCTTGATAAAAAATGTATTATCCACAAATATCCATTGTGTATTTTTATTACTTATATGTATTGAAAGGCAGGTTCAAAGCAAAATTAAATGTCATAGGTTCATGAAGATTGTGTTGAAGATTCATCAAAGAGTTTTCAGAATTTGAATAAAAATTCGCCACAATATAGAATAGAAGGGAAATAAAGATCAGGGTGACAAAAATATTTTATTTCTACAAAATACAACCATGTTCACATGAAAAGAAAGACGAATAAAAGGTTTATGCTAAAACATGGAAATCATTTAGGATTCTCTTTCTGTCAGTAAATAAAGAATAGAATTTTCCCTGAGAGACTGCCTCGAAAACCTGGATACTTTTGGTTTCTCCTTGAAGTTGTTTCTCATTGGGAGTTGTTAGTTCAAGTGTATCGATTCTGAAAATGTGGTCGTTCGTGGAGATAGTCATTCAGCAGATAGGTCGTTCAAGAAAAGTTTCAAACTGCCGTTTATTCACCATAATATCATTGCCTGCAATCTCTATGTTTTATGTACTTCGAAAGGTAGGTTAAAATTATCAAAATATACTAATTTTAGGAAATATCTCTTCACACCAGTAACATCCTAACAATATTGAAACGTAAATGATCTACTACAATCCTACAAATATGGAATCTCACTGCGAGGAACGATATCTATTAATGGCTGTCGTGGAAACAACAACAAAAAATTACAAGCCAATTTTGACGGCGGTAGGTGATTCAGCGCCGATTCATTGATTTGTTGATGGCTTCGATCCATAACAACCCTGGAAACATATCCTACCTGGAAAGGCACCTATTTGCGGAGTAGATTATAAAATATGCGCCGCACTTCTACAAATCGTGAAGAATGTGATAATTTGTTGAAAATTGAATAGCTCAAATGCATTGGCTCCTTTCTTTATAGGCTTAAGAAAAAACTGTATACACTCGCCTTGGCAAAGGCAGTGAGCCTAGGTCTAGCGTCATCCAAGCCTCACTTGAATACCCAACGATACATAGGATATATTTAATACGTAAATATAAACCTGATATTCAAATACATAAATTGCCTTTATAACCTATTGAAGATATTAATGGTTTCTCTCCAGTTAATACACAGTGTTTAGGTTAAATTCTCTTCTTTTAGTAGCCGTCTAAACCCCAGGCCTCTCCTGCAGGTGCCAAGGATATTTCCGACGTTTTTCTTTGATGAATTCCCCATGATTATCATAGCTTGTATTACGTGTACTTGGGATAAGTGTAACAATTATTTTCCAATGGTGTGTGTGATTACTCCTAGTTAAATCTCTTATAAGAACGGCGGCCCCATGGGAGGTATTACCCCAGGTTCAAATGGCATTCTTAAAAAACGGCGTATAAGGTTTTCATAAGAACAATTAAATTATAAAACTACACACACAATAATCCAAATGTAACTTCAATCTTCAATATTATATGCGCTAAAATATTAAATGGTTCTACTAAAAACGCTAGATGACGTTTAGGTTTAGCGTCTATTTCAGCAGTAGAGGTGACATTTATTTGACAATATGTTTTGAGAAAGTTTTCTATTTACAATTTAGCAGTAGAGTTCTCGAAGCAACCTTTACAGCTAAATATCTCTTTGGAAATCTCTGGACCTATCAACTTTGTACTGACAAGGGCCATAAGGTGAGAGTTCTGAATTTTCCTGAATAGCGTGGCTTGTCACCGACCCGAGTCCACTAATTTGAGGAGACGGTAAATATATGGTCCTTATATCTTAATGACAATTTGTGACGGGTTCGTTGACTATTCACTTTATAGATCAAAATATCCTGCCGCCACAAACATTGCTTTAAAAGATAGTTTAAATACACTTTTAAATATATACGTATATAATGCCATTTATAGATAGAAATATTATTCTTTATTTTAACATTTAAAAATTATTATCAGCAAATTATTCCCTCCCAATTTTTCAATTTTAAAAACTTAATTTCCCATTGTGATTCGAATAAAATTATGAGACATGTAAGAGCTCCAAACTCTAAACTAAATTCAATTTATTTTTTATCGAATTCTTTAAAAAAATCTAAATTTTGAAAATATTACAAGTAGTGATATGTTTTTTATATGTGGGAAAAGATAGGGAAATATCCGAATTTTAAATAATATTCCAATGTCACACCCGTGGGGTAATTCAGTTTTCTATTATTCTCAAGTAATCTTATATTGTTCTTTAAAATTAAATGAGGTGTCTCATAGTCACATAAATATTTATACAGAATATTTTTACATCATGCAAGGTTGTCCCAAAAATTCGTAAACACTTGTAAAAAAAATGAAATACCAATATTATTCGCCGTTATGTATAATGTCTTTGTATTATATATAAAGTAATTGTATTAAGTATTATTATTTAATTGCTGTAAAAATATTATTCGCCAAGTAATAAGAAAAACAACGTTTTAAATAAAACACCAACATTTGAGACAAACTTATACACAGAAACCTTTTGATATAAAACCTGACAATAATAATCTCGTTAAATTCTTTTTGATTTATTCTGATATATTTTTATTTTGTGATTACATTTTAGATCAATGAATCTTGAAATAAATTTATTTAAAATGTTATATATATATATAACACATGCGAACTTGACATACAATAAATTATATTTCTAACTCAATCTCGAATTAAACGTTAACGCGCGCCTGTTTGAATATTAATTTATAATAAATTTTTAAAAAGGGAGAGAATAAAAATATTAATGAAATAAACATATCAAAACAAGGCCAAAATAGCATTACAAAAAGTTCGTCTGAAACAGTGGGCGGAAACAGTTCTAATCGATCACATGTCAAATTAATATGCAACGACGTCAGATTCTTCCAGGCCGAATTTCAACCGCGGCTGCGAGGGGAAAAAACGCAGAAAATCTCTAAAGTGGATTAAAATAGCTCCATATTTTATACAACGGGACTTTTTTGTGTGTTTCAGGTTTAGTTTTTCTCCCGAGGCGGATTCGATACGCCAGAGTTCCATATCGAAAATTGTCTATCAACCTTCTTTTATTTCTTCTGGAACTTTCCTTTTTAGATTTATTTTCCGACCTCACATATAATATGTTTTTTTGGAATTCTCTCTCCGTGGTGCGCGGGGTTTACTGAGCTGAATTGATGGAAGGTTGAATCGTTCAGCGTGCTTAGCTATTTCTCTGGACTCTATATGCATAAACAATATCTTTTTATAAATAAGATTTTATTTTAAAGAAATATTTTATCGACATTATTGAGTTGTATCTTATGCAACACTGATTTCTTCAGAGAATAAGGAGTAAGAGATCGTTATTTATGTTCAGAAAGCGTGTGTACAGTTTTTTTACTTGTCTCCTTTATTTATAAAATGGTGTTGCTAAGGTATTTCTAACTAGGTTGGTTATAAACGAACTGCGCCGACTATCTTAAAATTTTGCTTAATTTCAAATAAAGTTTTTGAATCTCATTTTTATGAATTTAGGTAGGGTTCTTCTCATTATAATTGAAGACTGCAAAATCTTTATATTTATTTGTGATATTATATAACCCATTCTATTCATAGCGATGTGGATAAGAAACGAGACAATGACGTTAAGCGCATCTGTCGTCAAGCGAACATAGTAGTGTACCTAATTATTAGGATATAGGGGTAAAATTAGATGTAGTCGATTTAAGCAAATTGCTGTGAAATACATGAAATAATACATTGAAATTAAAAATGATTTTTCATAAATAAAAATAAACTTATGCGGTAAAACTGGTTGTATAGCTTTATAATTATACGCCGCAGTCATTTATAAGTATTATTAGTCAGTTTAAATATTAGTTACGAATGGAGAAATATCGTCCAGGATAGCCTAGTGGACATGGCACCTGCCCGGTAAGCAGAAGGTTGTGGGTTCGATTCCCGCTCCTGGACACTTTTATTTTTCCGTTCGCCATTACTCTTCATATTTTTCACCCTTCATACGTCATCCATTCATATATATAGACCATCACTCTTCATATATTCAACCTTTTCATACGTCATCCAAAAGTTAGAAATATTAAATTATTTCTCTTTGAAATTAAAAATGATTTTTCATAAATAAAAAGAAACTTATGCGGTAAAACTGGTTGTATAGCTTTAGAATTATACGCCGCAGTCATTTATAAGTATACATGATTTATATTTATGAATAAGTTACAAATAGATAACATACGCCATTGTTGAGACTATAGGGCATCAAACTTATCAATTGGTTTCTCCAGAATTTTTCTAATTGAATTCGATGGAAATGCGGGCACACCGCGGTTACCCGTGAGGTCGCGAAAAGGAACATATTTACCAGGTCTATTAGTATGAAACGTGAAAATTTTCAGTGAATTTAAAAGTTTACCAATTCCATACAACAAAAGATTTTTTATTCAAAGTTATTGCCCTGATTAGCTATACACTCTGACCATCTCCACGTGGCTCATTATCAAGTTTGAAATCGCCACTTTGGAATTTTTAAGCCACCTGTAACACTGCAATTTGCTCAGAGCGTGGTCGCCGTAAACTTCCTCGAGCATTCGGTGGGCTTCAGTGGCACTTTTCTTCCAGTTGAAGGCGAACAACAAAACTTCCCGCAAATGGGCACTTTTTGGCTTGGAAATCGCCATTTTCCACGGGCTCCAGAAATTTTCCACGATTTGAATTTTTCTAAAACTGCACGCGTGCTGATGCCACGTGATTCAAAAAACAAAATGCCTTCAATAGCGCCACCGTCGGCTCAAATAAAGTTGCACAGCGCCTTCTGGCGGCCATTTTCGCGTTTCATACTAATAGACCTGGTATTTCCATATTGTCACAGTGAGTGGCGCAAGTAGGACAAACAGCTCCACCCTTTGCTTACAGATGGCGCGCATATTAACTTGGACTTTGTCTTCTTCTTGTATTATAGTGTTTGTTGAGGATGGGGTTATTCAACCTTTTTTTCTTTTTTTATATATATATGAAGGAAGAATTTCTACAAATATTAATTAAATAGAAAAATTAGTTTGGAAATCTTGGCTATTCAATTTAATCTTCCAGATTCTACAACTATATTTATTTTTAAATTCTCTCTGATTTTAATCTTCAATCGAAAGTATGGAAAAATGTTTTTATTATTGTACAAAAATGTATCCATACATTTAGGAAACACTGAAGACCTTGATCATCAATAGTGAATCATCTCCAAGTATTTCCAGGTAATCTAGATCTAAACCTTTATCGATATAAATAAATGTTTAAAAAGAGATATATGAAAATATATATATATAGGTCGCCTCTACCGTCAAAATAGACGCTAAAACTAAGCACCCTCTATCGACCGTCTCTGCAAACTACAGGACTGAGGTAGGTGTCAAAGCCATAACATCAAATTTGGCAAACTGAGAAGCCTCCACCTGAAGACTATGGTTTTAGACTAATGGCCATCTTCAGTCCGGGGCGGACTTTATCTCACGAGATCCACAAGGGATCAAATGAATTCTATACAATCCGCCAAAGAAATGTTTAGCTGGTAGAGTGGCTAGGCTGAATCTATGGCCAAAATTTTTTAAGATACGGTATAGAGTTAGGTCAGAAGAAGTCAATATCATAGTTTCAACCCGGAGAGAGAGAGAGAAAATATGAAAATTGACCCCATAACGGAATAATTAGTATATTTTAATGTTTGTCCCACGTATAGCCTTTCACTATTTGACTTATTCGGATCAAACTTTGACCCGATATCTAGAGTAGGAAAATATTAATATTAATATATTAGTTGATATTCCCATTCATACCACTATTCTACTACTACTAATAATAATGAACCTTTCTTTAAAACAACCTAGGATGAACTAACATTCATACAGGCAGAATAGGGGAGAAGGCGGGTCTGGTAACTTCAACTAGTATATCTCTAATATTAATAAAATAGTAATAACGCGATATCTATACATTTATTCCAACATCTATATACATCTATACAGTATATAGGAAATGAAAACATTAGAGCTTCAATATTTATTTTACACGTATAACAAGCTTCAACTGCCCTTACTGCGATGACAGTAAAAGTTTGTTTTATGTGTAAACCTGCGTATTTTTATATATAATGTTATTTCATATATTTTCTATATATTATATATATGAATTCTACATGTCACAGCAGACTAGTGTACCACATTACATGGATATATGGGGTTCATATTCACACAGTAGTAAATGTGGGATAGGCAGGATTCTATACTAACTAGGGATAAGATATTAACGCTTTTTTTTTTTAGGAATTGGAAAAAACAAGGGATATTCACAGTATAGTATAGGGAGCATGATGTAGTTTCCTCCTTTGTGAGAAAGATAACACATAGATTTTTCAGAAGACCTGCAAGATTGCTTCTCGGAACAGGTTTTAATAGAGTCAGAAAAACATTTTTAAATGGCAGTTAAATGCGTAAATATTCTTTTTAATTGAGGATATTGATATTTTCAATAGGTTATAATGTTAGTTCGACTCCCTTTGTAAATAATTGTCCATTTTATTCAATTTTGAACCTATATATGGATTTGAAACGCTACTATGAAAGTTTCAAGACTGGCCAGATTGTAGATATATTTCTGCATGACTTGTTTGACAGGTCCCCACTTTACACAGGAGCGCCATAAGGATACACTACCGTTACCGCCTTGTTATACATACATACACATCTTATACAATTTCCAATTTATTTATTTCAACACATATATAAAACGCGATATCCCCGTTAGGGATTACTGCGTCAATTTACATTTTCAAACAGAAACGGTTGTAAACTCATTATACAAGAAATAACAATAATAATAATGAAAAAAAAAACAATAAGATAGATTAGATTTCTGATCCTTCCAGGTTATAAAGATAGTCATAAATATATTTACAAAAGTGCTTAAATCTGTGACAATTCTCTCTGGTATGAACAAATTCATATAGATCTACAACATTGTTTACTGTCTGTTGTCTAGCGCTAAAGAAGAGTGGGCATTCTAACAGTAGGTGTCTCGAGTCCTGGGTTTCCTTGCCACAGTGACAGCTAGAGTCTTCAATAGCTCCAATTGTTGACAAAAAATCCCTAAAAAATCCGTAGTTCGTTGTGAACTGGGTATTGCAAAAGTTAGAACGGAAAAATGATGGAATTCCATGCGAAAAAAAGCTTAATTTGTTTTTCAAATAATTCATCCATTTTTTCACTTAAAAATGATCTAATTATACTTGAGAATGTGGTCTAAAAGCATTTTGATCCTCTATAGAAAGGCTGCCAAAATTATATCTGATTATTTCAGATTCAATTGAAACAACGCGTCTTTTAAAACAGGTTTTACTGTAGGAAAATATTTAAATTATTTTTAATCTCTTGATTATATATATAGACGTGCACCTCCCCCCCATCGTAAAATCATAGTAATATAAGAGCTATAGTGATGTTTCATTTATAAATAAATGTATACGATTTTTCCTTCCGATATTCTCCTTCTTTTATTGCGTCTTGTCTTTTAAACAAGAGTTTTAAACTATATTTGTTTGAACATTTCAATTTTTGAAAATATTCACATAAATCCTTCATTTTAACAAGAATATTTTTAAATTTTGTGGATATAAAAATAATTGTTTTTAAAGAGTATTAAATAAATCATATGTGCAAATGAAAAATGCCCTCTATTATGAACGAAAATATATTTCCTCATATACAAGTATACTTCAAATACATAAATACTCTATACATATCTATATTAAGATTTCACACACAATATTCCCATTAAATATAGAGATATAAAATGAAAGGAATTAAAAGCACGAATGTTTCTTTTATACATAATACAAACAGTATCGCAGTAAGGGCAGTAGAAGTTTGTATTATGTATAAAAGAAACATCCGTACTTTTAATTCCTTTCATTTTATATGTATAGATGGCGCGTTATTGCTTTGTGTTAAACATAGAGATATAAAATAATGCAAAAAAAGTCAAGAATACGACTATTTTATGATTCAAAATAGGCTGTTTTTTCTGATGCATTATCTATCATAATGAATACAAATATATTCTGAAAAAGGAAGTCTTAATGTGCAGGGTCATAAAATTTGATATAACATTTATATCTAAATTTCAGAGGAATATAAGTATCATATAAAAGATAAATTGGACCCAATAAATTATATATACGATGATAATAAAGGCAATATTGTAGGGATATATTTTTCATTCAAATTTATCGTCTGAAACATCAATAAAATCTTTTATATTTTCATAATAAGATACAAGAGTTCAATCACTGATAAAACTTTTATGAATTTTTATGAAAGGCATCTAAGTGATGGAGCAAATGTATAAGTAGTTGCATTTGTTCGTGTCGGAACCCCATTGGAGAACACAATAAACTCGATATACATGTTGGATTGGGTGAAGTTTGGAAGGCCATAAAAGTTGGAGTAAAGTAACACATTTAATAGAGACCCTGGTGCAGTCAGCTTTATTGCCTGCCCCATCCTCCGGCGGGCTTATGATGCCTGGACATACATCAAGCCCCCCTCCCTACAACAGCCACAATCTCGTAACAAAAACTTTACGGCCTATAAATTTTAACCTGTCCACAGTAATATATGGTCATCATCTATTCCTGAAGTGGGGGAGGGGGAAAACTCTTTGTAAAACGAGAGAGATAGGGTCTGTAAGACGATTCATTTAGAGCATAAAGCCAGAAAAACAGCAACTTGATGGGACTTTAACATAAAAATCCCTCTAGCCGTATATTTAATAAACGCACATTTCTCACTCCCATCCATTTAAATTGAGGTTGCCTGGCTTAAAAAATGGAAGGGAGAGAGGCCCTTTCATTCTATTTAGATAGTTTTTGTTGTTGGTATTTGGGGTTTCATTTGCTCTTCCCATTACCTCTTGTGGGATTCGATCTTCTCTTTCTTGCAGGCAAAACAAAAGCGTAATTTAAAGCTTCTCTGGTCCTCATCCATCTGAGCCATTGACCAAGGGTTGCTTAGCAACTGCGTACAAAGCCTTCTCGACATCGATTGACCGGCTTTTGCTCTTCAAAACTTTCGCACGACGCCTAGAGAAATAAAAAAGCAGGGGGTTTAAAACTGTTTAATTACAAAGCGCCGAACTTCGCCGATCTATAGCATTCCATTTCTACACGCAATTTTCGAGTTCCACCACCACCATCTGAAAGCGATTTTTGCTCTGTTACTTTGAGTGCTAGCTGTTTTTTTATTACTTTTTAAAGGACGTGTTGTTGCGTGCCAAAGCTGCTTGTCAGCGCCATGAACTGGTTTTTAAGACCATTAATAATGATCACGAAAACTTGACTGATATTAGAGGTTAATGATTGTGGAAAAGTTTTTGAACAAAGTTCATCTATCATTGGAATGGCAATTTTTAAAGTTGAGCGATTAATCAATGTACTTTTACCACTGTTGAGGAATTATGATAAATGTCCCGTTCTCTCTTTCTTTCCTTCTTTTAAAATATAAATGGACAAGTTTAACAAGCGCGGGATAGTTTTTTGTTCTGTAGGAACAGCGATTAAAATTAACTGATAGCTATTGAGAAACTCTTCATGATGAATAATTCAAAGAGGATCATTTTATCTCGTTAAACTACTAATAAATTATAAAATAGATTTCTTATTTTACTCTATTTATAGTTTAGAACTAAATATTATCTCTAGCACACTATGTACTGATTTATTTTAAATCTAGAACCTTCTAAAACAGTAGCGAGTATGTACTAAATTTTATTAGCATTTTACGCTGATAGAACTGAATTCTGTGGGAAAAAAATAGATGTGTGTGATTCATAATATATTAAGATTGGAGACATTAAGACGCGAATGTTTCTTTTCACAAATAAATCAATCGTTATATGTAGATGGCGCGTTATTACTTTGTATGTTTAATATATGTTATAGGATTTATAAGAATGGAAGGCTTATGTTATTCAAAATTAATTATACATGTATTTGTATATACGTTATGTATATGTATATACTACATGTATATATTTGTATTTATATCAAATTTTATTTGTAACTACAGACAACTCGTACAACAGGTGAAAGAAATTTAAATAGACTTTCGCTACCTTCCCATACATCTTTATTTCGGTAGAAGAAATTTCATAAAATTGCTTTGGCTATTTTTCAATGTAGACTTGTATAATCTCTCTCTTAGCCTAATGCAAATATAAATATATATGTAGGTATAGAATTCAAAGTTATTTTTTGCCATTAGTGAATAAATTATTATTTTTTTAAATATAAATCTTAATAAACCTTTACATATTATATCAGAGACCTTCGTCAACTTAATACTATGAATGTATGTTAATTTGAAAGTTATATTATACTAAAAATGATTTTTCATATTCAGTAATAGTCTCACAGTTAAAAGGTTAACTGAGTGTTTTTTCCCCTATGGAAAAGTATGTAAATTAAGTTTACCTATCTTTCTGTTGATATAAAAAACTATGTAAAATTTATAGTTTTGAAAACGTCTTGAGGTACTTAGTTTTATATAATACTAGCCGAATGACCCGGGCAACGCCCGTGTTTTACCCGATTGAATGTTTTGATTCAAATACTATTTGTTACAATTATAAATTGGCGCCTTAAATAAATGCATATTTTAGTTAACAGTCGACCTTGGATAATTCGAAGCCCAAGGGACCAAAGAAAATTCGAATTATCCGAAAATTCGAATTAAAAACGAAAATTCTATTTATAGGAAATTTTAAGGACCAAGATAAATATTCGAATTAAATCGTTCGAATAATCCAGGTTCTACTGTATTTAGTTGGCTAGAGATAGCGAGGGTTTATATATATATATATAGCACACATACTGTCTTGATATAATTAAACCAACGTGAGAGTTCGAATCAATATGGAGATATACCCAGAGTTCTATGCCACGTCGGTGTAATCAAAGCTTGGAGGTAATTTACCGGCGGCTGGAATTTCGATCGTTTACACAGATAATCACATCGTTTCAGTACTTCCGATAATAGATCGCATTTCGCATAGATATCGTACTAGCGTTATAACGAAGTTTTAATAGATGATAAATAGTACAACAGAGATAGAGAGAGATTGAAACTACTTTATTTCAATGTTCATATATGATTTACATATATATGGTTAATAACAAAATTTAATAAATATTAATAAATACGATTAAATAAGGATATAAATATACAAATAAATTTAAAATATAAATTGATAAATATACATATATATAGCCTTCATTGGTGGCGCCCACCGTGGAAAAGACTTCGCCAGCGGTGGACTGCGAAAGTTCTTTCCCAGAGTTAGATGAAGTATAGCTGGCGTCACCCAACTCAAGACCAAGATGGTACTTGTAGATGGTAGTCTTCGCCACACTTGTAAGTTTCACTGCCTCAGGATGGAAGCCGACGCCGAAAAGCCAGGCCTGCAGATCCAGGGGCACTTCACCGGAGGCGGAGAGAGTGAAACTACTGGAATTATGCTGTTACATCAAGATAAAAGTATTTTCTGATCGTGCAGCTGGAAATTTCTGATGAGTTGAATCATCTGTAAGAATAAATATAAACTAATCGCTTTGAATTTTAATTATTCTTTATGATATTGGACGAATTCTCTTTCGTGAAAGAAATTTCAACCACTAAAGCGTTTCAGGCTTTATTTCTAATAAGCCTGGTGCAAGCAGTATCTCAACGCCCAAACAAGCGTCCTAGAGGTTTTCTGAAAAATTCAAAGAATGGGTTTTGAGGCTTAAAGTGTGTAAAACCCCAACCCTAAATAGTTGTATATGAATCAAAATATTCACGGCCAAATTTATACAATATTATAGGAGATAAATGCGATGAACTAAACAATCTAAAGCCATGATGAGTATTACCCTCCAGTTACTCAATGACAATAATGGGGCTTGAAGCCCATCTTACAGTCTCATCTCCATACAGAGGGGGGGATGAGGCCAATTCTAGACCTCCATCAAACGTTACGGCCACTTTCCCATCAACTGGAAACCCTGAATAGGCGCTATACACTATATATTAATACTTTTATAGAACTTAAAACTACCGAGTCTAATTGGATTACTACTCCTAATACACCCAACAGTGGAAATTATAAAGGTTTTTTGACATTATAATAGGGAGATAGGAAAAGTAGTAATGTCTTTATCATAATTATTTAGTAATGACGAGTGACATTTAAAATTCATGCACATAGACAATTTAGACAATTAACATAAATTTATTGACATCTTGTCAATATGAAAAAAGTATATATAAAAGTATGCAAAATGAATATGTACATGGCGCCACCGCTGCAGAGTTTGGTGGAGAATCGCCAGAGGGCCACCAGCGACACCGCGCATTTCGCGATCTAGGAAGAATACTTAAATCGCGTGCTTCGCTGCTGAGGAGATGGCGTGGTCCTCCAGGCCTCATACACATGGAAAAAACGTACCTCTGTAAAAATATATAGAACCTATGTGTGTGTCATTCGTTGACCATTTCTGTGATCCGGCAGAATAGGATCAGAGACACAACACAAACTTTCGCAAATACACAAAATATATAATTACCATGGTTTCTAGCTATGGCACTCGACTGTTCAGGGGGCTTTGATACCATGTGAAACAAAAGGGATTGATGAACTCTTGCGAATCGGCCAAAATTGCTCAGCTCAAGAAGTGGCTGGACAATGTTGTGTAATCTATATTTGAAAATCCGAACAATATATACTAGTAGGTTTGTTATATGTAAATATAAAATATACTTTATAAATAGGTTTCAAGTTATCAAATTAAAAAATGAGAAAAATAAATCGTAGCGCATAATGCATCATATTGATATTATGTTTTAAAATACTTTTATAATTGAAATTTGCGGGAGAGCAATGGTTGAAGCATGTTATATAGATATAATTACCTATATCTTTGCTAATATCAAAGCTTGAGTATCATTATAAAAGGAAAACAATTCAATGCAATATTACAGAGACATGGTATATTAAACTGACGAAACCGCTGGGAGGGTTCACTACTGATGAGCCAGATCCTTCAATTATTTTATCATTGCAGTAATGGCAGTTGTAAATTGTTTTATTTTGAAAATAAACAAACGTGTCAAAAATAGTTAAAAATTTTCATAATTAAGAGGAAACAACATCTAAATAATACAATTGTCAATATCCCGCTGTGGGATGTTTCAAAACTAATGAGCCAAAATCCGCTCAAAAACATTTATCACATTGTAGTAGGTTCCCTAGAAAATGTCGTTTTCACAAAAAACGTACATAAAAAAATATGCGTGGCAAGGATAAAATACTCAGGAGAAATACTGAGTATTTTATCCTTGCCACGCATGTAATTGGGAAGATTTTACCGTTTAGAAATAAAAAAATATATAGATCAGAGTAAGTTATCAACATATTTTTATCGAAGGATAGAAAAGAAAAGATATAAAACTCTATACAAAATAGCTGTTAACTATATAATTAATATATAATACACTGCGGCCTGTAATTGTAAAACGACACTTGAAGTTACACCGCATGAGTTTCTTTTCAACGACAAATTAATTTTTTTTATTTATTTCAAGGTGAAATATCAACTATTTCTAATTTTTCCGTTCGTCATTACTCTTCATATTTCATCCTTTCATACCTCATCCAAAAAGGTTAAAATAGTCGATATTTCACCTTGGGATAAAAAATAATAATTTGTCGTTGAAAAGAAACTCATGCGGTGTAACTTCAAGTGTCGTTATATAATTAATGCATAATTTAGATATAAAGCATCATCTAAATATGAGAAATGAAACAATTTCAGCACGAATTTTGATTTTCTAAAGAAAACAAACTTTCTCTGTGTCCTGTATTATAGAGATGAATACAACTATATAATAAAAAAGGTTGTCACAATTGCGAAATTCCCTTTGAAATGTGTTTATTTTTGAAGAAAATGCGGCAATGATTCTTTAAAGACCCTCACTATATTGATGACTGAAACATAAATTTGATATTTATTTAACAAGTTAATAAAACCACACGCACTAATGTCTGCTGCCTTCTTTCGAAATGTAATTGACCAAACCCTAACAGGAATAAAGTTTACTGTTTCAGAGAGAGTTAATGATAGACCACAAACACTTTACAATAGTAAATATTTAAAAATTTGTTATTCAAGAAAATATTAAATCCTGGTGTAATATTTATATCAAGTACGCCTATAACAAATCACGATAATTATGATGTGGTTAGGGTTTGGGAATGATCTTACTGCTAAGTATATACATAGAGCGGTTCGACCGTTTGCTTGCAAGGTGCCAAAGATAATTTGTTTACTTACACTCACTGATGCCTTGTGTAATACACTCATGGAAAATAATAAGAAATTGTAAAGTGCTTGAAATCGCTGGTTGTTTATTTACTTTTAAGAAACAGAGGCAATTTTGTTAACACTTGAATTTCTTGTGTGTCTTCAATAAAGGTCACTGTGTATGAAATATACTTCAGGGTTATTGTCTGAATCCCAATATACATGCTAAGAAGTACAACTTCCTTAAGTTTTATCTATGAGTATAGTTGATGGACATTGTACAATTAGGTTGAAGATATAAAAGACTGTTCAATGTAGATTTCTACCCGCACCTGACATTTCATACCTTCAACTTCCCTATTTTAGAGCGCTAAATTATATAAACTATTCCAACATATAAATTTGCTCACTCGTTCTTTTTTAAACTAATTATACAATTAGAAGTTAATAATATTAATTAGAGAAAATAGAATCAATTAGTGAGAACCTCTAATTAGGCCAATTAGAGAATTAAATTAGAAAGAATAAAGCCAGGTATATTAAAATAAACGAAATAGTTCCCAGACCTGGGTCTTCTACATTATTCCATTGGTTCTCTCCCTACATGGCGTTATTCGCCAAGTAGTTTGCATCAGCCGTTTAAAAGAATATTACATATTGGAGAAAACACGCCAAGAAAATAAATTACGCATATTTATAACATATATATACGCATGTTATAACATATATATATGTATGAGGGATGGTTGCTGCGTGTGTTGGTGTGGCTTGTGGAAAGGCCGCTTATAATATTATAATTATTTTTATAAAATAAATAATTTATTTAAAGCCAGAAATATATAGAGAGGAAAGAAGTAACGGCCTCTGGAAGCAAGTCTTGTTGTTCGAACGACGCGCGTGGCAAGAGGTCCGGCTGCCGCTCGCGCATGCGTAGTGAAGTGTTCTCCCAGCTCCGGCCTGCCGAGGCGTAGTGTGGCCGCCACACTACTGCCCGTATGTGTAGTGAAGCTTTGTCCCAGTTCGCGCTCGCTGAAGCAAAGTGTGGTCGCCACACTACTCTCCCTCCAATAGGATCCTTAAAGATCCAATGTATTCGTAGAAGGAACTGTTGGTAGGGTGCCTTGTTGGGTTGGGATCTGGTCTTGGGAGCTTGAGCGAGGCACCTGTCCTTTTTAAATGTTGGCCAGATGTAATGGGTGGCGACCATCTTGTTAGCTTGCCGGGACACGATGGGTTGCTCAGCGATAGGTATAGTTGCCGTAAGTACCGGAGGAGCTATTGGTATTAGGGAAGTAGTGACTCTTGTTTCAATAGGAGGTAATGACTGTTGGAGGGAGTTTTGAGGTTGGAGAGGTTGTGGTACCGGGGTTTAGGCGGGCTGCAAGTGGAGAGGAGTCCTTTCAGCCGCGTTATTGGTTTCTTTCAAAAAAAGTGGATGTTTCTGCTCGCAGGATGGAGGCAAGGGCTCTTCATGAGACGGCGGCTTTCTGAGGCAAGGGATTGTCAATGTGCACTGGGGTGGAGAAAACAGTTGCAGGGGGGCGGGAGATGGTGTATGAAGGAAAGTTGGAGCAGAACGATGAGGAGTCCAGGGATGAAGAGTTACTCAGAGAGCTGGTGGGAGAAGGCAAGGTGGAGCTTGAGTTGGTGTCTTCAACGTTCGGGACTGTAGTCACTGGGGCAGTTGTTGTGACATTCATGTCACGGGGAAAAGCCGTCTTCTCCAGCTGTTGGAAGCTATTGGAGGTGGGAGTACAGGGACCACAGTGCTGAGATGGAAGTGTTTTGGAGATTTCAACCAGGATAATCGAGGGTCTCTGATCAGCATTGGGCTTATTTTCTGAAACTCGAACTGTTCGTACCTGGTGCGACCGGCCAAATCACTGGAGAAGCCGTTCTTTGAGCGCCGTGTATTTCCCGGAAACTGGTGGGTTCTCTACAATGTCATAGGCGCAGACGAGAGTTTGCCTATCTAAATTAACGACCGTTGCATTATATTTGAATTAGTCACTGGCGACGTTTGCGAAAATAAAGGCAGTTTCCAGTTGGCTGAGTCACAATGGAATGTCGTTTGGCAAGAAGGGTGGAGCTCGAAAAATCAATCTTGATATTTGAGATGGGGTGAGTTCCATCGTGAATGTTTGAACTTCCGTGATTTGCAAAGATTTGCCCTTGACGTTGGCCGTTAATTCTTCATTCGAGTCGCACGGCTCACCAATTTTTGTGGGATGGTTGCGTGCGTGTGTTGGTGTGGCTTGTGGAAAGGACGCTGATAAAATTATAATTATATTTTAATAATTTAAATAAATTTATTTAAAGCCAGAAATATATAAAGAGAAAAGAAGTAACGGCCGTTGGGAGCAAGCCTTTTTGTTTTCTACGCCAGTGGCCAGAAAAAGTCCCGGATGACGCCCGCGCATGCGTGGTGAGGTGTTCTCCCAGCACGCGCTTGCCGAGGCGTAGTGATGTCGCCACTCTACCGCCCGTATGCGTTTTGAAGCTTTGTCCCAGTTCGCGCTGGCTGAAACAAAGTGTGGTCTCCACTTGTATATTAAAAATAAAAAGGCATATCCTGACCAGGAGCACATGTGATTTTCAGAAGGCAGAGCGCCATCTGGTGGAACAAATATCAACTAAACATTGATTTAGCCTTTTGTACAACGAATCACAAGTTTTACGAAGGAGCTTCTTTATTTATACTTGAGCTAGCTTTCGAACCTTTCGGTTCTTCGACAGGCGTGGCTAGTATGACTATACTAACAGGGTATAAGCGCGCTTGAGCCATTATATACAACATATATATTTACATGCGAAGTGATATTTCAAATATAATAAATTAAAATAGAAATAAGAATTATGACTATGAAATATAAAATAAAACTATGCAAATGAATTTAAAGATTTAAAATTTAGATAACATTTTTGGAAAATATACGCTAAAAGTTAAGTAAAATTATGATATTCACTGTATACAAGTAGTGTGACACTTTAAAATTTGTAAAGTTTAAAACTAGTAAAATTTGAAACACCTCAACACAGAAAAGCCAAGAGGGGGTCCACTCCAACCCGACCACTTATTGTTTATGTGTTGGTATAGTACTTTAGGATGATCTAAGTTAAAGCTATGGCCAGTGTTTGAAATGTGTTGGTATATAAGTGACTTCGGGTCTCTATTGTTAATGTTTCTTTTGTGTTCGGTGATTCTGATATACGCGGTTCTGCCAGTCTCCCCCACATAGGAGGCCGGGCAATCCTGGCAAGAAACCGCGTATACTGCTCCGGTGGAGTGGATGGGATTGCTGGGTATGTCTGCTTTGGTGATAGGATTCCTGAGAAGGGCAGCAAGATTGGGGGGGGCTGTTAAAGTAAACTTGGATGCCATATGGGCGAAGGATTCTGGAAATGGTAACAGAGAACGAGGAATATGGAAGATAGCATACGGCTCTATAAGTCGTGGAGGTCCTCGGAGCAGTGGGATCAAACGTGTGTTTATCTATGAATTTTTTCGGGTATCCTGCAGTGGTTAGAAGGGTGGTAATTCTGTTTTTTTCTATGGCTTTGAATATAGGTAATGAGCAATGCGTATGTATTCTTTTGGTTAAGGTCCTGACTGTATTTATTTTATAGGCTACCGGGCTATTGGAGGAGAAATGGGTGTATAGGGGCGGGATATTCTTTTTGTGATAAACTGCTGTGTGTAATCTGTGTGGAGTGCGAATAATGAGAATGTCCAGAAAAGGTAATACTAGGTTTGTTTCTGTTTCATATGTAAATTTGATATCTGCGTGAAAGGAATGTAGAGTGTCAAGAATGGGTTGGAGTTTATTCGGTTTGAGTATACAGAAGATGTCGTCCACATACCTCCTCCAATAATGGATGTCGGAAGAATGCGTCTGATTGATCCACCGGTCCAAGGACCCCATCACGACTTCAGCCACTATGGATGAAAGAGGGCTGCCCATTGGGGTGCCTCTGATCTGCTTATAATGCTGGTGGTTAAATGTAAAGGTACTAATGGAAAGACATAAGGACGTTAGCTGGGTTATCAGGGTTATTGTTTGATCTTGAATACCTGCTGACTTGAGAAAGGACTGTAATTTGTTTAAAATGAGGGTGTGTGGAAGGGAGAGGTATAGCGCTGTAACATCAAATGAAACCATAGTGTGATGTGCGGGTGGCTGCATTTGTGTGATCTCTTGAATAAAACTGGGTGGGTGCATGATGTTGTATTGGTTAGGATTGCTCTTCATGATGGGGGACAACAGCTGGGCCAGATATTTAGCTAAAGTGTGTGCCGGGGAGAGGTGGTATGCTATGATGGGTCGGAGTGGTACCCCAGACTTGTGTATTTTAGGAGCACCATATATGTATGCATCCCGTGTGAGGGAACCGGTGAACTGAGTGAATTGTTCCTTGGTGATCAGCTTCGCCTTCATCAAGTTCCTAATGGACCCCCTCTTGGCTTTTCTGTGTTGAGGTGTTTCAAATTTTACTAGTTTTAAACTTTACAAATTTTAAAGTGTCACACTACTTGTATACAGTGAATATCATAATTTTACTTAACTTTTAGCGTATATTTTCCAAAAATTTTATCTAAATTTTAAATCTTTAAATTCATTTGCATAGTTTTATTTTATATTTCATAGTCATAATTCTTATTTCTATTTTAATTTATTATATTTGAAATATCACTTCGCATGTAAATATATATGTTGTATATAATGGCTCAAGCGCGCTTATACCCTGTTAGTATAGTCATACTAGCCACGCCTGTCGAAGAACCGAAAGGTTCGAAAGCTAGCTCAAGTATAAATAAAGAAGCTCCTTCGTAAAACTTGTGATTCGTTGTACAATTGTATCAATTATACGGAGTTTACCTGTAGAAATTGATTTAGCCTGTTCCCTGATATTTGGCCAACCCAATTTATTGATAAATCAAGAAAACCCATCCATGAACGCGTTTCGTGCTGTTGGCGCTCGTCAGCGTGGAGTAGGCTGTACCACTGCGACCAAAAATATTTTTGGTCCCAGTGGCCTCTTGAGAAACCTATGGGATATTAAGGCTGACGCGCCAAACGCGTTCGTGGATGGCTTTTCTTGATTTATCAAGAAATTGGGTTGGCCAAATATCAGGGAACAGGTTAAATCAATGAATAGTTGATTTCAATTCCACCAGATGGCGCTCTCCCTTCTGAAAAGCACATGTGCTCCTGGTCAGGATATGCCTTTTTTTATTTTAATATCAACACATGACCTTTTTTTAATTTTTTTTTTATCTATTTATTTATTATTTTTCACATGTTAAACGTATTTACGCAAGTTTCGGCCTTTTGTTTACCCAATTGAAAACACTAATACTAAATTCATCCTCATATTTAAAAACGTTAGAATATTGCGCGCAAACTTCATTCCTTTATAAAACTATTCAATTTGATCTATTTTGTTTCAATTTTTTTTTTCATTTTCGAAGTTTTCTTAACCTCAATTTAGCACGCATTTCTGATTTATTTAAGTGTTTATTGTTAATAAATATTTTATTAGAATAATAACAAATGATTATTTTAATTTATTTTTGAAGTAATGCAAACTTTGAGCAAATTTACCCTTCTACGGGCAAATAATAACTATGATAACACTAATATGAGACTATTTACAAAAACAAAGGAAAAGAAATGAAGTATTTGCGTGTGCACGTGCGGGCGTGCATTAGGCTTTTTTGCTGCTTAATAATAAAATTGATAAAATAATACAATGTTAAGATATATACAATTATATTGATAATTTTAAAATTATTGATGTCTTCTCTTCTTTCTTATTTCCTCTCAATCATATTAAGGTATTGATTGTATATTGATGTAATTGTATATATATATATATATTTCATATACTGTATTATTATCGATTTTAATATTTGGCTTTAATATGCGATCTAATGCAGGCACACGAGCATGTACACGCAAATACCTCATTTCTCTTTATTTGGTTTTACTGGGTAACTATTGTTCGCCTATGTATTATTATATTTATTATTAATATATTAAATTCATAAAAATGATTCAGAATATCTCATTGTGAATTAATGAAATGGAGCATATAGTGTATAAGTAAAAGAATCCCACACAAGAGTATGGGTCTCCCAAATATTAGAATGCTGGACAATCCCCTTGTAGTTGACAATTTATAAATTAAACGGGTCGCCCACACTTTATAAAAGAATTCAACTGTTTCAATTAAACATGGCTTTAAATGGTAAACTTTTCTGGTCCTAAACTCATTTCGATAATAAAACATTTGGAATTCGAGTTTTAAATTAGTTTGTGGAGAAACTAATTTGGCTCCGCACAACTTCAGAGGAAAAATGCCATTTCTAACTGATATAATTTGAAGATGGCTGAGGTATTGTGTATCTAGGCATGGCAGAATAACTTTGCCCTCTAGTTTGAATCCAATACTTATGTTTATACTTAAGTTTATTTCCAAATTATTTTCCTAATCCTATCAGGAACATCTTTAAATTCAATATAAATTTATATATTTTCATCAGAATGTAGGGGAAGTGATATTTAGTAATTGTCTAAATTTTAAAGCCTATTGTTCTGGAATATTATTTAATAGGAATCTAAGCGAAAATATAAATAAAAAACGAAATGCATTAATTTTATGCATTTTTATAAATGAAGAGATGCTTTTTTTTCGCTAATATATACTACTGATCATTTTCATATCATAAAAAATGTCAAATTTATGTTCACCATATAAAACATAAACGTTAACTGTTATATAATTCAATCTTGCAAGGAAAGCAAAGTGTTTATTATGTACATTTTTCTAATAATCATTGTTGGGTAGGCTAGCTATAGTCCACATCTTTATCACACAGGCTGCTTGAGTCTCGCGCTCTTTCTCTTTGAAAATAATCAGCAGTGTTTATTATTTAGACCCAGCCAGGAGACAATTATTGGTCTTAAATCCAGCATTCAAGTGCCACCGCCGATTTAAAGATTCTGTGTATCGTTGATTGATTCTTGTTCTTTTTCCAGACTCTAAAATGGTTCAAAGATATGTTATGGCTCAGATAAGGTATGACTTGTGGTAATATTAGGCTTTGGTTGAATCTAGTGGTTTTTCGCCTGTTGGATGAGGTTATTGTTCGAAAAGCTCGTCAAGCTTCACCTTTTCAATAAAGAAGCTCATCGCCGTTAGCTTTTATATCTTCTTAGAAATGATATCTAGCGATTCCTCCTATTGTAATTTGAATATATTTTAGGTTTTCTAGGGATCTAATCTTGCGGTATTCTGAACGATGAGCGTAAGTAACATAAGGAAGCTCGACACGGGGGTAGACATGTGGTACTGACCGGCCTTCTAGCTCACCATCTGGATCATATCTAGTCGGTCCAGTCTACGGCACAGAGGAGAAGAATTGATAAAATACTATAACTCAATCACGCGGTTACTCGTTTAAGACAATCCTTCAATTTAACTCAACGATGTTTAATTTATTAAGATCAAAATATATAAAAATAATAAAATATTGGAAATTTAAATAATATTTTTCTATAAAACACACACACCTTGTTAATCCGATATGAAAATAAATTCGCGATATTTTAGGCATTTTATGTCTTTATATTTTCAAATAATTCTATTCAAAGTATAATCTAAATATTGAAAGCCGAAGGGATTTTTTAATTAAAAATTCAGTGATAAGGATTTAATTTGTTTAAAAATATATTAAAAATGTTATAAACGAGGTAGTTTTCCTTCAAAGGCTCAGTTTGTGAAAATAAAAGGTTCGCGCTCTCTAATCTCGGTTAGCTCCATTGTCGCCGTCAGCATTTCAAACTAATTAACTTTTACTCCTGATAGTTCACTCTCGGGTGACTTCATATGGACATTCATGAAATAGAGAACAAATTAATATATTATTTGACCAACGACCTCAATTCAATTCCACCGCACCTTTATGAAATCGCACAATAAACTTGCATTTGGAATTCTTATTATATATAGACGAGGGATTTAACTTTCCCAGTCTCTTTTTAAAGGCAATTTTAGATAATTTTTACTATTGATCAGATTATTTACTTATATAATTTTGAAAGTATTTAGGGTGCGAATTACATCATCATCTTATTAGAGAGTTTGGAGTATAATGACTCAAGCGACTAAGCACTTTGACTTCAAATCACAACATATTAGGCCTGTGCAATGCCATAGTACTACGAAAATTAAAGACCTATATGCAAATTTTACACATAGAATTTCTTCTTGTACTAATAAGGGCTATAGTACAAAATGACACACATAGGTTAGATTTTATTTTTATGGTAATCCTTCCAGAACATTGAATACCTCTAATATGTCTTTTCTTCTTATTAAAACATTATTTAAAAAATCGCTATAAATTAATATACAAAACTCTAAAGATTGCAATGATTTTATATGCATAATTTCTGGGCTTTTTTTTATTAATTACAAGGCTTGTTTTATTTCTACCTTGAATCTATAACATGTAATGTCTGCCGAGGAGAGGCAGGTCTGGGTAACTAACAAAGCAAGATGTTAATGCCAAATGAAGAAGTCGATCCAATCATCCCTCAATAATTATAGGGGAACGCCATATTAGAATTGTATCGTTCTCGTTAATGGAAAATTGCAATTAAATTACTCTCACAGGTTCTAATTTTCCTGTTAATGAATGCAATAAACTTATTGATTGTCAAATAATTGTGAAATAAATGTAGCATCCTAACTCTTATATCTAATGACTTAAATAATTCACATACTGGTGGCGCAGAAGTCAATCCTGAAATATTATATTGAACGGGTATACTTTAGAAGAAGCACTTATATATAATTTTGAAAATATTTTAACAAAATGGTACTGAGGCTTATTGATTGCTCAAAATTTGCGCGTACTCTTTCAAGATCCGTGTGGCTGCATTGCACCAGGATAAAGCCATGAGCCATATCTTACGTCCCACACGTCAATACCTGGACGAAAATAGGAATTAAACCGGCATTTTGTACATCCCTTTTAAGCACGTCCTTTACCAAATTCCCAGACCGGGCACCTATGGATTTTTGCTGAGGCTTGCTGAAAACTGTTCTTAGATCTAGAAAACCTAATACGTTGGTCTGGAAAGTCGTTAAGGACAGTTGGTATGTTCATATCTCTCTCGTCTCTCCCTTTGCGGAAAAGGATCAAATAACATTATAAGATTAAAGTTCGATTAAAACAGAGAGTAGTGTTTATTTTCACACCTATATTTATATATCCTATAATTACGCTTTGAGGTTCACATCTATGTGATAACCGTTTTATTCGCACTCTGATAATCTGATCAGAGTTACGTTCTATTAACATATTAATTTTGATATTTTGCTACACATCGAACTTCTCTCATCGCCTCTCTCTAGAATTTTGTATGTTTAAATTATTTAAGGGGGTCTAAACCGATGGTTTTCGACCGCTACGACCGGGGATCGAATCTCGCATTGGGCACTTTTTTTTTCTAATTTAAAAAACAAAATGCTCCAATGGCCCCCGATTCTTGCAAAGGTCCAACGAGGGCAGGTAAACTAACGCGGCTCAGACACATTTGTAAGTGCAAAAGTGGAATTGGATTTGGCGTGTGTAGACATGTGATGCACCAACAGTAGAAGCAGTCGCCAACTTCTTAGCTACCATGATTAACATGGCCTGTACCACGTAGACTAAGGATAATTAAAAATAAAATTTTGGATTTATTGAATCGTCTCCTCCAGAGATTTGCTTGGCGTTAGGGTTGCTGGAGTTGTTTCTATAAATTTTATTATACAGCTTGAGGTAAAAGTTTAATAAACCATAGACTATCGTTAAATACTCGTTCGTTGAATGGGCTATGTTCATTATATACATAAATATATGTGCAAATATATGTTTCTTTTTAAATATGCAATTAATCAGCGAATCATATAATATAATCCACGCGAAGATAACATAATCATATGTCACTTATAGTGAAAATTCCACAATATGAAAAGTACGAAAAAAAGTTTACTTATTCAACACATGCTCGGGCTATGGTTCTCACCGGGTGAACGGCAGCTTCGATATCGCAATAGAATTATGAATTAATGTTGAAATTGGTAATAAAAATAAGATATATATAATGTCTCCATGGTATATAAGTTATTTTTGTTCCAAGTTTCCAACTCTGTTATATTTTATCGATAATAACGTGTTCTCCCTGCTTAGGGAAAAATTGTCTCTTTCAACTCAATGTATATTTTTAAATAAATATCCTCTCTCACAATATTACACTATCTATAACTTTGTATTCTCTATATCAAATATATTCCCGTGAATAAAAATATTTCAATAATAAAAGGATGTCTTCAACCAATAGTAGCAGAGGAAAATACATTAACATCCTTTGATGTCTTTATGAATATTATAATAATTGAATATTACCTATTATATTTGCATATTTATTTTTATATATATGGTGTATATATAATTATATATTAATATATCCTACAGAACCTATTTTTAAAAGACAATTCTAAAATAGACGGTCTGTCAAGACCTCAAGCCTCTAAATTAGCCTTTTCTATAGACTATCTATAATGATGAGAAAGATATATTTATTTCTCTATTCCTCCTGTTCGGTGTTGAATTTTCCTAAGTTTTCCCAAGCAATATGTCGGAGTTTCCTATTTTCCTTAATCCTTCAATTCATTATGCAAATTTTTCCGCACGAAATGATCTCTAGCAATAATGCGGAGCCTTTATTTTATAGGCTCCAAGATGGATTCCAGGGGAACACTAAAGTTAAAATTTTAATTGGTTTTCGACTGGAGTATGCAAATGTGCCAAGGCTAATCTTATTAGCACGCGAGGGAGGCCCAATTTATTTCCTAAATTGAATCAATTTAATTAGAGGACACGTTGACATCAATCATAGAGTGGTTTAGAAAGCCATTTTTAACCACAAAAAGCTGACTGTTGATGAAGTAGATTGTGTGCACGACATTGTCCTGAGTAATCATCGCTCAAGTTGTTCTCGAAACTTTGGGAATTTCCTATCATCGAAGTTATTTGATACATGTTAATTCTATAAGTTACTCAAAATATAAGTGTTTTTATTACGTTTAACCTTCAGAATATTGATGTGTCGGCCTCTTTGACTTTTTAGTTGGTTCTGAATGTGTTTTTTTAAACAACTATTTGGAGCAGACTGAATGGTTTCGCTTTTTTACATTGCTGTAGAAAGAGTTATTTACAAAGAGTTTTTGTCTAATCATTTTTCTTATATTAGAAATATCGCCTTCATTTTATGAGATTTTTATGGTTGAAGATTCAGGAATAATTTAATGCTATACTTTCAACTATCAAACTATATTTGGAAAATATATACTGCATTCATAGAAATTTATTAGGGTCTTATTCAATTTTTGCTTAAATTTTAAAGGTCCTGTCAAAGAAATAATGACCGTACATATATTAATAGGAAAGATTTACCTATCAGAGATCTACGTTAACGAATATCGTGTATTTATTAATCACAATTCGAGTAATGGAAGCGTCCAAACAATAAGAAAAATGTTTAATATTAGAAAATATAAATTACAGAATGTCACATAGAATATATATATAATCATTTATTTCGGAAATAATCACCTTAGTTATCTGTACGCTGCTGCCACTGATGAACAATCCTCATAAACCCATGGCCATTAAACTACTTAGTGGTTGAGAACATTGCCATCCTTCTACGGCAGCTTTCACCTCAGCGTCCGATCCAAAACAGAGCCTGTTCAGCGCTTTCTTGAACGTGTAGGTTGCCTGGGGAAGATCTGAATTGTATATAGAGGGGCTAAAATCTTTCCGTTACATTTTTCAAGTCATGGTCTTGGTCGCCTCGGTTATTGGGAATTCAGATTTCAAGTTGCAGCAACTTCTTGATTACCAGAAATTACTTTCTAATGCCTGTTGTAAATGCGATATTAGACGTATGCTTGCAATATCACAGTAGTCCGATGGATTACGTGAATTGGCGAAACAACTTGAAGTATTCAGCACTGATGAACCAAGCTCTCTTAATGTATTTATAAATAGGACTAAGGAAATTAAGAAGATGTTATATATTTTTATAAAAGTCGTGCTAAAATGGCTTTTTTTTCTTATATATAGATTGCGCGATAGTGACTCATATGACTATGGACATTTATTCAGTTAATTTTCATCATTGCTTTCGAAACATCCTCTTCTATATTTGCATATTACCATAAATATAATAATTATCTTTGAGCTATTTGATTAGAACCATGATTTAAAAAAAATCAATATTTTAAATCAAATTTTCTGTTTGATCGTTTTCACAATACAAACTGAATTCTCCATACGTTTTTACAGTTTAAAAAAATCTTAATTGAACACAATTTCATGAAAATATAACGTAAATTAAAACCTTTTCAGTATCTGACAAAAGTGAGAAAATACTTTAGTGCTTCAGCATAGAGCTAATGAGCCGGCTATCCTAAAAGCTATATCGATCTAATAGGTTGCACTTAAATACCTTCTTAACATTTTACGTCTTAAGTCTAATTGAACTTTTTTGCTTTCATTTTCGAAGTCAATCGGGTTCAAGGTGGCCCCACATTTTGCCTCAGTCTCTTTTGACTGACTTTAAGTGAAGTCTATTTTTCTTTAGACGTGATACACTTAGGACAAATTGTACTCGAAACTTTCAACGATTTATATAAACTCATTGCGCAAATGTATATACAACAGAGATTAGTAATATATTATATAAATACACCTTATATTCATATTTTCCCGCATATAACCGTGGGAGAATAAGGCCGTGGAGGTTCCTAGCCAAAGTTATCAGAAGGCAGGCCGGCAGACCAAGTGTGACGATCGGTGGGCGCCTCATCAATAATTTGCTATCTCCATTTACAAGAATGAATTACCCAGCCCTTCTCTCTCGCGTCCTTTTATCTAATTATCTAATATCTATAATTAGAATTAATTCTTTCACGTCTATCTCTACATATACCCGATATATTTTCTGATAATATATATATGTGAATCAATATATCTATCACTATATGCACTGGTGGAAATAGAATATGTTACACTCAGATAGAAGTGATAAAATATCATGATACTTGGCATTAATTACATAAAATAAATGATAAGAAATGAGGAGGATTGACTATATAATATTGCTGTTCTGAAGGTGTTTTAATACCTAATGTTTGTATTCCTCCATTTACTTGTCTATTCCTTGAAGGGTTCGAATCAAAATATGATCGGATAAACTTGAAGTCTTTATTTCCATACATAGATGACTTGTTAGCTTTTTCATTGTTGTAAGGCTCTGATATGGAAACCCGATCATGATCAACTAGAGATAAGTCAGGGAACCATGCTGGCCACTGTGGTGACAGAAGTATAAGGACGGGAATTGTTCTGTTGGAAGTTACTGTTTTAGACATTGGGCATGAAAGGTGTGATAATAGGCTGTACCATCTTGTAAAAAATACTGGCAGCAGTCACTGTACATTCAGTAAAAACCCCCTCTGTCTTGATGACATTGCTGATTGCCCACAAACTATGACACCAGGGGTTAGACCATTGAGGCGCTCTGAAATCACGTCTGGGCGGATTATTTCTCCAGAACGTCTCATCACTAAACGCCACATTGTGTTTCTGGCATTTTCGATTGTGTCTTGTCGCACATGAGATTAGCCTTTGCTTTACGTGAAATTAAGTTAAGGTTCACACCGGCGGCGGAGATCCCCACTCTATGACACCCTTTCCACCTCCTCATCCCCAAGATTGTGAGAGTAGGCTAGCGACCCACTGGAACTATCGAACACCATACGGCTGGCGTGCTCTAGGGGAAGCCTTTGTTCCCTGTACAAAAAAGGCAGTCACTAACTACCCACCATGATTCCGTTATTTGTGCCACGTGTACTTTGAATAAATAAATACGTTTTACCTCGCTATCTATAGTTAAGGATCTCACAAATGGAAACTATACTACCTTTCTAATAAAAGATTTTTCCTCACTAACCTTATGGATGAGCCTGGCTCATCGATAGCTCTCCTTCCAACGGTGTCGCCAGTTCAGTCTACCAGACCACTTTAATATTGTCTTTGCATTTTGCGCTCTCCAGTTGGTAATGAAGATGATAACTTGGTAAAGTTATTTCAGTAAATTAGCTTCACGTTTTTTTTCTATACCACTATACTATTCCTAAAGTATTAAATCCCATTTCACCAAGAATTACTTCAAAGCAGATTAGTGCAGCAGTGATGAGCAGATACTACAAATATTTTCCATTCAGTGTCGAAGTGTAGAAATTTGGTTTATAGGACTTTTAGAAAATTTTCGAAATTATTAATGCTGAAAAATAATTATATTTGAATTATAATATTGTTATGACATTTTCAATTTTTCTCTTGAATACACACACGAATAATATTATAAACATATTTATATAAAATATAAACGTTGTAATACCTTGAAAAAGGTTGGTGTTCAGACATCAGACAGCTGAAATATTGGTGAATAAATACTTTTTGATCCAATAGATGCCTTTTTAACTTAACATATATATATATATATATATATGTTGAAAATTATTATCAGACTAAACATACATATCTAATCATTGCGGGAGATAGATATGATGATGTAAAAAAGAAAGATAAAACTCCAATTTTCCAATCAATATAAATCTTGGAGCTTGGAACAAATTGGTTTAAGCAAGGTAGAGAATGCTATAGAGAATGATAAACAGAGTCGTAAAGTTTGTGGTTCTGGAATTGGATTTGCAGCATCCTGAGATATCGTCCCTGCGTTTGTTTATGTGGACATATTTCATACCCGCCATCTATTTCAGAATAGAGCCGTGAATAACAATTTATTACAAACGATCATAAAGTTTTATTCCTCATACATTAGATATACGCAATATTTATAGGTGAAAGTTTCGTGAATTTTCTAAATTTTAAAAGACACTTTTAAAAGATAATCTAAAAGAAAATATGTATTTCACATTTATTATATTTTATTTTTTATCATTATATATTAATATATCAAAATATATCGAATCTCTTTAATATATATTTGTCTATATATATTAATTATTTTAATCTGTGTGATATCGTATGTTATATATAATAATTGTATTATATAAAGAGGTGTATTCTTATTAACCTTTATATCAGCGTTTATTCATATATCAATAATATCATCATTATATAGATTGATTGTTTATTGTATATGTTATCAAGAAAGGTTGACAAGGTAGTTTCTTTCGATATTTTGTGCTCCGATTTACATACCGAATGAGTTCTGTGCGAAAAAAACATATTTTCAGATAGGTAATGAATTCCTCAAGACTTCACTTCCCTGTATGATTTATATTTGAGGGGATTTACTAGTTAATTCTTGTGTATAGAGTTAAGGTTTACCTTTTGGAAGAAAACCGTTAATAGAGGATTCAGATATTATGATTGTGAAAGGCAATAATTGGGAACGGCTAATAGTCCCAAAAGTTCGTGTTTTTATTAAAACGCTGTTTTTATTATTACTTGGTGAATAATATTATTACGTCAAATACATCATAATACATAATACAATTACTTTATACACAATACAAAGATATTATACATAATGGCGAATAATAATATGACAATTAATGGGATTTAAATTGTTTGCAAGTGTTTACAAACTTTTGCGACAATCTTGTATTGACGGTCTTCAGCACTAATGTTAGGTGAAATTACAGAACAAAACATTGTTAAATACATTAATTTTTCCATCAAAATATTGAAAATAAAACGTGTCTTTGATATCCAATATATTTTCCATTATATATAAATAAATAAATACAAGTATGTATTTATTTACATGTATGTACTTTTACTACATACAAGTATGTGCTTGTATATACAGATTCACATTTTATAAAATTAATTTTCTTGTATTGCACAAAATTGTATATTGTCTTTATTAAGAGATAACTTCTTAATCCATTACCTATAATGGAATAACTACGTTTTTCTAGTTTATATAGTTTATTCACCAATTTCTTTTTCAGTATTCGAATATTATAAATAAATGTTAATTAGATATGTGTGTGCCCATTTTAAAAATATTTCAAAGGTATTTCGCATCTCAAAGATTTGAAAATAAAAAAATACAGTACTTTCAATTACCGAGAATATATAATGTCCAACCCCACCATCGAGTGCAAGTAACCAAACAGGCTTTCTGGCACACTTGTAAGTACAAAAGGCGAATTGCTTATCATATGTGTAAACATGTGGTGCACTTATGGTAAAAGCAGTTGCCAACTTCTATCCACCATAATTATCATGGCCTGTACCACGTGTACTAGGGATATAAACCAAGTATATATCATTCGATTCTAAATTCAACAAACTCCTTCGAAACAAATCGATCATTTTAAACAAGAAAGGATCCAAGACAACAGAAGGAAGGGATTCCAACTGAATATGGCAGCTACTGTGCTGAGAGAGTGGATGACACGACCAGACCATGGCAGCTCTTGTAGCCAACCCAAAAGACGCGCAAATATAAGCTGTCCTCTTTAGAAATGAGCAATATATAACAAAACATTATTAGTAATTATATTGTAGTAAATTATTCATTATTTAATTAACCAATTATCAATTTTGATATTTATATTTTGCTACTCTGAAGAATTTCCACATTGCTTATCCTTTGTTTATCATTTATAATTGGTATTTGCGCCTCAAATAAATTGTTGTATCTTCCTGAAGTTTGTCTTTCCTAATTTTCCAAGTTGCAATATGTATACACTTTTGTAGATCTATAGGCTTATGTCAATATATTTATTAAATTCCTCAGAGCTCTCTCTCTCTCTATCTGCAATTCATGGAAAAATCACAAAACAATCTACTACAATAGCAGATTGGCTGGAGAATAAATTTGACAAAACCTCTGAGAGGGTTTACACCGTATAAGACAAGCTCTCTCATATTTTCTATCATCGCAGTAAGTTCTTCAGGAAGGGGATTGTAGTTTTGAATGATAGTTGACTCCATAAAAAAAACATAAATACTAAAAATCTAAATTTTATCTATACCTATATCATTTCATATACATATTTCTCTTTGAAAGTAATGAAATATGGGGATTTCTTACGATTTGTTTGGTTCAAAATTAAATAAATGCCTTTTATTTTTAATTCTAGATAATAAGTGGTGAGTTTTATAAAGAAAAAAGGCGTCACAACATTTTCATTCATGAGTTTCAACACATAAATTTTCGAATAAAAATTTCCTTAAATCGACAGGAATTTACTCGGGATTTACATCCTCTAAGAATACATTTTATCAAATAAGTATACAAAATTTATTCGAAATATGTTAATATTTAATTTAATATATACAATTATTACCATGAACTTACAGTAAAGCTCTCAATAAGTGGATTTCTAAAAAGAATCACATATTCCCTAAGGACTAACTAATCGGTCATTAAAAAAAAGTTATTACCTTCGAAATTCTTCTTTTAAAAAAACCGTGTTCATTAAACTTTCAATTAAATTTTTAAGAACGCGCGGTACAAAAAATAAAAGATTTTTTCCTATTTCTACGTGTGCGCTAAAAGGTGATGGGATCAATTAAATTAGAGAATAGATCTTAGGATCACAGAGCTGATCATTACTATTTTATATGTAGGAAATAAATGTTGGTTGGTGTTTGAATTTGAAATGTTTAACATTATTAACTGATACTATATATAGTTCAGAAAGTTACCATTCTATTCTATCTTTTTAAGAGATGTACTGAAATGTTAACTTCATATAATACTTAATATTTTTAAACCTTTGTGTGTGTGTGTGTGTTACCTTTATAAACATCCAGAATCTATAGGCGGGTTAAGTGTTACCTTCATAGACATCCAGAATATATAGGTGGGTTGAGTGTTACCTTCATAGACATCCAGAATCTATAGGTGGGTTGAGTGTTACCTTCATAGACATCCAGAATCTATAGGTGGGTTGAGTGTTACCTTCATAGACATCCAGAATCTATAGGTGGGTTAAGTGTTACCTTCATAGACATCCAGAATCTATAGGTGGGTTAAGTGTTACCTTCATAGACATCCAGAATCTATAGGTGGGTTAAGTGTTACCTTCATAGACATACAGAGTCTATAGGTGGGTTGAGTGTTACCTTCATAGACATACAGAATCTATAGGTGAGTTGAGTGTTACCTTCATAGACATCCAGAATCTATAGGTGGGTTGAGTGTTACCTTTATAGACATCCAGAATCTACAGGTGAGTTGAGTGATGCCTTCATAGACATCCAGAATCTATAGGTGGTTTAAGTGTTACCTTCATAGACATCCAGAATCTATAGGTGGGTTAAGTGTTACCTTCATAGACATCCAGAATCTATAGGTGGGTTAAGTGTTACCTTCATAGACATACAGAGTCTATAGGTGGGTTGAGTGTTACCTTCATAGACATACAGAATCTATAGGTGAGTTGAGTGTTACCTTCATAGACATCCAGAATCTATAGGTGAGTTGAGTGTTACCTTTATAGACATCCAGAATCTATAGGCGGGTTAAGTGTTACCTTCATAGACATCCAGAATATATAGGTGGGTTAAGTGTTACCTTCATAGACATCCAGAATCTATAGGTGGGTTAAGTGTTACCTTCATAGACATCCAGAATCTATAGGTGGGTTAAGTGTTACCTTCATAGACATCCAGAATCTATAGGTGGGTTGAGTGTTACCTTCATAGACATCCAGAATCTATAGGTGGGTTGAGTGTTGCCTTCATGGACATCCAGAATATATAGGTGGGTTGAGTGTTACCTTCATAGACATCCAGAATCTATAGGTGGTTTGAGTGTTACCTTCATAGACATCCAGAATCTATAGGTGGGTTGAGTGTTACCTTCATAGACATCCAGAATCTATAGGTGGTTTGAGTGTTACCTTTATAGACATCCAGAATCTACAGGTGAGTTGAGTGTTACCTTCATAGACATCCAGAATCTATAGGTGGGTTAAGTGTTACCTTCATAGACATCCAGAATCTATAGGTGGGTTGAGGGTTACCTTCATAGACATCCAGAATCTATAGGTGGGTTGAGTGTTGCCTTCGTAGACATCCAGAATCTATAGGTGGGTTGAGTTTTGCCTTCGTAGACATCCAGAATCTATAGGTGGGTTGAGTGTTGCCTTCAAGTTGACAGAGACTGGATAAATAAAGAGGAGTTCGCTTGGCATACAAGATCCATTTAAACGGCTATAGAATGTGTTCAACAAAATCCATAGATGAGCCAATTGTGCCTTCTCTCTCTCTCGGTTATATACTATTTATAAATAAGCTAATAAAAGCCTCCCTATAACAACTTATATATGGAAAGCCCAACGTGGCTTCCAGGGACACTGAACAAATATAATCTGTTTTCAGAAACCTCTAAAATATACCTTTCAACTATAGAAACAGCCAGACTCGGGCTCATATCATATTGTCTTTGATACCCACCCGGTCAATACGACATGTCGCTATGTAGCGGCCTAACATGCCCGGACAGTCCCGCCGGTCTATTTGCCGCCCCGGTGCCCCCGATCTAGTACCGCGGTAAATCAGGCGAACACGCCGGCATTAAAATACGCCGGAATTGGCTCCATTACTTCCGGACGTTGGAGACATCCTAGCGACGATTCCTGCTGACATGGATTGTCTCGGTGGTAGGGATGTTTACTTCAACCATACCTCTTTTGAATATTTTATTTCCTAATATTTTTCTTTTTTAACAAAATTAGCCCAAATACTCAATCGAGCCGATTGATAATAAAATTAAATTAAATGTTGACATTCGCAACATGAACCATGACTCCCAAGCTCTGGTTTCTTCTCATCTCACAAATAAAGAATTATTACAAAGAAAATTTAATTTAAAAAATAAAATTTATTTTAAAATTCCGTTAATTTTATTATTTAACGTTCAAAATTATACTTTTAACAACAAATTTATGAATAATTAAATTCTTTTTACTATTTTTTTTTCTTGTTTTTCATATATATAAATAAATATATATATCAATTAAATTTATAAATATCACCATATATCATATACGAGTACAACACGGATATAATGCTATATTTGCTTTTAGAAATATTTGCTTAGAAAACCCCAATTGATATTTATTTATTCTAATGGTAAGAACAAACCTTTGTAAATTACTTGATCAATCAATATAATTATTCACGATATAAATATGTTATCCCTAACGTTTCTCTTTCAATCCTTCTCGACAATGGTATTTTCAATTGAGCCTTTGTGTCAACACTACCCATATAGTAGACAGTACCACTTCCATGGTCCGAGCTATCGTGACCTGGAAGCCACTTAATTAGAAATCGTCTAAACAGATCGATGTCTAATATCGAGGGACATATTATTCTGACTGTGTTCTTATTGAGACTTTGTAATCCATTTATTATAGTATGTCTATGTTTCGGTGATCCACGAATTTATCTCATTTTCTCTATTATATTTATTCCCTATTACAAACTTTGTTTTTGTGTATTTTAATCAAACTGTGGAATAATTTAATCTTCGTTAATATCGAGGATTCCGTTAGAAAGGAAGGTTCTCTATATTTCCTGGTTCGTTTCAGCGAGACTTTACTACATATAGAATGCACATAGAGATAATTAATTATATTTAGAAATATATATGATAATATTGAATAAATATCTCAAAAATATTCATAATCTTAGATAATATGAAAGGATTTAAAAGCACGAATGTTTCTTTTATACATAATACAAACTTCTACTTCCTTACTGCGATGAAAAAATATATTGGGAGGGCTCTTGGCTCATCAGTGGTGAACCCTCCCAGCGGTTTCGCCAATTTAATCCACCAGACCGCTTCTCAGAGCTCTAATACTGTATTGGACGATTCTGCCTATATACGCAGCACTGAAGGATGGAATCTCAGAAATGGTTTTCAAGAAAACTATGGACATAAGCTTATAGGACAGTAGAATTACATTCAAATATTTGCATCGAGCAATGCTCTTCCGCAAACAATAAAGACAAGGCCAATTAGGCAAAAATTAACACAAAGCAATAACGCGCCATAAAAGAAAAATTCGTGTTTTTAAATCCTTTCATTTTATATGTTAGATGGCGCGTTATTGCTTTGTTTAATTCTTAGATAATGTTAAGCGTTTTTACGAATGAACGTGAAGACTCAGATTAATAAATTACCCACATCACACAAAATATCTCTTCTAAGATTCTTCTGATATATCAACCTCAATAGTACAATGTATAATATTGTATCTCGGATATATATAAAAATTAAAAAAAAAAGGTTGCACACTGTAGATTACGTGCCAATCACGACAGAAAAGGACTCATCCAGTATATATAAGTAAACATTTAATTCTGATTCTATTTTAAGTAATATTTTTCTACTTCTTTCTCTATATGTATGACTGTATCTGATATCATTTACTTCCTTAGTAACAAGGTTCTTAAACTCCAATAACCATCCCTATTTTGTTAATTCTAATTTCTTATTGACTATCAAATTTTCTTTCCTCTAACGTCTCTATTATTTTCAACACTATACCATATATATACGCTATAGCCGTGCTACATTAGAGTCGTAAATTTAGGAAGAGAGAGAGAGAGAGTGTAATGAGGTGATGGGATCTGACAGGAAGTTTACCCGCAACTTCTGATTAATTAGCAGACGAGGCCTACCCTGAGGCCGTGGGTTATTCCATCACCGTCTTCCTGACCTGTCAAACCGCTCTTCTGATATCTGTGGTCGCAGGTCTCTCTCTCTCTCTCTCCTGATAATCTTAATGAAGTAGTATCCCGTTCAAATTGACACATCGAAGTTATATAATATTCAATTAACCATCTTTGTATTAATATATATTGCAATAAAATCAAAGCTTTGCTGTAAGGTTCTTATTAACAGTCATGTCTTAGTTCATAGAACTCTTAAATTTAACATATAGACACTCTGTAAACTCTTCTATAGTTTGATGGCTTATTGGATCAGGTGTGTAAAGCAGCAGTAGCTTCATTAACATAAGTATTTCTCCGTGTGATATTGAAACTTCACTTCTTGACACTGATCAATGATCTAACACATATATATATATAAGTGTATAACGAATCAAAAGTTTTAACGAAGGAGTATCTTTTATTATATTTGTGCAAGCTTTCGAACTTTGCAGTTCTTCCACAGGCATGGATAGCACAGAAATACTACCATTATTTTGAAAAATTGGTAGTATATCTGTGCTATCCATGCCTGTGGAAGAACTGCAAAGTTCGAAAGCTTGCACAAATATAATAAAAGATACTCCTTCGTTAAAACTTTTGATTCGTTATACACTTATACCAATTGTACGGAGTTTACCTGTAGAAATATATATATATATGTACCAAAGGTGGATCAAGAGGAGTTATGAAATCGAATCCGACCCTGTATTGATGAGGGCCATAGCCCGAACCCATAGTATACAAGTTGGCTTTCGTCTATATTTGTCAAAACTGGTGCTCTGACCCATTCTTTATCTCCAACTATGCGTTTTGTTACTGGGGCGATAATTCAAAATGATATTTTTCTTTATTTTTATACATTTTACAAAGAAGAGGTACTACCTTTAATACACGAATATCATTCTCCCGCAACTTTATGTTACATTTATATATCAGTATAAATATGGTTACAAGAGGTCATGGTTTGGTCGGGTGGTCAACATTGCCCTCCGTCATATTCTCGGCGTCATATACATGACAGAGTGTGAGTTATCAAAACAAATATAAATAATAAAGAAATTATTTTAAAAGTAGTTTTATATTTATTTATTCTCTTTCTCTTATATAGATGATGATCCAAATCTTCCCGTCGGTTGCTTCCTCCAAACTTGCCTCAATGTTCGAAGCAGTGCAAAGTGACATTGGAGTCAAATATAAATATGCAACATATTTCAGAATAACGGATAAAAACATTATTTTAGATTAATATTTGATATAACTAAAAGATAAGTTTCAAACGTGCATTAAACATGGTGAATCAATATAAAATATATATATATATATATTTCTATATATTTCTATGCTAGCGAACCCGGCCACGCGTTGCTGTGGCTAAATTGTAATATGTTAAATTAACATTATACTAAACTATTCAGTACAGTAAAGGTAATATTCACTTATAAAGATAAAAATGTTTTAGCCAATCTAAAGCCCTATGGGATTGAGAATGGAACGTTACGTTAAAATTTGAAAGTCATTTTTATATATATAGATAATATAGCCCTTCATTGTAATCATTGATTAGAATCACTGCATTAATAAATGTCAGTGAACTCGTCTATATGTATTGTTTTTTGTTTTCGAGATATTCTAATAGAACGTTCTCACATTTTCTGTAAAATATTTATATATGCACAAACACAGAATATAATCACTATGTCTTAATTTCTCTATAATTATTGTTATAAATATTATTCTAAAATAATTCGCCAGAAATCGTCCTGATAGTATACTAAACAACTTCCCAAAGTTTCATGGCAAAGATCTAAAATAAAATAAGACTTTTAATACTTTCCTACAATATTAAAAAGAGGGGGGCTTAGGTGTTTAAAATGTAAAATGTGCTCTAAATAGTATTACATAGAGCCTTCATAACAAACATATTTAAAATAAACCAATCAAAATATAATAATGCTGTAAAAACAGACCTTGCTACAATAATATAAAAGAAACGAAAATAAAAAAAAATACCCACGCTGAGCCTCGAACCTAGGTTTGTTACAAATATTATTAAAAAATTGTTTATGCTAACTTTTTATTTTAAAAAGCCTACATTTTATATAAAATAATATTTTTAATAATTTGCTACAATAATATAAAAGAAATGAAAAAAAAACACCCACGCTGAGCCTCGAACCTAGGTTGCGGGGGTACGAAGCTGTGTACCTAACCTATAGGCTAAGCTTGACGTTACAAATAAGCTCATGCGAGGCTATTTCAGGCCATACGTCTGCCGCGAGGGGGCGCTGATTGCGAGTGAATCTACGTTTTATCGTAAATAAAAATGCAACGAAAGGTTATTTCTAAAGAGTAATTAGCCAGAAACCATCCCGGTAGTATACTAAACATCTTCCCAAAGTTTCATCACGATTGGTTGATAAATATTATTCTAAAATAATTCGCCAGAAATCGTCCTGATAGTATACTAAACAACTTCCCAAAGTTTCATGGCAAACATCTAAAATAAAATAATACTTTTAA
The DNA here is from genome assembly GCA_030710605.1 of Cordylochernes scorpioides. Classification (NCBI taxonomy): domain Eukaryota; kingdom Metazoa; phylum Arthropoda; class Arachnida; order Pseudoscorpiones; family Chernetidae; genus Cordylochernes; species Cordylochernes scorpioides. The sequence goes on along the minus strand of CP092863.1, from coordinate 54,018,753 downwards.
TACTTTGCTACAATATTAAAAAGAGGGGGCCTTAGGTGTTTAAAATGTAAAATGTGCTCTAAATAGTATTACATAGAGCCTTCATAACAAACATATTTAAAATAAACCAATCAAAATATAATAATGCTGTAAAAACAGACCTTGCTACAATAATATAAAAGAAACGAAAATAAAAAAAGACACCCACGCTGAGCCTCGAACCTAGGTTTGTTACAAATATTATTAAAAAATTGTTTATGTTAATTTTCATTTTAAAAGCCTACATTTTAAATAAAATAATATTTTTAATAATTTGTTACAATAATATAAAAGAAATGAAAAAAAAACACCCACGCTGAGCCTCGAACCGAGGTTGCGGGGGTACGAAGCTGTGTACCTAACCTATAGGCTAAGCTTGACGTTACTAATAAGCTCATGCGAGGCTATTTCAGGCCATACGTCTGCCGCGAGGGGGCGCTAATTGCGAGTGAATCTACGTTTTATCGTAAATAAAAATGCAACGAAAGGTTATTTCTAAAGAGTAATTAGCCAGAAACCATCCTGGTAGTATACTAAACATCTTCCCAAAGTTTCATCACGATTGGTTGATAAATATTATTCTAAAATAATTCGCCAGAAATCGTCCTGATAGTATACTAAACAACTTCCCAAAGTTTCATGGCAAACATCTAAAATGAAATAAGACTTTTAATACTTTGCTACAATATTAAAAAGAGGGGGCTTAGGTGTTTAAAATGTAAAATGTGCTCTAAATAGTATTACATAGAGCCTTCATAACAAACATATTTAAAATAAACCAATCAAAATATAATAATGCTGTAAAAACAGACCTTGCTACAATAATATAAAAGAAACGAAAATAAAAAAGACACCCACGCTGAGCCTCGAACCTAGGTTTGTTACAAATATTATTAAAAAATTGTTTATGTTAATTTTTATTTTAAAAAGCCTACATTTTAAATAAAATAATATTTTTAATAATTTGCTACAATAATATAAAAGAAATGAAAAAAAAAACACCCACGCTGAGCCTCGAACCTAGGTTGCGGGGGTACGAAGCTGTGTACCTAACCTATAGGCTAAGCTTGACGTTACAAATAAGCTCATGCGAGGCTATTTCAGGCCATACGTCTGCCGCGAGGGGGCGCTGATTGCGAGTGAATCTACGTTTTATTGTAAATAAAAATGCAACGAAAGGTTATTTCTAAAGAGTAATTAGCCAGAAACCATCCCGGTAGTATACTAAACATCTTCCCAAAGTTTCATCACGATTGGTTGATAAATATTATTCTAAAATAATTCGCCAGAAATCGTCCTGATAGTATACTAAACAACTTCCCAAAGTTTCATGGCAAACATCTAAAATAAAATAATACTTTTAATACTTTGCTACAATATTAAAAAGAGGGGGCCTTAGGTGTTTAAAATGTAAAATGTGCTCTAAATAGTATTACATAGAGCCTTCATAACAAACATATTTAAAATAAACCAATCAAAATATAATAATGCTGTAAAAACAGACCTTGCTACAATAATATAAAAGAAACGAAAATAAAAAAAGACACCCACGCTGAGCCTCGAACCTAGGTTTGTTACAAATATTATTAAAAAATTGTTTATGTTAATTTTCATTTTAAAAAGCCTACATTTTAAATAAAATAATATTTTTAATAATTTGTTACAATAATATAAAAGAAATGAAAAAAAAACACCCACGCTGAGCCTCGAACCGAGGTTGCGAAGCTGTGTACCTAACCTATAGGCTAAGCTTGACGTTACTAATAAGCTCATGCGAGGCTATTTCAGGCCATACGTCTGCCGCGAGGGGGCGCTGATTGCGAGTGAATCTACGTTTTATCGTAAATAAAAATGCAACGAAAGGTTATTTCTAAAGAGTAATTAGCCAGAAACCATCCTGGTAGTATACTAAACATCTTCCCAAAGTTTCATCACGATTGGTTGATAAATATTATTCTAAAATAATTCGCCAGAAATCGTCCTGATAGTATACTAAACAACTTCCCAAAGTTTCATGGCAAACATCTAAAATGAAATAAGACTTTTAATACTTTGCTACAATATTAAAAAGAGGGGGCTTAGGTGTTTAAAATGTAAAATGTGCTCTAAATAGTATTACATAGAGCCTTCATAACAAACATATTTAAAATAAACCAATCAAAATATAATAATGCTGTAAAAACAGACCTTGCTACAATAATATAAAAGAAACGAAAATAAAAAAGACACCCACGCTGAGCCTCGAACCTAGGTTTGTTACAAATATTATTAAAAAATTGTTTATGTTAATTTTTATTTTAAAAAGCCTACATTTTGAATAAAATAATATTTTTAATAATTTGCTACAATAATACAAAAGAAATGAAAAAAAAAACACCCACGCTGAGCCTCGAACCTAGGTAGCGGGGGTACGAAGCTGTGTACCTAACCTATAGGCTAAGCTTGACGTTACAAATAAGCTCATGCGAGGCTATTTCAGGCCATACCTCTGCCACGAGGGGGCGCTGATTGCGAGTGAATCTACGTTTTATCGTAAATAAAAATGCAACGAAAGGTTATTTCTAAAGAGTAATTAGCCAGAAACCATCCCGGTAGTATACTAAACATCTTCCCAAAGTTTCATCACGATTGGTTGAGCGATGTAGAAGATTATCACTGACGAACGGACGGACGGACGGACGGACGGACCAACGGACCAACAAATATCCATTTATAAAAAGCAACGAAAGGTTATTTCTAAAGAGTAATTAGCCAGAAACCATCCGGGTCAGTGATAATCTTCTACATCGCTCAACTAATCGTGATGAAACTTTGGGAAGATGTTTAGTATACTACCGGGATGGTTTCTGGCTAATTACTCTTTAGAAATAACCTTTCGTTGCATTTTTATTTACGATAAAACGTAGATTCACTCGCAATCAGCGCCCCCTCGCGGCAGACGTATGGCCTGAAATAGCCTCGCATGAGCTTATTTGTAACGTCAAGCTTAGCCTATAGGTTAGGTACACAGCTTTGTACCCCCACAACCTAGGTTCGAGGCTCAGCATGGGTGTTTTTTTTTTTTTCATTTCTTTTATATTATTGTAGCAAATTATTAAAAATATTATTTTATTTAAAATGTAGGCTTTTTAAAATAAAAATTAACATAAACAATTTTTTAATAATATTTGTAACAAACCTAGGTTCGAGGCTCAGCGTGGGTGTCTTTTTTTATTTTCGTTTCTTTTATATTATTGTAGCAAGGTCTGTTTTTACAGCATTATTATATTTTGATTGGTTTATTTTAAATATGTTTGTTATGAAGGCTCTATGTAATACTATTTAGAGCACATTTTACATTTTAAACACCTATTCAGTACAGTAAAGGTAATATTCACTTATAAAGATAAAAATGTTTTAGCCGATCTAAAGCCCTACTGGATTGAGAATGGAACGTTACGTTAAAATTTGAAAGTGATTTTTATATATATAGATAATATAGCCCTTCATTGTAATCATTGATTAGAATCACTGCATTAATAAATGTCAGTGAACTCGTCTATATGTATTGTTTTTTGTTTTCGAGATATTCTAATAGAACGTTCTCACATTTTCTGTAAAATATTTGTATATGCACAAACACAGAATATAATCACTATGTCTTAATTTCTCTATAATTATTGTTATAAATATTATTCTAAAATAATTCGCCAGAAATCGTCCTGATAGTATACTAAACAACTTCCCAAAGTTTCATGGCAAACATCTAAAATGAAATAAGACTTTTAATACTTTGCTACAATATTGAAAAGAGGGGGGCTTAGGTGTTTAAAATGTAAAATGTGCTCTAAATAGTATTACATAGAGCCTTCATAACAAACATATTTAAAATAAACCAATCAAAATATAATAATGCTGTAAAAACAGACCTTGCTACAATAATATAAAAGAAACGAAAATAAAAAAGACACCCACGCTGAGCCTCGAACCTAGGTTTGTTACAAATATTATTTAAAAATTGTTTATGTTAATTTTTATTTTAAAAAGCCTACATTTTAAATAAAATAATATTTTTAATAATTTGCTACAATAATATAAAAGAAATGAAAAAAAAAAACACCCACGCTGAGCCTCGAACCTAGGTTGCGGGGGTACGAAGCTGTGTACCTAACCTATAGGCTAAGCTTGACGTTACAAATAAGCTCATGCGAGGCTATTTCAGGCCATACGTCTGCCGCGAAGGGCGCTGATTGCGAGTGAATCTACGTTTTATCGTAAATAAAATTGCAACGAAAGGTTATTTCTAAAGAGTAATTAGCCAGAAACCATCCCGGTAGTATACTAAACATCTTCCCAAAGTTTCATCACGATTGTTTGAGCGATGTAGAAGATTATCACTGACGAACGGACGGATGGACGGATGGACCAACGGACCAACAAACATCCATTTATAAAATGCAACGAAAGGTTACTTCTAAAGAGTAATTAGCCAGAAACTATCCCGGTAGTATACTAAACATCTTCCCAAAGTTTCATCACGATTGGTTGAGCGATGTAGAAGATTATCACTGACGAACGGACGGACGGACGGACCAACGGACCAACAAACATCCATTAATAAAAATGGATGTTTGTTGGTCCGTTGGTCCATCCGTCCGTCCGTCCGTCCGTTCGTCAGTGATAATCTTCTACATCGCTCAACCAATCGTGATGAAACTTTGGGAAGATGTTTAGTATACTACCGGGATAGTTTCTGGCTAATTACTCTTTAGAAATAACCTTTCGTTGCATTTTTATTTACGATAAAACGTAGATTCACTCGCAATCAGCGCCCCCTCGCGGTAGACGTATGGCCTGAAATAGCCTCGCATGAGCTTATTTGTAACGTCAAGCTTAGCCTATAGGTTAGGTACACAGCTTCGTACCCCCGCAACCTAGGTTCGAGGCTCAGCGTGGGTGTTTTTTTTTTTCATTTCTTTTATATTATTGTAGCAAATTATTAAAAATATTATTTTATTTAAAATGTAGGCTTTTTAAAATAAAAATTAACATAAACAATTTTTTAATAATATTTGTAACAAACCTAGGTTCGAGGCTCAGCGTGGGTGTCTTTTTTTATTTTCGTTTCTTTTATATTATTGTAGCAAGGTTTGTTTTTACAGCATTATTATATTTTGATTGGTTTATTTTAAATATGTTTGTTATGAAGGCTCTATGTAATACTATTCAGAGCACATTTTACATTTTAAACACCTAAGCCCCCCTCTTTTTAATATTGTAGCAAAGTATTAAAAGTATTATTTTATTTTAGATGTTTGCCATGAAACTTTGGAAAGTTGTTTAGTATACTATCAGGACGATTTCTGGCGAATTATTTTAGAATAATATTTATCAACCAATCGTGATGAAACTTTGGGAAGATGTTTAGTATACTACCGGGATGGTTTCTGGCTAATTACTCTTTAGAAATAACCTTTCGTTGCATTTTTATTTACGATAAAACGTAGATTCACTCGCAATCAGCGCCCCCTCGCGGCAGACGTATGGCCTGAAATAGCCTCGCATGAGCTTATTTGTAACGTCAAGCTTAGCCTATAGGTTAGGTACACAGCTTCGTACCCCCGCAACCTAGGTTCGAGGCTCAGCGTGGGTGTTTTTTTTTTTTTTCATTTCTTTTATATTATTGTAGCAAATTATTAAAACTATTATTTTATTTAAAATGTAGGCTTTTTAAAATAAAAATTAACATAAACAATTTTTTAATAATATTTGTAACAAACCTAGGTTCGAGGCTCAGCGTGGGTGTCTTTTTTATTTTCGTTTCTTTTATATTATTGTAGCAAGGTCTGTTTTTACAGCATTATTATATTTTGATTGGTTTATTTTAAATATGTTTGTTATGAAGGCTCTATGTAATACTATTTAGAGCACATTTTACATTTTAAACACCTAAGCCCTCCTCTTTTTAATATTGTAGCAAAGTATTAAAAGTCTTATTTTATTTTAGATGTTTGCCATGAAACTTTGGGAAGTTGTTTAGTATACTATCAGGACGATTTCTGGCGAATTATTTTAGAATAATATTTATAACAATAATTATAGCGAAATTAAGACATAGTGATTATATTCTGTGTTTGTGCATATATAAATATTTTACAGAAAATGTGAGAACGTTCTATTAGAATATCTCGAAAACAAAAAACAATACATATAGACGAGTTCACTGACATTTATTAATGCAGTGATTCTAATCAATGATTACAATGAAGGGCTATATTATCTATATATATAAAAATCACTTTCAAATTTTAACGTAACGTTCCATTCTCAATCCCGTAGGGCTTTAGATCGGCTAAAACATTTTTATCTTTATAAGTGAATATTACCTTTACTGTACTGAATAGTTTAGTATAATGTTAATTTAACATATTACAATTTAGCCACAGCAACGCGTGGCCGGGTTCGCTAGTATGTATATATTTAGAGAGAGAGAGTAGTGGATATGATTAAGAGGTGTTTATAGAATCAGGCGTGTAAATCATGTTTCTCCAAACCCGACCAATAAATTTCTGGTGTCCAATATTATGTTTTCCAAGAGCAAATTGATTATTCAAAGAAAATGTTTAACTATTCGCAAACACTATTTTTAAAGTGTATTAAATAACTTATCGCCCTCTATCCCTAAAATTATATTTTAAAAATATTATAACTATAATTATTTTAGAATATATATAATTTAATTTATTTCTACAGCCTTTATCCTGCAATGAATATATTTTGAAAGATGGACGGCATGACTCATCAGTGGTGGAAGAAATGTCCTAAATTTAAACTATATTATTATGTTAAAGAAAATAAAACTCAGTTTGTTTATTAATTTCAATTATCATACATTCCATGCAATGCTGTGATTTTCATCTAATAAATATCCAAAGCCTCTTTCATCATTCAGATGTACAAAGTTCAATTATATTGCGAAATGAGAGTTTTGAATATTTTGAGTCAAAACAATATTTTTGAAGAACATTTGTTGGTTTGGGACAAATAAAGCAACATTATTTATTTCAATGTTAGTTTCTTGTAAGCTAGGACTTCTATGCAGACGATATGTCTGATGTGTCAATGCAAAAATCATATTTACTTCCCTAAATATTATCCCTCATATTTTCATTTCAATCGTAGACCAGTAATAAATTAAGATGTTTTCAATATTCGTAAAAATAAAATAGACTTGCGTTCGAAGAGCGAATTTGTCTTCAAAACATTTACAAATTCAGTTTTTCCTTTTATATAGTAGTAGACACAAATAACTTGTTGTTAATCAGGATGATTAAATTATTCACACCGAACAAACTCATCTGCTTCGAAAGAAGTTGACATCACAGTCATAGGAAGAATGACTGAAAATAACAAGTTTAAATACATGCTATGATTTCTTTGGACTCGTATAAAAGAGGCTAAACTGACAAGATAATCCCTATTGAAATATAAATATCATATCGCTAGAAACTCCAGAAGAGAAGATTAGGGAATAACAATATATTGGTGTGAATCAAATTATAAATTACGAACCATCTGTGATAGAATTCAATTCAAACGCAATATGTGTGTTTATTTACTTTCTAGAAAGAGCCTAAATAAAGTTTAAAAGTTATTATTTGAAACCTGACAGATATGATATTCCACCACACAACTTCAATCTTTAGTTGCCTTATAGAAGGGTATTTTCCACAATTTCGTCAAGTTTCAAAAAAAAGTAAACTTTAACCTTTATAATTATCATTTTTTAAAGAAAGAAGCGTATTAGGAATTATTGGAATATAAATATCTATGCTATATCGCAATGGTCAAATTCATCGTTTTAACATGAACTCCCGCACAAAAATAACATTTAATAATAATGAAGCTCTTAAAACAAAGTATTCTATAACGAAACTCTTGATAAGGAAAAACTTTTCAGAACTAAACACTTAATAACGAAAATCTTCATATGAGCAATTTTTTTAAATCTTTTAAAGTAACGTCTATATTTTGATGCACTCTCTATAACAATAAAATTATAACAAAATCTTTTTATCATTACAGACATTATTTAACTTCAAAGAAACACAATTTTGACACTATAACAACAAATCCTTTATACCTTAAAAATATTTCGGGCTATCTAATTTCGTTAGAGATTCAAAACTGTATTTTAAATAGGAAAATATAGGTTGCTGGTTATGAATATCGGCTAGGTATGTATTTTAGAAATGTACGTATAGGTCCATGCCACAATAACTAATCCTTTAAAACAGAACTGGCTTATATCTGATCCACGACCTCCTGAAGCCATCGGTGGCAACGAGCCAAGTCCCCCCACTCAGAAATTCCACCAGTGCTCTGACCATTTGTAGCAGACCACAAGGAGGAGTGTAAAAAACATAAGCCCAATCGATGAATATCATTAAGGAAATGGATCTTTGAAAATATTTCCCGGGGAATGTGTCTGGTAATGACTTTTTGTGATTTATTTCCTGGGGGGGGGTGTTGAACACCTTTAAGTTCTAGAACAATCCTTAACGAATTACAGGATAAGGATTTTAAAGTTGCGCAATTATTTTCCTTTAAATATTAATCTTCCCTTATAAATTCCAGTAGACCTCTCACGTGTCTAGTGAGCAACCATTTCTGAGAATGAACACTCTTGTAAAATCAAAACCTACTAGTATACTAATCCTATTCGACCTCCAATGAAAGACAGAAGAGACCTCCAGAAGAGACAAGAGTATCCATGCTTAAATGGATGTTTCATTTAACGCGCTGATCCAAAGGCTTCTTGTGTAATGATCCAAAATAGACGAGTGCATTGCCGTTTATCATGTCGCAACTACAGGGTAAGATGAAGTTGCAACGTACATGGTATGATCAAAATGTTCGGGGAATTAGTCAAAAAAAAAATCTGAAAGAGTTTTCGAAAAATAAAAATTAACATCATAATCACGAGACCTCGTTCTCTACTATAAAATATTTATGTCTTTTCGATATCTCAAATATTAAAAATTTTATAAGCATTTTTTAAAGAAAAGACTCAAAGGCGCGGCGTTTTTTTTTTTTTTTTTACAATGGATCTTAGAGGAAGGGGAAAAGAAGGAAAGGGTTAATGCCTGCGAAGATTAGCTATTGAACATCCATGAAGATCCAAACTTCCTCACAAAGGTGATTACTGGTGATTAAACCTGGTTCTATGGGTATGACCCAGAGACCAAACGACAATCGAGCCAATGGCTCCCGAAAAATGCCCCCAAACCGAAAAAAGCAAGAATATCTAAGTCAAAAACAAAGGTTCCATTGGTGACTTTTTTCGATCACCAAGATTTACTCCCGTAAACGGCGTAAAATCTTAGGATACACGTGTTGATTAATTTTCCCATCAATAAGGAAGAAACGACCGGAAAAGTGGATCTCGGCCGAATGGATGCTTCATCACGAATGCCTCAGCACACAGAGCTCTTTCCGTGGGTGCTTTTTTGACTAAAAATAGCATGTTGACAATGCCTCATCCCCTGTACTCGCCTGATTTAGCACCAAATGACTTATTTCTCTTTCCTAGAATGAAGTCAGTTCTAAAAGGACATAGATTTGATACCGTTAATGCCATAAAGGAAAAATCGCTGAGCGTTTTGAGGGGCTTAACTTCTGATGAATTTTCTGGGTGCTTCCAGACCTGGGAAATTAGAATGAAACGCTGTATAAATTCCCTCGAACAGTATTTTGAGGAATATTAACCATTTTTTTGTATATATTCATCTAATAAATCTTTTATGACCCATTTCCCCGAATTTTATTATCATACCTTGTATATACAAAAGAGGATATCTAATCCATATAGCTGTGTAAATGGTACTATATTAAATATATATATATATATATTAAAACAATAGGTATATGTAAATAATATCCTATTCTCTTTCGTTTATATATAGTTTCACCCTAACCGTATGCATTTGCTATGATTTGATGAAGGAGGAGATGCCCAAATGCTTGTTTTCAAATTAAAAGAAAAAAAACGTTCTATCAAAATGTCTATATTAGCCTTTACTTAAAAGGACTTCATAGAATTTTTAAGTTCCCTGTTTTTTAGGCTATGGTCTCTCATGAAAGGATCTATGGTAGAAGATTCCCTTTGTCTTTCAGTCAAAATAAAATAAACGATGTTATAAAGTAACGATCTTATATAGAGATAAGTAACTTATGAGTTCTCTTAATGGAGGTTTAGAAACATCTTCTTTTTATAACGTCAGTTCAATATTCATATGGAAATAAATTGGTGCAAATTTCCAGTGCTACAACCAAAAGAAACTGATGGAATGTCATGAAACTTGGCCTAAATTTTATAGGCTTATACATAGACTAAATGCTTTTTTAAAAATAAAACTGTGTCCTCAATTTACCAATAGGTTAAAAATAAACAACAATGAGAAAATCTTGGATTTTATTGAAAAATTATTTAGAAAAAAAAACGCAATATTTCAAGAGACCGAACCTATTTCTTTGTGAGGAGTTCACGGATTATATGTATTACTTTCTATGTGAAATTTTGGTGGGTTTTTCTGAAGTCGTATTTTATGAATGGTACTTTCTAAGATTTATATTTATAATTTATGCTGTTCTTGTGAATTATGGAGGAACAACTCTTTAAGAGAATATTTCTGCTTTTTGGGAATGTTAAAAATAGTATAAAAGTCATAATATGCTAAATTCAGGTGGTTAAATTGAGGAAAGATTTTCCAGATCTTTTATAATGTTTTTTTTTTTGTTTTCGCGCATCTTTGGCTTTAAATACCCTTTCTTTGATTTTGTTCAAGAAGCCTCAGAACCAACTATTCCTGTCGGTAAACTACAGGCTGCACCACGTTACCAAGAGCCAAAAAGACTGAAACGCCTACGTGGTTGGCTTTCCTTGAATTTTCAAAAAAAGTGTACTCACCCAATATTCTGGAATAATTAAAAAATCAACGAGTGGTTGATATTTATTCCGAAATATGGCGCAATTCAATAGCAACATTCGAATGCACGATCAGAAGATGCCTTTTTTTTTAATTAAACCACCTGATCCCAATACAATTTCTCACCTTTATAATTTTATACGTATATAAATATATTATTATAGGTTAAACCATCTCAATTGCTGTTTAATAAAACAAATTTTGAACACTACTTTTTATAATTAATAAAGACTCAAAATCTGTGAAAATACTTCTTAATTAGGCAAAAGTAGCATTTAGAAATATATTATCACTAGACGGGTGTCCCGGGCTTCGCCGGGATTGACCCGTGTGCATATCTACCCGAGTGATATATATTTAGATAAGATTTTTATTTTATAATTGTTTGTTATTAGCATTATCTATTTGTTTGTATCAGCATAATTTAATCTAATCTTTGATAGAGGGCGCTGTTCGTGAGCTAAGTAATATAATTTGAATATATAGTTTTAATAATTGATTTATATATTTTTTAAAATAGCCTATCGTCTTCCCCGTATTTTTTTACCTATGTATTGAAATTTTGGTTTGAATTAGTGAACTACTGCGAATTTGTATACCGGACATACAAACAAACAAACATAAACATTGATTTATATATATATATATAGAAGATATACATTATTTTGGCTACAAAATATCTGTTAATTATAAATTATTTTTCTCTCTTCGCCTCACTATCTAATTATTCAGTACAATGCTTAACTTGAAACATTCAAGGCATCTATTGGTTCCCTACAATATCACACCTATTAGTTGAGCCAATTCCACTTTAAAATAAATATGCTAACAGTTTTATATTCCTTTCAAGTTACAATATATGTATTGGGATATAAATGACAAAATTAATATCAAACAAAAATGTGTTATACATAATATAAAATACAGAAATATACCAAATTCGTGAAATATGTTCATTCATGTTTATTGTCCACTTGAAAAAAATCTGAAGAGAGCAACAGTTATTGGAATTCTAAATTTTAAATATTTTTTGTTATTCAAAGGCTTCAATGATGCATATATGAGACTCTTTAATCTTTACCGAATGTTGTGTCTCTATCTATATGTTCTGTGTTATAGAACCATTTGCATAGTTATTATTTTACTTATTGGTGCTATAAGGTGTATATTAGGTAAGCAGTCCAGAATTAGCAGTTAAGTAATCCAGAGCTCAGTAGTCTGGTTACTTTAGACGCCATGTTTCTTTTGTAGTCTCAATTTGGCAATAATTGCTCAAGAGTTGGATCGTAGTACAGCAGCGCGAAACGACAACCAAAAACAATTTTAAAACTATTTTTTTTCAGTGTTTTTCTCAAACACTTTATTTTACGTAAAAAATAGTACAAAAGTGAAATTTTACTTAGATCAGGTGGATACATTTTAAAAAGGCATCTCCTGATTGTACAAATAAAAGTACTAATGGCTTGCGCCATCTTTCGGAATAAATGTTAACTTATATTTTTAATAATATTGTCAAAGTAATGAAGGTGACGAGTCGTTTGGGTAGAATAAAATAATAATTTATTAGATGACTTTAAATAGTTTATAAGTTTGAGGGATAAAAAGAAATAGAGGTAAACTAAGTTAAATGGATAAAAATAATGGTAAATTAAGGAAGTAATGTCAGAGACCCAAACGGCTGGCGATCGGCTCCACCCCTCAAGATGGCGACTATTGTTTACCAACTTCCCGCCTAGCGTGCCCGCCGTCTATCGGAGCTTAGGTGCATAACACTTGCCAAGCTGACAGCGCGCGCCACCTATCGGGGCTTAGGTGCATAACATTCGCCAAGCTGCCGATGTATTATTTACAGTTACAAGCTATGTACATTTTTGGTTATGACATTACTCCCCTTTTCAAAAATAAGCAGCGACCCGCTGCTTAAAAAAAAAATTCTACACTCTGAGATCAGTCCTGTGTTTGTTCTTCTGGGCTTCTGTATGGTTTCATCCGCAGGACGTGGACGATGTCTTTGATATTCCGTTGTCGGGGTCTCCTCTCCAAGGCCTCTACTTCATAAGTTACTTCAGATAGTTGTCTCACAACTTTATAGGGGCCGAAGTATCTTTTAAGTAGCTTCTCCGACAGTCCTTGTTTACGCACAGGTGTGTACACGCACACAAGGTCTCCCGCGCGGTACTGGACAGGTCTGTGGCTTTTGTCGTATCGAGATTTGTCTTTTTCTTGCGCCTTCAAAATGTTCAAACGGGCCAGCTGGCGTGCGTCCTCGGCATTTGTTACCAAACACTCCACGTAATCTTCCAGATTAGCTTCCTCTCTATACGTCAGGATGGTGTCCAATGGGGTCTCGACATCGCGTCCGTATACAAGATAGAAAGGGCTAAACCCAGTGGTTTCCTGTTTGACGGTGTTATAGGCAAAAGTTACGTAAGGGAGAACTGAGCCCCAGTTTCTTTGGTCTACGTCAACATACATAGACAGCATGTCACCAAGTGTCTTGTTGAGTCTCTCGGTCAGGCCATTTGTTTGGGGGTGGTAGGCAGAAGTAAAGCGATGTGCGGTTCCACAGAGGTTGTTAATCTCCCGTATTGTGTGAGATATAAACGTTCGACCTCGGTCTGAAATCAATTCTCTTGGGGCTCCATGTTTAAGGATCACGTCTTCTACTATAAATTTTCCAACTTCTTCCGAACTTCCATTTGGTATGGCTTTGGTCATACATACCTTGTTAGATCGTCTGTCGCGACCACGGTCCATTTATTGCCATCGTTCGAGGTAGGGAATCTTCCTAACAAATCTATCCCTATTTTCTGAAAAGGTCGTGCAACCGGCGGAATTGGCACAAGTTGTCCTAGTGGACGTTCGGTAGAACCTTTTCGCCGTTGACATTCTCGACAATGAGCCACATATTGTCGCACAGATCTATGCAATCCGGGCCAGAAATATTTTCTTCTAACGCGGTCGTATGTTTTTGCAAATCCCAGGTGTCCCGCCATTGGTGCATCGTGGGCTTCCCTCAAAATGTCAACCCTCATTTGTTTGGGCACTACTAAGAGCCAAGGTTTGCCCATGGGATCGTAGTTTTTGCAGTAGAGGATGCCGTCGATTATTTTGTATCCACTTTCGGAATCAATTTCCTGAATTATTTTTTTGGTCTGGACATCGCTTCTTTGCTCTTTTCTTATGTCGGTAATTGAAGACAATTCTGGTATGTTGTCGTCGTTGGATTGGGGGAGAGGACTTCTTGAGAGGCAATCCGCATCTTGGTGTCTTTTACCATTCTTATACACAATAGATATGTCGAACTCTTGAAGTCGCAATGCCCATCTGGCTAGCCTTCCCGATGGATCCTTTACATTAGCTAGCCAACACAGGGAATGATGGTCGGAGACGACGGTGAAGTGTTTTCCAAACAAATATGGTCTGAACTTGTAAATGGCCCAAACTACAGCCAGGCATTCCCTCTCCGTCGTGGAATAATTTCTTTCTGCGGCGTTAAGGGTTCTTGATGCATGGGCGATAGGCTTTTCTTTTCCTTCTACCAGTTGGGTTAACACTGCTCCGAGGCCATATCCACTCGCGTCGGTATGTACAAGTGTCTCAGCATCTTCTTTAAATTGGCCAAGCACAGGATCGGTAGTTAGGGCTGATTTTAATATTTGGAAAGGTTGTTCTTCTTCGTTAGACCAAAAGAACTTCACGTTATTCCTCAGGAGGTCGTGCAACGGCTTTGCTTTATTTGCAAAATCTTTCACAAATCGCCTGTAATATGAACACAATCCCATGAAGCTTCTTACTTCAGTTTCTGTTTTTGGAGTCGGGAAATTTGTAATTGCTCCAATTTTGTCGAGATCAGGGCTAATGCCGCTTTCTGTAACCAGATGCCCTAACACTTTGATTTCTCTTGACCCAAAACGGCACTTCTCATGATTAATACACAAGCCTGCTTGCTGGATGCATCTGAGAACTTTCCCTAGGCGTTCAATATGTTCTTTAAAGGATGTAGCATAAACAATTATATCGTCTAAATAACAAAGACAAATTGTCCATTTCAATCCTGCTAGTAGCTTGTCCATCATTCTTTCGAATGTTGCCGGTGCATTACATAGACCGAAGGGCATCACCCGGAACTCATATAAGCCATCAGGGGTGATGAAAGCTGTCTTTTCCCGATCTTCCTCGTCGATTTCTATTTGCCAGTATCCTGTACGTAGGTCCATGCTGGAAAAGAATTTAGCTCCTGTTAAGCTATCCAAAACATCATCATTTCTAGGTAAAGGATACACATCCTTTTTGGTGACCTTGTTAAGCTTTCGGTAGTCTACGCAAAATCTCCAAGACCCATCTTTCTTTTTAACCAAAACTACTGGAGACGACCAAGGACTTTCGGACGGTTGTACAACTCCCATCTTTATCATTTTATCAACTTCAGTTTGTATAGCTCGTCTTTCGACAGGAGACACCCGTTATGGTCGTTGTTTAATAGGACGGTTGTCTGAGGTGTCGATTTTATGTTTCACATTGGAGGTTGTACTAAATGATTTTCTCTCAAAATCAAAAACCTCCGAGTACTTTTCTAGACATTCTGCAATCATTGACTTTTGTTCTTTATCTAATCTCTCGTCTACCAGAGATAAGATTTGTTGGCGTCTATCCTCTCTCTTAATGTTTGATTGAGTTTTCTCGTCTTCAGCTGTGTCAACACTGTAGATTCCGCTACTTCCAATTTTCCTCAAGTATCCTACAAGCATACCAGCTGGGATTATTTGATTCTGAGAAGTCCCATTAGTTACCCATATCTCCCCTCTGCCGTGATGGAAGTTAATTATGGATGATGGTATGACCAATTATTTTTTTAAGATGAGATCTTTGCTTCCTTCTATCATTAGATCTTTTCCACCTCGAATCTCTTCGTTAATAACCGTGATTTTCTTAATTGAGCGAGCTGGAATAAAGCAGTCTTCTAACGCATGTGTAGGCAGATCTTCTTCTAGGCCGTCTTCACACTTTCCTTCAAATGTATTTCACCTCTTCCACAATCAATCACTGCACTTGTGGCTCGAAAGAAATCAAGACCAAGGATTATGTGATGGCTACATTCAGAGAAGACAACAAAAGTAAAATAAATCTCAAGTTCTTCAATCGACACTTTTAAGTTGCAGCGCCCTAGAGTTTCGATATGCTTCCTATTGGCGACTCTCAGTACAGGCCCTTTTTCTGCAAAGAACGGAATTTTCAAATATCGGCGAAAACTTTCCGAGATTACGGAATAATCGGCTCCAGAATCGACTAAGGCCTCAACATTCTGTCCATTTATGGTGATAACAACGTAGTTCCGTTTCATGTTCGCAGTTTTAATAGGGGGAGGATTTCTACTTTCGTCAGCGGCCTTACCTCCAGTCTCGGTCGCTCTCCTTAGTTTCCCTGGCTTAGGCGGCGAGGAGATTGACTGGATCGACGAGAGGGCGACGGCGTTGCGTTTCGTCTTGAGGGGGATCTTCCACGGCCAGGATAGGGCGACGGGTTTCGAAAGCGGCGATCTACAAACTCAACTTCTTCGGCATTTTGGTTGAACCAGGTGTTGTAATTATTGGAGTAGGCCGGCCTTCTTACCCTGGCTTCCTCGAAAACACGCCTTCTGTCTCGGCAATATCGGGCTACATGTCCCGGGCGACCGCAATGGAAACATATTGGAACGTTTTCGTGTGTCCTCCATTCATCAGTTCTTCTCTGTGGTGGTGTCTGGTTGGGTGCCGGTGTTCTTTGGTTCAGGAACTGCTGTCGTGGCGTCTGTTTGAATATTTGGGGTCGGTTAGAGTACTGCTGTCGTGGCATTGGCCTTTGAACGGGCTGCGAAATTGCAGACAGGTTCCTTTCAACTTCCTCTCGAATAATTAGATCCAGGGAAGATGGTTTGAGAGTGGCTGGCTCGGGATTCAAGGCATGGTGGATTTCTTCTCGGACGATACGTCTAATGAGGTCCTCCATGGATTCTAATTTTGCTGGGTTGATGGCGGCAGCATTCGGCAGTCTGTCAAAAACTATCCGCGTATTCACACGCTTTTTTTGAGATAGTTCGATTTTTCGACACCACCTTATAAACTCCTCGGTGGTGGCAATTTCAAAGGTTACAATTGCCCTGTAAATTTCTTCAGAGACCCCCTTGACTAAATGAGCAACTTTTTCATTTTCATTATGTTGGGATTAATTTGCCGACATAAATAGAGGACGTCTTGAATATACGCCTCACTAGACTCTCCCTTTCCTTGGGCCCTGGCTTTTAGTTTTTCTAAAAGCTGGTCTTTTTCGCTTGCGTAATGCCCAAAGACCTGAGACAACATTGTCTCAAAAAGTTCCCATGAGGTTATTTATTCCTCTACATTCTCGAACCAGACTTTGGCCGTTCCTGAGAGGAAGAAGAAAACATTTGCTAGGCACATGGAACTATCCCAGCAGTTGTAGCGAGCTACACGATGATACTCTTTCAACCATTTCTCCGGGCTTTGGCCCGGTTCCCCCGAAAATATAGAAGGGTTTCTAATATGTTTGAAGTGGTACTCACCCTGTGGGGTCTCTCTTTCTTCGTGTTGCATCTTAGAATATTCCAACGGGTTTAATCCTTGGATTCTACGACTTCTTCTTGTAGCTTGGGTAGCGAAGGGATGATCCAGCTTGTCTCCACCAGATGTCACAGTAATGAAGGTGACGAGTCGTTTGGGTAGAATAAAATAATAATTTATTAGATGACTTTAAATAGTTTATAAGTTTGAGGGATAAAAAGAAATAGAGGTAAACTAAGTTAAATGGATAAAAATAATGGTAAATTAAGGAAGTAATGTCAGAGACCCAAACGGCTGGCGATCGGCTCCACCCCTCAAGATGGCGACTATTGTTTACCAACTTCCCGCCTAGCGCGCCCGCCGTCTATCGGTGCTTAGGTACATAACACTTGCCAAGCTGACAGCGCGCGCCACCTATCGGGGCTTAGGTGCATAACATTCGCCAAGCTGCCGATGTATTATTTACAGTTACAAGCTATGTACATTTTTGGTTATGACAATATATTCAACGATTAGTTGTGATATTTATTCCGACAGTTTCTGCAAGCCATCGTTTTGTTACACGATCAGGAAATGCCTTTTTCTTACTTTATTTTATGCTCATGGAGAGAAATGCAGAAAATATGTCTATTTCCTATTAAACCTTTTCTAATAACAGGAATTTATTTTTCCTTTTGTGGACCTCGTGAGGTAAAACATCTCCACAGATTTTCCACTCTATCTAAAGATTATTCTCGAAAAAATTCCAAAAATTCCAAAAATATATATAACAAAAGTATATTCTTACAAATAAAACCATTATATTATTCGATATATCTTTAAGAACTATATAAAATAAACGTTATCTCAAGGTTTTAAAAATAAAAGTGTAAAATACTTATAACTAAAGAAATCTTTAGCCGTGAGTGTGAAGCGCGGATTCGCAGAATATTTTACCCTATATGGGGAGATTTTGACATTTTTGCGTTAGAAAAATCGTATTAAAATACGATTATGGGCGATATTTTTAGCCAAATGATTTAATTTTAGGATACAAATTAAAAATACAAATTAACTTAGGTAATAGTTTTCATTATTTTAGAAATAATTTTGTTTTAAAAACAATCCAACTGCCCGCAAAATATTCACACAAGTTTTACCGTTCCAGGGGCCAAAGGAGGTTGAGAGAGAGACGTCTATCCCAATACTACCTTTCCACCAACATTAGTAATTTAATTGAATATGCCGCTTATAAAGTTTCTTCCAGAATTATTCACAGGAGCGTGGTATTGAAAAAAATGTATTCATTTGTATTTTTTATTCCAATATTTGTCCTCCCAATTGGATCCTTAAATATTTGGCTTTCTGAAAACTAAAACAAATATCCATCTGATATATTTAAATTTAAAAGAATGGCTCGAAACTAATTGGTGTGTGACCAGTTTTTCGATTATTTCCCATTTGCGAAATGTTTGCTTTTAAATTTGAAAAATCATAAAACCTCTTTAATATCAAATAATATTTTTTAGGATATTTTTCTTGATGGCATTTCTAATTACGATTTGATATAAAAAAAAAAGATTACCTCCCTCTTCCAAATAGAGGTAAGAACTGACAGTCAAATATTTGTCATTTCTTCAACCTGACAGACAATACAATCTTATTCTCTAGGGCCTTGTTATACTCACCAATAACCACCTAGATTATAAATTTCCAATAAATAATTATGTGTGCATAAAGGTTTCATAATAAATATTCTCATGGAACAAAACTCAAGGAAGTTATACCTTTCACCATGTATATCAGAATTCAAACAATAACTCTGAAATATATTTGATACACAGTTGCCTTTATTGAAGACACACGAGATAACCAAGTGTAAACAAAATTGTCTTTGTCTCCTTCAAAAAGAAGACAGCCGGAGATATCAAATTATGAAACTTCTTTAAGTTTTTTCAATGATTGTACATATTTAGGATATAATATTATTGTTATATATTCTACCTGTTCTGTGCGCAGCTTTTTTATTTTCGCTCCTATATTCTAGCAGAATTGTCTGACCAGGTGGGCGTGAATATATATTTTTCCATTTTTCATAGTTGCGTTAAAATTGAATTATACTTTGTCTTTGATATTTCTGATGTATTTTTATATTCGAATCGCTGGCTCTTTGGAATGCGATTGTTTGTTCCGGCCCCGTGATTCTCCTTCTACTTAACCCGGATAGCAACATCAGACATCAAGGATTTAGAGTATTTGATTATATCACCTATTTATTCTATTCATAAAGCTATTGAAGTCTATTTATCTAATTTTATATTTAAAATTATATATATTATATATATCTAAAATAAATTTTAAATATCATATAAATTTATATACTAGCGGATGTGTACCCGGCTTCGCCCGGGTTTTATCCGGGTGAAAGTTTGCCTAACGAATATTATTGATAATAATATTCCGGAACACACATAATATTATGATAATAATGATAATAATTTTCGTTACATTATATATTCATATGATATATAAAATATATTTTCGAGCAAACATATCCACTCTCTCTACTGAATAGATTTTTAAAAATATATATACAAATAAAAATATCTAGAGATATATTACATGATCTTAGCCAAAAGGCCGAGAAACGTTATTTTATATATAGAGATGACCTGGCTTCGTGTGTCTTCTGCTCGAGTGAATGTTTCGCTGGTAGAATTTTGTTCCTGCCTACTAAAAATTATTATCTGGCTTCACCCGTGGTCTGCTTTAGTGAATATTCCCCTAAAGAATTTTTTTTATGTCAATCAAGCATGATACAGCAATATTGTCATAATCATTTCTGACTAAAAAATATTGTTGCTCAGTACTTGGTTAATTATATTTTTTCTTGGTTAAAGGTGCGACAAAAAACTCTTCCAGATTTAACTCTCTGTCCTGTTCAAATTTCAGCGAAATTAGTTACATATTGAGGGCGTGCATAGCCGACAAACATATATATGTTCCCGGCTTCCCCCAGTTTTTACCCGAATAAAAGTTTGCCTAAAGAACATTTGTTAAAACGATTCTAGAAAACATCCAATCCACCCATATATAGATTTATAAACGTATATAAATATTGTTATATATATATGCGTTTAATTATATTTTTAAAACACATAATTCTTTTTGAAAACATTTATTAAATTTTAAATAAGATATTTTCTTTAAATATATATTAATAATGAAATTCCAAGTTTTTTTACAACGTCATTGGAATTTTATATTACTAAATCCTCAAATTAAATATTAAATTGATTATACTTAGATCACATTTTAGCATTTCTACAATTTAAAAATGTAATTTCACCAGATTCCGCGAGAGGCGCTGCTTGTGAATGAAAGTAGAAAATTTGCAAATAAAATTGCAACGAATATTTATTTCAAATCAAATTCAAAGCAGAAACCTTCCCAGTAGTATAGTAAATAACTTCCTAAAGTTTCACGGCGATTGGATAATCTTACCTTTTAAAAACATTTATCATGTAAACAAACTACGTGTAAAATTATTAACCAATTAAATTCATTTATCGTCGCGATCAGTGCTGCGCCAAGCGGTAAAAGGCTGGAACTATCGCTTTTTGGTTTTACATTTTTAAAAAATCACATCAACCTTTTTAGTGTTTTGAATAGCCTATATGTTAAACGAAATCTTCAGCTACCTACATGCGAAATTTCATAATAATTGATTCTGTAGATTTTGCGCAACGCGATAACAAACATCGATTTTGGATTTCATTTTTATAGATCTAAAGGAAAGGATATATATCATTTTTAAATATAAAATTAGTTAAATAGACCTCAATAGATTTATGAATAGAATAAATAGGTGATATAATCAAACACTCTAAATCCTTGATGTCTGATGTTGCTATCCGGGTGAAGTAGAAGGAGAATCACGGCGCCGAATTAAATAATCGCATTCCAAAGAGCCAGCGATTAGAATATTGCCACGTGGAAAATTAGGGAAGATAAACTCCAGTATGACACAGCAATTTATTTAAGGCAAGAACAAACTATGAAAGATAAACAAAAGATAAGCAATACGGGAAGTTTACAGAGTAGTAAAATATAAACATAAAAATGATACTCTGTTTATACAAGTGTAAAATAATAAATACTTTGCTACAATATAAAAAGACATCAGAAATCTCAAAGACAAAGTATAATTCAATTTTAGCGCAACTATGAGAAATGGAAAAAAATATTATTCACACACCCACCTGACCAGACAATTCTCCTTGAATATAGGAGCGAATAAAAAAGCTTAAATATTAGTATCCAATAAGATCTTTAATTTTTTATATATTATATGCTATGTGTGTGAGACGCATTTGTGTGCGCTTCAAAAATACCTTAAACTATTATCTATAAACTAGAAGGGAATTCAATATGAACATTTTGAAATATCTGTAATTAGTTTTAGTGAATACATTTTGATATTTAATGTAATTTCATTGGTATGGTATGGGAAAATACACATTATTCTAATTCAATCGTGCCATTTCGGTTCTTTTGAAGAAGCCCTTATATATTATAAGTTTAATTGCTATCTATCGAGAAAATTGTAGCAATAATATTTTGGGAATGTGTTTCCTTTCACATATATCATCAAAAAATATCTCTACGAAGAGACCTTACTGTAATAATAAAAGTTGTTGAATGAGAGGGCTCGGCTCATAAGTGGTGAACCTTCTCAGCGGTTTCGCCAAATTTCTGTTTCTCAACTTTTAAAAATCACACAACATCTCTAATTGTTAAAGAATCTATTGCATTTTCGTACACCTAAAAAATGTAAATGGGAAAATTCCACTAATAAAGGAGCCTAAAATGTAACTTTCTTAATTATAAAACATGAGCATTTCTGAGAGAAAAGCAAATCTTACCCAATAATGTCGGTAGAAAATATTCTTACAGTCAAATCTCCAATATTACAAATTTATACCAAAATTATTTCTGATTTAAATCCTGAAATATGTTCCCCAAATTTACAAAAAGGATGATAAAAATATATGTAGTGTGTAAAAAAAAAAAGAATACAATTTTTGAGATGGAAAAAAAAATGTAGCAGCCACTGAGCTGAAGAAAGATGCTCCCATTAGAAACTGTTGGGGTCATGTGACAACAATGAACCAATAAAGGGATGAATAGCCTGGATACCATACTTGTTGCATATATTCTAGTAGGTAGAAGTGAAGATACTGATATATACAGGTTTTGTTGGAAAGAAATATTTTAAATATATAATATAAATAAATTTAATTCTTAATTAAATAATATGAATATGTTTATTTTAGTATAAAAATTATACCTTTTAATGAATTAAGTATTAAAATGTGAATATATTTATTTTCTCTATATGAATTATAAATTACAATTTCCTAAAAATATTTTTTGGGGATTCTCGCTTCATAACTTTTCAGGGAAAGCATATATGAACACTGATGCATCAACATTGCATTCGGAAAGGAGCCAAGGCAGAAAATGTCGGACATAGGCAATTTTCCTGCCCCTACCCACGTCAAGCATAGAAAGTCAAAAAGAAGAAATACCCCAGGATTGAAGACCAAACTGGTTTTGTGCAAAACTTACCAAAGGCTGCTACAATTGGACGGCCAGAAACGTTGAAGCGGAAAAAGCTTCCTTTTTTAATGCTTCAAAAATATCCTGACAGATTTCTAAATAAATCTTCCCTTCATGTCTAAAAGCCCGTTCCATTTTTTAGTTTACATATTTTACGATAAATTTATTTCCTTACATGTTCTATCTATATACCGCGGAGAAATATTCAATCTACAGCGGATCTTTAACAGAAAAGTGGGGGTATATTGTGTTAATGCAGTTTTTCTTCAATGAATTTTCAAACGCATTGATATATATTCAAATTATTTTGAAAATATTCAAATTGAATTAGAATTGTGGCTATATATGTAAATAATGTATATTACGAAAATCTACTTTAGAGAACAATTAAAACTTTTCATTCTAATATTTCTTTTGGCAGAACTTTCCAATTAAAATGCCATCAACACACAAACCCTTTTAGTTTTATATATGATAATCATGATAGAATTGTGAAAAACATTTAAAATTACAGAATATTTTCTCACAATGAGTTTCTTTTTATTTCGAAATGCTAGCTCTCAAATGATAATCGCTCTTCAACGGGCTTAATAAAAAACATCGACTATATCTTACAAGAAATATTTACAAATACATACGCGCGCAGCTTGGATATTTACAACTGAAAATTTAAAATTAATATGTAATTTAACAATGTTATGGAATATGTCTATTTTCATGTTTAGGGCATCCAGAACCTATAAAATTGATCTATTGATTTCTTCTAAGATATCTAAGGTATTGTGATGGTAAATCTATCTTCCTGTTTATGCTATTATATTCATTAGATATGAGATATTCTAAAAGTAACCTTTGATATTTGTTCTTAATATTCTTGTAGTGACATTTGGTTTCTGTTATGTTGAATTGATGACCCGTCTGAGCAATATGTTGATAAATTATAGAACGTTGGTCTTTTGTTCTGATATTTCTATTGTGTTCGTTAAGTCTAATTTGTATTGATCTTCAACCAATTCAACATAACATAACCCAAATGCCACTACAAAAATATTAAGAACAAATATCAAAGGTTACTTTTAAAATCTCTCATATCTAATGAACATAATAGCATAAACAGCAAGGTAGATTTACCATCACAATACCTTAGATATCTTAGAAGAAATCAATAGATATATTTTATAGGTTCTGGTTGCCCTAAAAATTAAAATAGACATATTTCATAACATTGTTAAATTACGTATCAATTTTAAAATTTCAGTTTAAAATATCCACGCTGCGCGCGTTTGTATTTGTAAATATTTCTTGTAAGATATAGTCGATATTTTTTAATGAGCCCGTTGAAGAGCGATTATCGCTTGAAAGCTAGCATCTTAAAATAAAAATAAACTTATTGTGAGAAAATATTTTGTAATTTTATATATGATATTCCTGTAAGATATTGTCAAATTAAGACATGCTATCCTATTAAGAAGGATATAAATAATCAATAATAAAATGCATACGAGGTCATACTTTATATAATTCATATTATAAATCATTATTTAGAAATGTAATAAGCTTAAATATTTTTTATTTTATTAGTAAATATAATTTGTATATCAATATGAGATTGTCGAGCCGGAGTAGGCGATATGACCATAATGGTACCAAACAGACTATAGAACCAAAAAATTCCTTCATTATCAACCTTCCACACACAACATTCGTTTCTATTATATCAAAGAACTTATAAAAATGTAGAGCAATCGAAGGAAGGATAAGATTGCCAAATAGGCTACCACTTCTGAAAGCCTCTTATAAAAAACTGGATTGGACTGAAAGGTATTTCTAGGAAAACCCTAATTTTTTTTATAAATATTTGTATAAACATTGAAATCACGATAAATAGCATCCATGGATACTATTGTGTTACTAAAAGAATATAGTTAATGAGATTAGATAGAATTTGTGCCTTTTTTTGTCAAGAAAACACAATGCAAAGATGTGGAAGCTAATGTGACTCCTGTGATACAAGAAGACTTTAATTACTGGCTATCTAAGATAACCACTAATCACATCATCGATAATAATGTCTCAAAATGTTTTCTCACCTTACCTATAGGAACTCGATTGATCAATCAAATAATATCACATCAAGACAAACTTTCGCTTACCCTTAAGGGCAACTAGAGCTTATACCAGGCTATAATTAGGGCTTATAGGCCTAATCTTTACGTAATGTAACACGTCACTTGTATAAAACTTATTCTACCTCCCCTGGGGCATTATTACACCTTATTAATAGCCTAGAGAGTTCGATGGAAAATAAAATATATTTAAGGATTTCTAAACTAAAATGATGAAAAGGTTTGTAAAGTTTCATTTATTTTTTAAATAAAAAATTCTAATATTTACAAAATTATTTATAACACGGAAGAATACAAAGCTGCTGTAGGTGATATCATTAAGTACCAAAGTCGACATCACATATAGAGCAACGGGTATAATGGTGTTGTTAAATACAATATCACACACTGAGCTATTCTTTAGTGTCAATCCCTGGTTTATTTTACTAACCCAGGGGGCGACAAACTTTTGAGTCGAAAGAGTAAAAAATTACAATTTACAAAATTTCAAAGTTTTGAAAGAGCCACAAAGTTGGTTCTTGCCAACAACAATAGGAAGTCAAAATTCAAAACTATTTTAAAGGCGTAAGATTCTTTTTGATATTTAACAATTTCTACTGCCCTTACTGCAATGGAAAAATTAATGAGAGGGCCTGGCTCATCAGTGGTTAATTAGTAATTTTTCCATTGCAGTAAGGGCAGTAGAAATTGTTTAATATCAAAAATAATCTTACGCCTTTAAAATAGTTTTGAATTTTGATAACAGATGGCGCGCTAGTGCATCATACAACAATAGGAAGTACTTGCATAAAAATTACTTGCGTATGGAACTATATAAAGAGCTTGACATCCAAAGAGCCGCATGTGGCTCGCGAGCCGCCAGTTTGCCGACCCCTGCACTAACCCAGAATTTGGTTCCTCTTACGTGCCAATTCCTTTTACTCAAGTTACCAACTTATTGAAAAATGCTGAACGTACAAGCCTAAAATACATTTTCTTTTTTTGGTGACCGATACATTTCTTCAACAAAGGGTAAAAATAATGAAGCGCGTGCAATATGAAAATAAACTCTTTGAATGGTATATGTATTAGAAACTTAAAATTTGAGGTTACCTATCTGGAATTTTGTTTCTGTTTTGTTTTATAAATACTATAATATATATGTTTGTAATAATAAGAGAAATATATAAAAGGTTAGGTGTTGATATTAAAAATAAAATTACCTTATTTTAATCACCACTAGATGGCGCTCTGCCATCTAAAATGTGAGAGGTCAGGATATGCCTTTTTTTAAAATATAAATATATATATTTGATTGATAAAATCTTCAATAAAGAGAGGAAAGCGAATATGAAAAAATTAAAAGTTTTATAATGCACAATGTTTTGATAAATGAACCCTATAGTTGGGAATATATAAGCTATATACACTCTCTGGCAACACTCAGTACTCTAGGGCCAAAAAAAAGTTGAGAGGCCGCTGGTCATCTGGAGCGGACAGTTCGGCTTCTCATCGATCTGCTGTTGTCATGGACTCTCACATGACACATTCTTACAACACAGATATCTCGATCGACCATGTAGAGCGGTTAATACTCTATTTTATACACGTGGTAATTTATATAATAGTGCTGATTTATAGAAAATATAAAATAGCTTGTGGTATCAACTGTAGAGAACCAGTGTCTTGGTTCGAATCCCATATTGATCAAGTTATTTTTGCAATAAAAAGCTTTAATTGTCACCGAATTACTTAAGATAACCCCCATCAGTAGGTACAAATTATCAAACGAGGCAACCCTTTGAATACAAAGTGAAACTGTTTTCTTCAGATGTTATCATGTGGTACATAAAGGGAGCTACAAAATCCTACCTATTATGATTATCATGGGATTATCGTGTATGCCAAGGACGTACCAAGCAGCACAAAATAAAATAGCTTAAGAGAAAAATTTATATTGGTCTATATTTTAAAAAGTTATTTTGTCTGCACTCATTGTATCAGGGAACATAAAAACAGAGCCCAAAGTGTTACAGGAACAGTTAGATAGATTTCTCTTGGCTAGGCAATATGATTCCACAAATTTTCTAAATGGGGACACACGTTTTTATTCATTCATCTTCAAGATATTGATGTTAACTGATCGCTGGAAACTTTCATATTAAAATTAATCGATTTTCGTAAACAAAAAAAAAACACGTTTTAAATCTAAAAATATGTTTCTTTTTTAGTTTCTGAAAATTTCAAAATAACTAAATAATTTTTTTTTTATATGTAGTACCTGTCCAGTTATCAAAATAAATTTCAAATATCCACAATACTCATAAAAAATGAAATATTTAACATTTCTCTCTATAACAAAAAATAAAAAAGAAATGAATTTAAATAATATAGGTGCTTTATCTCAAATTTTGTCCATTTCAAAAATAAGCTACCAGACGAAAATAATAGCATTCGGTCTATTGTCAAGCAAAAAAATTCGATGTTAATAGAAAGCTGGAGTCACTTTACTATCTGTACCAACCGACTCTATTCATGTCAACCTCTTCAAAACATTACCAGGAATCGATAAAATACTTTTTTTTTATTATTTACATAGTGGCTCTTTGAATGAATCTATCGGCCAAAAATGCACATTTCCCCAACAACGTTTTTTTTTCTATTTTTAGATTCGACTTACTTTCAATTAATTTTTTACATATTTTTGTTGTTACTTTGTGTTTTTTATATTCCAAACAAAACTTTTAACGTCGGCTACGAGTAAAATAAATAATTTTATGCAAATCTGTTGTGTAAATGGACTCAAATCTTTTTTTCTAGTCTATAAATTCTCTTCAGTAACTAATCAAAAAGGTTTTAAAAAGTCTTTAAAACCGGATATTTAATTTAATTACTTTTCAATGTGTGTATTGGATGTTTGTAATTTATACCCTGAATTGTTATTTATTCCTAGGAATAATGTTATAAATGCAATATATAGAGAGAAAATAAATAAAATACGACTTTAGAAAATTATATTTTAAATTTTAAAATATATTCTCTGAAATATATATAAAATGATGGATAGTTTATAGGATATATATATCGTGATAAATAATATATGTCGAGATCGAAATTGTAGTCGTAAAATATTTTTAGCGTGTTTTGATCGAGTGTAGAAAATAGAGTTTGGTGAAGTCGCGAACCTTTTATTTTTCCAGTAATTTTTGAGCTAAAACAATAGTGGAGTCGAAAGATATTAGGTAAATAATTATTATTGAAGAATAAATAAGCACAGAGTTTAGTTTTAGAGCGATGATAAAGCATACAAAGGGAGCTAGTGGCTGGCTCATAAAGTGTGGTCGAATGTTCTAGAAAAGTAGACAGAGGTAAATTTGTTCACACTTGGTTATCTCGTGTGTATTCAATAAAGGTCACTGAGTATGAAATATCTTTCAGAGTTATTTTATTAATCCTGATATACATGCTAAAAGGTACAAATTCCTTAAGTTTTATCAATGAGTGTATATCTGCAACATTCTTTTAGCAATATTGCAGTATTCTTCAATTTTAGAGATAGATGTTCTTAAACAAGTATTTCCAGTTAAAACGTCTCTTGTGATAGAGTTGAAGGACTTTTATCGCGTAATACTCTGTGATAGCCTACTTAACTACATCATCATCAATCACGTGTCTTAACCACTTCCTTTGTAGATATTTATTTTGTTTCATCGCGTCTTTCTGAATTTCAATGATCTCGCAAAAAGGTTGCAAAAATAGCTACTTGTTTAAATAAATTTGCTTTATTTAATGATTACTCGTTTTGATCTCGCTTACATTCCAGATATGGGCCAATCGATGTAAGGCCACGACGGTGAAACAATATCCTCCTCATCCTAGGAACTCGACGCCGTCCATCATTCATTTATGATAGTTTCATGTCCAGACCATGGAAGACCTTTGTCGAATGTGTGCTGGTGTTGTTGTGACAATATCGACCCAATTCTTCACGTTCTAAACTACTAAGCTCAAAATATATATTATTGAGCGATTTGTTCCTTTTAATGCTTCTTTGAACAAGACTGTTGTTATCTTTCCTTAATTACTATGAATATTATTGTCGCGCCCAGCTTCACCTTTCAATAATGAACACATATTTGAGAATATAACTAACTTAGGTAAATGCTTTTACTCTTTTGTAGTAAAATAATTAAGTTAATGACTAAAATTGACTTTTTTCATAATTTTGGTTATTCTGAAGATATATTTCTACACTTATTGAGTTGAAAAATTAACATTTTTTATCATCATAATCTTTAACATACGTGATTACTATATAAAATATATAAAGTTTTTAATCAAGACGTTTTATGGATTACATATTTATATCCGCTTCAGAAGATTATATCACTTCAGATCAAAGCGTATGGGATGTATATAATAAACAGCCAATAATCTGCTTAGAACATTTCTATTAACTCCATTATTGGTTATTGTTAGCATGTAAATAAAGTTTACACCTAGCGATAATTGCCTTCAAAGTGATTTCCAATGGCGCTGTTATTGCGGCTAACTAGTAACATGTCAATATCGTTCATTATAACGATCTGAAAGTGTGGCGGTTACCCCGTTCGGGTACCTTAGACCCGAGTGGAATGGGAATTTTTCTAAAGTAAACAATGGCTGCATTCTTGCACAAATCACATCATTGAATGCATTTATACAAAACGCTCTCTGGCACCTTGTAAGTGTAAAAGTCGGAATGTAACCACATAAATAAACATCTCTATATAAAAAGGTATATATGGTATTAAAAAGATTTTATTTACTAATATTTTGGTTGGCTTAATACCAACCTTTATCAAAGTATGTAACAATGTTATTATTTTGAATATAGCGCAACTTAACGTGAATTAATTATAGTTGCAATATAGAAAGTAATATTTTTATAATTATTATTTTCATATATAATATACATGTCATAATATTTGGAAATATATAAATAAAATGGCTAGTGTGGGAGTACAAGGAAAAGGGAAGATAGAAAATTGCCGGGTTGAAACAACCCCCTTGGTGAACAAGTGTCAAGCCTTCACTCCCACTCCCCCTAGGGGATTTATCTTAATCAAAGCGGCTGGATGCGATATCAAGAGACAGTTCTCACCGAGGTGGTCTCGACACCAGTTGTTTTAAGGGATGTCCTCGGACCTTCTCTCTCTCCTCCCCGATCTACTCCCCACGGGACCTCTGGATCCTGTCTCCTTACCACTCATCACACAGCCACCACGACTGCTTCACAAATCACCACATATATGTAATGAGATGACGATTCCAGTAGCTTTTGTAGAGATCCTGTCGACTACTGAAATAATGTTGAAGTCCTGGTAGCTCTTGTTGTACTGTGTTGACCAAGAGGAACAGTCAGGATGTAGAGTTTTCCAGTACCTCTCTGCACCTTGGAAGACCTTTAAAAGTTCTCACAAAATACAGGCAGTCGTGGTCGAGGCAGAGTGGAAAAGCTTGGGGATATCCACACAAAAAACGAAGACACAAATGCACTAAGAAAGTTCCGTTAACAGATAAAAGCTGAGCTAGAAGCGCAAGATGGAGATAGACGAATTCTTCCTAACTACATGTTGGATGAGATCGACATAACATACGACCGACGCGGCTTACACTAAGGGTGAACTAAACTCAACTGTACTGAACTGAACTGAGCTGAGCTGTCAAGCCACTGTCAGGTGATGTATTTATAGGTTAAAGACGGGGGGGACCTTATGTGACAGGGGCGTTTGAGAAAGGGCGCCTTTACCTGTCCAGGTGTGAGAGGGGTCTCTGCATTCCACCACATGTGACAGTGTGGGTGGCCTGTCGTGGGAACTGTGAATCTACCTGATTTATGACTTCCCTCTTTAGACTGTTGTTTTGGCAATACTATGCTCGATCTCTGCTTTAGCTCAACTCTTAAATCTATTACAGATTTTATTTATTTATCCACTTTGTACAAATTACATTACATAGGGTGATGTAAAGACACAGATTAATCATGCGCATAATTATTTATAGATGTGTTTCTAAATACAACATGACAATCTTATTACAAGTTATATAGACAGTATGGGGTTGTTGGTTTAAATTACCATAGATGGGCCCCGGGAGTGAAAGGGTTTATCCGGGTTTAGGCGGGTAAAGCCTCTCTAACACAGGTAAGTAATTAAAATTTCTTTTAATTAATTTAAACTGTGAGGGTTAAAAAGGCTATAACAAGATGATATTTGTTGGATATATAAAAGTGAAATAAAAATGACATTTTGTTTGATTAACAAAAAAGATGATTAAAATAAAATGATGACATAAAAATTAACATTCTAAGAGAATATTGGTGGGCGTTGGACAGGGTTAGTAGTTAAAGAATAAGCAATTGTGAGATTTACACATGCAATCAAATACTTAGGTCCAGGTGCAAAGCGAGGATATGGACTTGAGCGTCTTCCTAGGCAATGTTTCACCTGTGATCCTGTATAGGGTAACAGTGCTTTGTCACAATTGTAGTGTTATTGGGTTGAAAAGTTGTTGAAGAATATGTAATTGTTAGAAGTGCTCATGTAAACCAAATACTCAGATCCAGGTGCAAAGCGAGGATATAGACTTGAGCTGTCTTCCTTGGCAATGTTTCACTTGCGATCCTATATAAGGGTTACAGTGTTTTGTCACAATTTTAGGGTTATTGGGTTAAAAGTTGTTGAAGAAAAGTTGCTTATTAATATGATTGAGAAAGGAGTGAAATAGAGCCATGCGATAAGTAGAATTGTAGCGAAAGTAGGTGATCTGACTTGACTCGAAATCAAAGGTTGAATGTGGTCCGCTAGAGCTGAAAAAAAATAATTGAAAGTTGAAAAAAGTGAACGCTTTGTGTATGCGTTGGTGATTTGCTCTGCGGATGAAATGAAATAAACTCTTGAAGCTTGTTCAGACCAGAAGTTTGGATTTGTAAGTCTGGGGAACTGTGTTCAAGGCGTTTGTTGAATTACGAAATCAAAAAATAAATTGTCAAGCAGTGCTGTCGTTTTTCTACATTGATGTGACGCAATGACTGAAAAGATAGTGATGAAAAATATAGGGGATTGGTTAAAGAATATGATTGTTGAAAACGATTGTTGTAGATGCCCGATAGTGGATGATAAACTTTGTCAGATAATAAAGGTATTTAAACAAATAAAATATAGTGAATAGAAATATAGAAATATGATTGCGGGTACAAAAAGTGTAAGTGGACAAAATTAAACCTGTAATATATAAAATATATAATAAATAATAAAATAAAAATAATTTTGAAACAATTAGATGTTTTACAATACTAAAATAATATCATGAAAAATAAAAGTAAATTTGATTAAAGGTTTTTTTTTTTTAACGTTGGATTAAAAAATTTGTTTATATAATTGAAAGGTAAGAATAAGAATAATTATTCAAGATTTTATACAAAATTTATAATATAATTGAAGGTTATTAATGATTGGATAAATTTTAAGTAGTGTAAAATTGAACAAAAATTGTCTCTTTTGACGAAAAGTTACAGTTGTGGTGTGTGACTAGATTATATCCCTTTGGTAACATCGGTGTTTCTATGACTCTGAAACTGGGAATACGTGAAATGATCTTTTCGTTTGTCCTCAATGCTGGTATGTAGAGAATGATTTCTCTTTCGCGTTAAAAAGTCTATATAAGACTTAACCAAATTGTTTTAATTGGTGTTATCAATTAACATGTAAAATGTTTAATGTATGTTGTGTTGTGATATCTCGTTGGTGAGATTTGTGAGATTCTCGAGGAAATCTAAATGGTTGGTTTGAAACATTTGTTTAAAATGGCGATCATGAAGCTAGCGGTCAAGATGACTGCTTGAGGGGGGAGAGAAGATATTCTCCTTTTGTTGAGTTGGCAATTTTCTGCTATAATTGAAAGATATGATTTTCTCGGTGTTTGTAGTTGTTGTGTTTCGAAGTTAGTTTAGAAAAAATATTATTCAGTATTGTCAGGTTTAGATGTGTGGTGAAAGTTCGACTTTCAACGTGGACACGCTTTGAGTTGAGATGTGGTGTCACAGGCGTGAAGGCGTCTTTGGCCTGAAAAGTGAAAAAGTTTTGTGGTGTGGCACTGTGACACGAAGTGAGAAATGTGAATGAAAAGGTGTCACGTGAAGTCTTAGTTTGGTACAAATCTAACCTGTTTAACCATGAATAACAAATTTAATAAAGTCATGGGTGGTTGTTGTATGAAACACATCGAGAGAATATTTGACTGTTAGTGGATTTGGCAAGTTTAATGTGAAATTATTTTATTGTGGCGACGATATAGAGTTAAGTGGAGGCTTGTGTGGCTCAAGATTTGGATTTGTGTGTTAAGTCGCGCACTAAAAATGGTTGCCAATTGTATAAAGTGATGTGTGAGTGTTGTAACATTTGTTGAGAGAGATTTATTCATGCTTAATTATGCATGTAAAAAGTAGAGACGAGGGAGTGTATCTAAGTTAGAATAAAATGTTGTTAATAAGTTTGGTAGGTTGTGACCTAATTTAGCTACTGGCGATGAAGTGGAGGGAATCTTTATTTTCAACTTGTTTTGGGAAAGATAGTTGTTTTCCCTAGTGG
The DNA here is from genome assembly GCA_030710605.1 of Cordylochernes scorpioides. Taxonomy (NCBI): domain Eukaryota; kingdom Metazoa; phylum Arthropoda; class Arachnida; order Pseudoscorpiones; family Chernetidae; genus Cordylochernes; species Cordylochernes scorpioides. The sequence goes on along the minus strand of CP092863.1, from coordinate 53,984,872 downwards.
TGTTTTTGAAGATATTGTATCTTCCGATTTTTGCAATTAAAAAAAAAGATGTGTTTCACCTACGTTAATTTATATTTAAAAATTGATATTTTTGATCGTTGATTATGGTAGCGTAAAGATGTTCCTTGTAAAAAGGCAATGTCGTGATAGTTACAAATAATTTGAATTGGGCGCTTACTTGAAATGGTGAACATTACCAAATTTTAAGAATTGATAAAGATATTGGTCTTTTGGTATAAAGATAACTAATAAGTAAAACAAAAATAAGTTGAGAATTATGATGAATGAGATTTTTTTTTTAATAATAATAATGATTTTTTTTTCAAGTTGTAGATTTGGATAGTACCATTTTAGATAAATTTAAGAACGACATGTAAGATTAGTAAAAATGGTAAAAAAGCGTGATGGGCGAAAATTTTTTTTTTAACGTAAAATTGAGAGTAATAACTTGAAATTTATAATCTTATTAAAAATTAAAGTAAATTTGATCAATGAGAATGTGAAAGTTTTTAAAAATTGAATTAAAAATGATAAAAAAAAGGGAAAAATTGATTTTAAAATGCTTAAAGTGAAAATATAACTACAAAATTTATAGGGAATCAAGTTTTGAACTTGAGGATAAAGTTAAGGTAGGTTTTTTTAAAAACTTACAGTTGTGTGAAAGTTCAGTCAGGAAACTTGGTCTTGGCTTGTATTCCTGCTGACGTTGAAGACGCTCCATGTAGAGCTTGTAGACGCTTGTAGCTTCTGTGAAGTTGGTTGTGGCTTGTTGCCTTGAGCATTGTCTCGACGATGTCAAGTCGAAGGTGTGGAACTTGTCACAGGGTTTGGGCCACATCGCTGCTCGGTTTCCATGTCTTGCGGGAATATCGGGGCTGTCGTTGGCGCGGTCAGCTTGCTCCCGACGTTGGCGATCGGTTAGCGGGTATGCGGAAGTCCGTTGGGGCGGCGTTTCTTCCGTAAATATCGTCTCTTGTTGGGGGGAGAGATTGCTTGGACGTTTCGTTGGAATGGTCGGGCTTGTTCCTCCATCTTCGCTTTTTCTCGCTTCCTATCTGAACAGTCTTCTTACCTCTTCAATGTGTCATCCTTCGTTTTGGTCATCCTGTCGGCTCACTGTAATGAGATGACGATTCCAGTAGCTTTTGTAGAGATCCTGTCGACTACTGAAATAATGTTGAAGTCCTGGTAGCTCTTGTTGTACTGTGTTGACCAAGAGGAACAGTCAGGATGTAGAGTTTTCCAGTACCTCTCTGCACCTTGGAAGACCTTTAAAAGTTCTCACAAAATACAGGCAGTCGTGGTCGAGGCAGAGTGGAAAAGCTTGGGGATATCCACACAAAAAACGAAGACACAAATGCACTAAGAAAGTTCCGTTAACAGATAAAAGCTGAGCTAGAAGCGCAAGATGGAGATAGACGAATTCTTCCTAACTACATGTTGGATGAGATCGACATAACATACGACCGACGCGGCTTGCACTAAGGGTGAACTAAACTCAACTGTACTGAACTGAACTGAGCTGAGCTGTCAAGCCACTGTCAGGTGATGTATTTATAGGTTAAAGACGGGGGGGACCTTATGTGACAGGGGCGTTTGAGAAAGGGCGCCTTTACCTGTCCAGGTGTGAGAGGGGTCTCTGCATTCCACCACATGTGACAGTGTGGGTGGCCTGTCGTGGGAACTGTGAATCTACCTGATTTATGACTTCCCTCTTTAGACTGTTGTTTTGGCAATACTATGCTCGATCTCTGCTTTAGCTCAACTCTTAAATCTATTACAGATTTTATTTATTTATCCACTTTGTACAAATTACATTACATAGGGTGATGTAAAGACACAGATTAATCATGCGCATAATTATTTATAGATGTGTTTCTATATACAACATGACAATCTTATTACAAGTTATATAGACAGTATGGGGTTGTTGGTTTAAATTACCATATATATATATTTAAAAATATATATTTTGGTCCCAGTGGCTTCCCGAAAAACCAAGAAACGGGTATTTAAGGCCAAACTTGCGTAAATACGCTTAGCACATTAAAAAACGAAAGAAAAATAAAAGATAAAAGATCAGGTGTTGAAATCAATATTAAAAATGGCATATCCTGACCAGGAGCACATGTGCTTTACAGAAGGCAGAGCGCCATCTGGTGGAACAGAAATCAACTAAACGTTGATTTAACCTGTTCCCTGATATTTGGCCAACCCAATTTCTTGATAAATCAAGAAAAGCCATACTTCTGTAAAGCACATGTGCTCCTGGTCAGGATATGCCATTTTTAATATTGATTTCAACACCTGATCCTTTTATCTTTTATTTTTTCTTTCGTTTTTTAATGTGCTAAGCGTATTTACGCAAGTTTGGCCTTAAATACCCGTTTCTTGGTTTTTCGGGAAGCCACTGGGACCAAAATATATTTTTTGGTCGCAGTGGTTCAGCCTACTCCACGCTGACGAGCGCCAAAAGCGCGAAACGCGTTCGTGGATGGCTTTTCTTGATTTATCAAGAAATTAGGTTGGCCAAATATCAGGGAGCAGGCTAAATCAATGTTTAGTTGATTTCTGTTCCACCAGATGGCGCTCTGCCTTCTGTAAAGCACATGTGCTCCTGGTCAGGATATGCCATTTTTATTATTGATTTCAACACCTGACCTTTTTATCTTTTATTTTTCTTTCGTTTTTTCATGTGTTAAGCGTATTTGAGCAAGTTTGGCCTTAAATACCCATTTCTTGGTTTTTCAAGAAGCCACTGGGACCAAAAAAATCTTTCTGGTCGCAGTGGTACAGCCTACTCCACGCTGACGAGCGCCAAAAGCGCGAAACGCGTTCGTGGATGGCTTTTCTTGATTTATCAAGATATTGGGTTGGCCAAATATCAGGGAACAGGCTAAATCAACGTTTAGTTGATTTCTGTTCCACCAGATGGCGCTCTGCCTTCTGTAAAGCACATGTGCTCCTGGTCAGGATATGCCATTTTTAATATATATATATTTATTTATTTCCTCTTGTATCTAAGCACAAAATAATTTTTTTAGTATAACTTATATTAATGTTATGTGATTCTATGAGCTTTATAATATTGTCGCGGCTGACCCCTCCGGTTCTTCGCGACGACGCCGCTTCCTCCGTCGTGGATCACCCACTCAGGCTCCCGTTGCTCTTCCTCTGCAGAGCACCTAAAGACGTCCGAGAGCCACCACTAAAGTGGAACTTCTTTCCTCTGGCAGTATCTCTCGGCCTTTCCACTGGTGGGGGGACACGAGAGACTTACCAGAAGAGTAACAACAGCAACCGGCAACTAGACTTAAAACACTCTTTTTTTATTGTCACTTCTACAACAAATTGCATATAACTAGAATAACATACAACGGGTATTTACATTTATTTACACACCATAGCCAATATAAACATCTATTTACAACTATTTGCTCCAGGAAACAGGACCACAGCAGTCGGCGATATCCACGCTAGTTCCAGACGGAAACAGGCGAAAGCGCCATCTATTGGCGGAGGTTGTAAGTGTTTTGAAGCCTTATACGCGACAATATGGAATAAATTCATTATAAATACTTGAAAAAGATTGACATTCAGCTAAAGGAAATATTAGTAAATGAATATTTTATCAATCCAATATATATGCTTTTTATGTAAAGGTTTATTCATGTATTGTTCTATTTTCAAAATGTATAAACATTGATGCATTTACAGCAAAAGATAAGCATTTTCCCATCATAATCATCATAGCTGTACTACGTACATTCGGATAAGTAAAAGAAATGTATTGATCTGTATTCAATAGAAAGAATATCAGATCTCTCGCGTGTGTATATGAAGATGTCAAAAACGTGAATAATTATTATAAAATAAGTGAAGTCTTCAAAACGTTTTAATAAGGATATTTGTATTTTGTGATGTCTATAGAATTTATAAAAGTAATAAAGTTGAATGTTTTGATGTAATAATTGAAAACAAACAAGGCGCATGTATTAGCATGACAAAGGATAACAAATTGAGGTGTGAAGGTACGGCGGTAGTAATCCACAGCTGCCTCCTCCAATTCAATTGGAGCGAGCTAATCTCAGAGAGGGGGAGGAGGCACTTAAAAGATTTGGACCTTAGAATAACATTACGTCGTCCCTGCCCCGCGGAGTGAGATATTGTATCGGGCAGAGCATTGTAATCCTCGGGGCTGTAACAACAAATTAAGACAAGAAGCAGAACCTAATCTTGTTAAAGCTGGCACAATTTCTATCTCAAGACTCCCTTTAACTAGATTCAGTACGTTTGTGACATCTGTGGGGCTACCTAATTGCCATATGTGTTAAAATTAAATTAAGCGAAAGAGCAAACAACGCTTCAAACATGTTCTCTCATATATTAACAAACTCGAGGATTTTGTGTTCGAGTAAATTAAGTGAATATATATAAATATATATATAAACCTTCGAGTTAATTTTCTATTATTATTTTACATCTAAAAAACGTTTGTTTACAGATTTGACAATTTATTACATGTACACAATATTCTATACTAAAAAAGAAAATTTAACATTGATTGATTCCATTGGGTGGCGCAATGTTCAATTGTACGATCAGATTATTTTTTCTTGGAATATTTGGTTTTCATTTTCACAAATTAATAACAGTGGCTCATTATTTAATCGTTCTTTAAATTACCTACCAATTATATAGTCTAACCTATTCTAGACGTTTTTCCTTCCAATATGTGTCAATTCTCGTTGTGCAGCGTTTGTTTATTTACCAAAACTCTCTATAAGACGCATTCCCTTCTTCGTCTTTTTTTATTCAAAAGTTTGAACCTGACTTGGGAGTACGGCTTATTTTCGAAATTCCGATGACATAAAACATATATTGGTAATTAAATACTTTTAAATCCAAAATATATTCCTTTTTATAATTTAATAGATAGTATCAAATACCTGTCTTAAATAAGAAATGTAGTATGTTGCTCTTTCATAAAGATATTGTCATTACGATACCACTCAGTATATCCAAATTATTTCTTAATATTCCGCAAATTTTCTCTCCAATAACATAATTGTCTATGAATAGACAGAATAAACATTTATGAAAAGAACTGTTTAAAAATTTGGGAATATTCATTCAGGTTTAGAATACCTATTAAAACCTTACGCAATATGTATATAGTATATTTAGTTTAAAGTTTAAACTATATTTTAAAAACATGTGTTGAAATTATAAATGAGACAGAGAGAGATTATGTACAAGAATGTGAATCCAAAATGCGAAAATGAAACATATCTGCATTTATACGTCCAAAAAAAAAAACAAACTCCGAATTTTAATTCACTTTCAGAGCCATTTTCCAAAAAAAAAAAAAAGAGTAGATTAGTTTCAACCCCTAAATTAAATTTTAAAATGTTCTCTTCTTCCCCAATTTGCATATTTAAATTTAAGGCGCCGTGGAAAACTACCGCAATAACCTCCCCGCTATATATTCAAACAGACGATTGAAGTAGAATTTCCATCGATCTTTTGATACGTGGAGCCTCTGAACATATAACCATCTTCCAAATATAGTTAGATATATACAACACTGTGGGAATCTATGCTATAGTTGACTATGAGTCATCTATGAAAATAAAAACTTATATTCTCGTGTGCGTTTTTAAAGTTCGTAAGAAATTATCTGATGTTTAGGTTTTTATCATCGCGCTTGCTATTTCGAAGACTAACCTGCAAAGCCTCTATGTCCAAAAAACGACAAGGGGGGTGTCAGACTTCTAAACTTGAATCTTCTCATCCATAGTCATACCTTCTGATAGTTACACCACGTTTTTGGTCGTCTTATATTAAATAATAAATTTAACATATAGTGATATGTTTCAAATGAAGAATTATATGCTCGAAGTGGACAAGAAGTCGATAAAAAGAGCAGGTGACGCTGAGCAAGAGCATACACCATAATTAATACCTTTATGTATATATATATATATATATATGTGTGTGTTATATAAAAATATTATTTTATTTTAAATTATAATTTCATAGATCCAAATACTCTGTTAAATCGACCGCCAGAGGTCATGCTTCCCCTATAAAAACTCGTTGTTGTTCTTCCCCGATGGCCGGCTCAAAACTTTTGTACATTATGTAAATAATATTTTGTTTTCCTTGTTCTACTCGCCTTAAGCCAGGCATTACTTTTATCAAATTATGTCTTTTTTATATATTCCTTTGACTCAATAAAATTACTGATCAAGACTTTATATTTTCAAGATTATTATTTCAACCACGATTGCATTACATTACCATAATCCTCAACATGATTCTAAAATACAACAGAAATCTCATTCATCTTTTTTTTATATAACATATATATAGTGTTCGTATATTTATTTAATCAAAAACCAATCTCTAAAGGGCATTTTGGTTCTGTAACTAAGTACATTCAGAGAGAGAGAGATAGTTTCCTGTTATATAAAAACAGCTAAATAGTGAAGATGGTCATTTTGGTGATGAAAACTATCCTTTATTAGAAGGTGTCTTTTAGCAGGAGTGTCCTTTCAAGGAGGTTCTACTGTGATAATTACAAAAACAGGCGGTGTTATGTAAATAATAATAATAAAATATACAATATTTCTTAAAAATATAAACTATAAAAAGTTTGTGAAACAAATAAATAGTTTTATCCCAGAGACATTCTACATTCACGCGCCCGCATCCGCAATATAATCTGTTCATTTTTGCCTCAATAAATACAAACTTCATTTGCCACAATAGACTCACAGAGGATATGTATAGATTGTACACAGTGAGTGAGAAATGATTATTTATCATCACTATCAGCACTGATTGTGTTTCTGGAAATATAAACTATGCAAAGCCCGCTAATACATCATGTTCAATTTATGACTAATTGTTCTGAAGGTTTTCAAAAAGAAATTTTCACAACCACTAAACGGTAAATAAAAAATACGTATTATTATTGAAATACGAGTCGTGAGATTTATCCTTGTACAATATGGCTCCATCATAATTTTCAAAGATAACATCTCGTCACAAACTTTATAATTCGATAGATATCTATTATGTGTATAATTATTCAAAATTTGTTTTTTTTTCCACCAGGTACAAAATTTTGTCTTTTTTAATTGGTAACTTTATTTATATTGTGTGTTAAACATTTATAATTTTAATAATATTCACTCTTCTCTTTTAATATTTAGTTGGTGTTATCAGAATTTTTTCTTGCGATAAAAACGCACTCCACATATATCGGTTTGTTTAACATTTTCTGTAAATTCGAATAGATCCACGATATCTGAAACCGAAATATTTCAAAATTTTGAAGAAATCGACAAATACAATTTATGAGAATTCGAAACTTATACACGCGTAGGATTCTTTTTGAAAATAAACAATTTCTACTTCTCTTATATATAAGGGCAGTAGAAATTGTTTATTTTCAAAAAGAATCATACACGTGTATATTAGTTTCGAATTCTTATAACAGATGGCGCGCTTTTTGAAAATAAACAATATCTACTTCTCTTATATATAAGGGCAGTAGAAATTGTTTATTTTCAAAAAGAATCATACGCGTGTATATTAGTTTCGAATTCTCATAACAGATGGCGCGCTTTTTGAAAATAAACAATATCTACTTCTCTTATATATAAGGGCAGTAGAAATTGTTTATTTTCAAAAAGAATCATACGAGTATATATTAGTTTCGAATTCTCATAACAGATGGCGCGCTTTTTGAAAATAAACAATATCTACTTCTCTTATATATAAGGGCAGTAGAAATTGTTTATTTTCAAAAAGAATCATATGCGTGTATATCAGTTTCGAATTCTTATAACAGATGGCACTCTAATACATCAAAATACAAATTATTTCCGATTGTTCCTTCAAACTTGTGTGTGTAATTTTAAGGCGATTCTTGTGCTTATAATTCGAAAAAATAAAATATTTCTATTTACGAAATAAAATTAAAATCATAAATCCAATACCATGAGTTATATAAAAACGCACGAAATTTTCCAACTAGCAAAGTGAATAATGACTTCCATTCTGAAAGTCAACAATTTTTGCCTCTGTTGTATATTTTCAATTTTATATTCATTATATTTTATTATCATTTGTAAAGGTAGAATAGAAATGTATTGCTTATTTTCAATCTAAGTCAATCAATCTAAATTAATTTTGTCCCTTAATAAAATAGTTCTATAAGGAAAAAAAGATTGTGGTGACGATGAAGATCATGGTGTAGACCTAATGATAGGTCATTTGATGATGCAAATGAAAGTTGCTGATGCCAGAGTGCTATTTATCCGAATAAATATCAACTTAAAACTCTGTGACTTTCATAATAAATTCTGCAAGACAGTTTCTTGTGAATTTTCATTTTATTATATGTATGTTTTCTTTATGTCAGAAATCTAGAATTTAATCACATAACTGTCCTTGTTGATATGTAAATTAACTTTCACTCCATTAAAGGATAAAGTGTAATGTTACTTTTACACTTATTGAAGTTAAATAAAGTTCATGTTTTAATATTCAGAAGAAAACACAAATATTTTTTTAATGTTTATTAATCTGTTTCTAAAAATTAAAAGCTCTTGTTACAGATGTTAGATTTGTTTCCTATTTAGGAAGACCGAAATTCTTCGATCCAAAAGTCGATAAAAATAATAGCTTCGTTTTAAAAAACAATAATATTGACTAGGTGACGTGCAGTACCTGTAAAAAGGGTAAAATTCGATATATAGATAGAGAAGAACGTTTGTTAAAACTCAAATAGAAGGTTTGGTGAGCCTAACTCGATGGTAGAAATACATCAAGCAAATGCTAGCTCAACAATTCCTGTGATATACACACCTCATTGATTCTGCCATCACCATTAGCCTGATTAAATAGCTCTTTGATTAAATCTGCCTTTTTAAATAATGAAATTGAGAGGTTATCTTCCCAATGATCTTAAAATATTATGTTGATAAACTTTTATTATTAAAAATTGCGTGCACTGTGTTTTCTTTGCCCCACATAATAATCTAATAAAGATCTGCTATCTGAAGAATTAAACTTCAAACTTCTGCAAAATTTTCATTTAACAAAAACCCTCACATTTAATCCTGTTTGAAGCAACTTATTCTGATTAAAAAGTTGAATCGAAAATATTTGTGTGGAATCTCAGATAACCCAAAGAATAATCAAAACAAGCAAACACTGGATTTTCAAATTTTATTATTGTTTATTTCTTTATATCTATATCCTTGGAATATTATATATAAAGAGACGCTGATCAACTTGAAATGCATATTTTTGCGTAAAAAAAAAACAATATTTTAAAATATTCTTAGTCACGAAGAATTGACATTTGAGGTCCTTTTCTCCGGTATTGTTTTGTACTTATACATAAAAGGCACATTCAAATAAATATAATCCACATATATACACTTTATTTGAAAATGGAAGTATCTGAAACATGTAAAGAGGCTGTTAGATACCATTTTCAGAACAATTAGATGAAATTTGTTCTTTAGATTAGATATCGGGTGTTTGAATTTGAATCAGAGTAACTATATGTAAGCTATTAATCTTAGCATATTGATTCATTTTATTAATTAGAGAAAAAATATTTACAAATATCATATTAATTATAACCTAATAACGCGTCATTCATACATAAGAAATAAAATCGTGAAGCACGAATGTTTATTTTCCAAATTACAGAAACTTTCTGCTGTCCTAACTGCAATGAAAAAATATGTTTCATCTCAGCAAGAATAGTTTTCTTTATTTGGAAAATAAATATAAAATTAACACATTAAAAAAGGAAAACTCTCCCATCGAACTATGCGAAATCTCTTCCTTTTTAGTCGACAGTCTCTGGGATATAACAGACTCGGGTTGTTAGCAAACAGCGGTTCCAGAACGACCACCTGGGTCAATGACGGCGTTTTGAAACGGTCAACAGAAGGCGACATACATTTCTGCTTCTTTAATGAGAGAGGTGTTTATTTTCATCTATTTATCCCCTAAGAAAAATACGAATCAATTGAAATATTAGTTTAATTATATTTCTTTTTTATATATAAAAGCTGTTATTATTCTCTGTTATAAATATTTTAAAAAATACTTTAGAAATATTTTTAAAAGTTTTCAAAACCACTCTCCCTTTAAAAAAAATGGTCGGCGGTTCTACTCTAGCGTACCATTCCATCTTGCACTATGCAAAATATGAGAACAAAACAATCTTTCGTTAAACGATTCAAGTTTTATAAAAAAAGATAAATATATACGGTGTGCTCTCTTTTTATTCGCTACTAATTCAGCTCTTTCTATATAACACTGGAGTATCTAATGAGCAAAGGCGATGTTAGACATTGAATGGGTAAAGATATTGGATGGTGCGGATAAATGCGAGATTTATATAGTACCTATAAACTAACTATTTGTGAATATTTCTTTAGAAATATGAGGACACTTCAGCCGGCTAGAGAAGTATTTATTTCATCAAAGTTTCGAGAAAAATCTGTTTGTCTCCATCAGAATAACGATAAACATTTGGCAGGACCTTAAAAACGTATTTGTGGTATACATATACGAGTATATAACAGTATGAGGCGCTGAGTTTCTTTATACAAAAATGTAATGCCTTGATAATGGTTGGCGTTCAGCCAAATGAAATATTGGCAAATAAATCTTTTTATTCAAATGCCTTTTTATTAACTAAATATTTAAATATGAATTGCTCATTTTTTTTCAAAACAATATATATATTTGATCTTGCATCAATTGTCTTCATATCTATATAGAAATATAAATTCCAGCCAGGCGATCTCATCAAGTTAATTTAAAATAATTAAAAATTAAATTTACGAGGCATTGTCAAGAGATATAACATCAATCTTATTTAATATAAACACTCCCATTAAAAACCACTAACAATCAAAAAGTAGATGGCTAAATGTGTCACCCTGAGCCAAAGGTGATAAAAGAGATGGCTCAGAGAGGCAGACACCTCTGAGCTGGAGTTTAGAACGAGTAGCAATATGTAAATGGAATTTTTATTTGCAGGAAGTTTCTAGCAACTCTGGGAGTTTCCTTGTTATTCAAATTGGGCTTCCGTCGAGGCGGATTATAAATAGAATTATGCAAATTTATTGGCCGCGCTTTGATATGCAAATCCGGCTTGGCTCGGACAGCTGATCAGGCTAATCAACACCTCCGGCTTCCATCGACCGGCGCCAAAAACCCGATTAAAGATTCCCCATACCGCGCGACGGATCTTCAAACAATTGCTTTTCCTTTTTTACGTTCCTATAAAGAAAAATAAGTCGAGAGTTAAAAATGCTTCTTAAGTAGTCCTCTGAAAATTCCTAAATAATCTAAAGTAAAGAAAGAAATATATGATCAAAACAATATTTTTGGAAAATCATTAACATTTCTGATTTTATAGCATTTATTTAGAAATGATGAGCTTTAAAAATATTCTATAAATTATACATATTTATTTTAATTTTCCCCTCCCATTGCGTGCGCTTCTATTTATATGATAGCCATATTCAAAGTAGGTCCTTTCTGAAAAATAAATAAATTCCCTAATTTTTATTACCAAAGAGTGAAGTATATTTTTGAAGATGACGCCTATCTCAACAAAACATAAATTCACTTTCTCTGCAGTTTCGTGTTTGTGACAACACCTCAAATTCAGACCTAAAAACCAAAGTTTTTGACTATGGCCCTCGTCAATCCAGAGCGACGTTAGGTCCATGATAGGTGTAAAGGATTCATGAAGTATTACGAATTGCATATAAAATGAAAGGATTTAAAAGCACGAATGTTTCTTTTATACATAATAGAAACTTCTACTGTCCTTACTGCGATGAAAAAATATATTGGGAGGGCTTGGCTCATCAGTGGTGAACCCTCCCAGCGGTTTCGCCAATTTACTCCACCAGACCGCTTCTAAGAGCTCCAATACTGTATTGGACGATTCTGCTTATATACGCAGCACTGAAGGATGGAATCTCAGAAATTGTTTTCAAGAAAACGATGGACATAAGCTTATAGGACAGTAGAATTACATTCAAATATTTGCATCGAGCAATGCTCTTCCGCAAACAATAAAGACAAGGCCAGTTAGGCATAAATTAACACAAAGCAATAACGCGCCTTCTATACATATAAAATGAAAGGATTCAAAAGCACGAATGTTTCTTTTATACATAATACAAACTTCTACTGTCCTTACTGCGATGAAAAAATATATTGGGAGGGCTTGGCTCATCAGTGGTGAACCCTCCCAGCGGTTTCGCCAATTTAATCCACCAGACCTCTTCTAAGAGCTCCAATACTGTATTGGACGATTCTGCTTATATACGCAGCACTGAAGGATGGAATCAGAAATAGTTTTCAAAAAGACTATGGACATTAGGTACACCCGTGACGCTCCTAAGCCAACTCTATGCCTAAATTGGAATTGTATCCAGGATTAAATTTTAAAAAGGTTAACTCATCCCATTAAGAACAAACTTGTGCGTTTCCTATTTGCGGACAGTTTTCGAGTATATTTTGAATAGAAGATGGTTTTTATCTTCAATATTAATTTACACTTCCATCTATGCAATTTCATCCATATTTCAGAGTATATATTGAAGTTTTATTTCGCAAATTTTAATCGATATGAATATTTTATGATTTAATTTAGAATATTATAACATATATATATAGATTGTGTTCAAATTAATAAGCTTGAGGGATAAGTCTCTTTCAAATACATTTATTTCAAGCTTTCGGGCACAACCGCCCTTCGACAGGAAAAATTATATTTGCTACTAAATGTACAGGGTGATCCAAAAGTCCCGCACAACTTTAAAAATTAATAACTCCGCGAATATTCGCGCTATAGCAATGCGGTAAACACCATTGTGTTCAGGATGCAATGGGATTTTTTATGGCAAATAATATAAAATTCGAAATTGATTTTAGTTACAATTTTATTCGCCAGATGGCACTCTACCAGAATCAGAGATTCAGCGGCCAAATTTTTTGATAAATTGAAAAATATAACTGATCGACACGTATTTTTCCTTTTTGAAAACCAGGAAAGAACCCTAATAATATCAAATAGCAAATTAATAAAACACCACTTCGCCAAAAGTATGAAGAATTGGTTAACGACTTTCAAATACAATCAGAGATATGTAAAATAGGTAAATGCAAATTAAAACATGTAGCAAAAAGAAAATTTATATTTTAGATACGGTTTGTTTCCGAAGATAATAAATTTATAATATTTTTAATTCAACTCTCACTCAGTATCGATTATATTTATTTTAATTCATTTGAAAAATATGCATCTATCACTGATAATTTATTTTATTCTGGAATGCCGTTGTTGTTGTCGTGTCCAATAAAGAGCCTCAGATGTACCATGCATCTCCATCACATCAGCAGCAATGTCCACTATCTTGGGTGTGTAAAGCTGCTGCTCTGGGTCTATGTCAAATTTCTGCAAGGCTGCGGCCATTGCTGGACATGAGAATATGTGGGTAGGTGTAAGTTCCACACCAGGACAATTGTTGCATGCCCTATAGGTTCTTGTGCCATCTGGATGTATTGTCATTTCTTTATAGTGTTTTGTTCTAAGTCTTGTTATAGTTTTTGTCATTTTTCTCTCAGAGTTTATTTCGCATTTTGATCTTTTCTTATTTTTTGTTTAATTATCTTGTATTCTGACAAAGAATCAGCGTCAATAATGACATTTGTTCTTTCCTTTGGCTCAACTTTCTGGCTTCCTTTGCCAATTCAAATGCCATTTCATTACCCCCGATCCCAGCATGGGCAGGGATCCAATGTAGAATGCAGTTATTCTCCAATGGTTCCAGTTGGGTAAGTAACGAGTGTATTTTCTGTGTGCTTTTAGTATTGCCCTTCTGAATTGCTTCTAGAGCGGATATGGAGTCGCTGTATATTAAAATTCCTTCTGCTTGATGCAGGGATGGTTGGTTAAGGCATACATCAAGGGCTTTCCAGATAGCTGTCAGTTCACAAGTGAAGTTTGACGAAATCTGTCCTGCTCCTTCTTTGATTTTGATGTTTGTTCCATCTTGCAGTATTATGTTAATTCCGGCCCCTCCATTACTCAGGGTAAGGTCTGAAGATCCATCTGTATATGCTGTTAAAGGGCGTGGCCTAGCATTTTTAATCAATAATTTGTACTATGAGGACATAGCCGTTAATATTCCAAACACATTAGACCTCGAAACCCAAGGTATCAAAGTCTACCTCAATCAAAAAAAGCCATCAACATATACAATATGCATCACCCTCCAAACAATACATTTATTGACGATGGAACAATGGCTCAATTTCTTACAGACAACACTATTATTTTAGGTGACCTTAATGCCAAACATCAACTATGGGGATGTTCTACGCCAAACCCAAGAGGCAAAATACTATCAAACATATTTGACGACAATGCCTTCATGTGCTTAAATGATGGGAATCCTACCCATCATTCCAACAGCTATAATACTGCACAAGCCCTTGATATAAGTTTTTACTATCCTGACATTTTCCACAAATGCAAATAGCAAATATTAAAAGGTTTTGAAAGTGATCATTTGCCTAATTTGATAGAAATTAGCACCAAGACCAAAACTAGCTCAATTAAGAAAAATTATGGAACTTCAAAAAGGCTAATATGATATCTTTCGAAAACACCATTATTAAAGCAGCCAAAGTTTCAATACCAAGAGGTTATATTAAGAAATGGATTCCAAATTATACACACCAGGCAAAAAATATTCAAACACTTATAACTAGAAGAAATGAACTACAAAAAAGCGCACCCAAAACCAAACAAATTGTAGAACTGAACTGAACATTGTGATTGCAAAAATAAAAAGATTATACGTAAATGTGAAAAGGGAAAAATGGAAACAAACTTGTGAAAACCTGAACTCAAGAAACCCAAATACAAAACTTTGGAATTTGGCAAAACAAATTGGCAGAGTCCAGCCACAAACTGAAAACACAAATATGATTGAGAATACAGATGGTACACCAGCAACTAATGACAAAATTGCTGCCAATCTTTTAGGTAATTCATATCAAATAAGTAGTAGAATCAAGGTTGAAAAAAGGCCCGAAAGATTATTCATGACTTTAAAAATGTCACCAGCACTCATAATATTTTCCATGAAAAAAATCAATATGAAAGAGCTAGCTTATGCATTAGAAAACACTGACCTAAACAAGACTCCTGGGCCAGATGGAATTCATGGCCGAATGATATCAAACTTGGGCAAAATTGGCAAAGAAAGACTTCTTAATATTTTCAATAACTCCTGGAAAACTGGAAAATTGCCTCAAGACTGTAAAAATGCAACAATAATTCCCATTAAAAAACTTGACAAATCTGCTGATGACCCAAAAAACTACCGACCTATCTCCCTCACAAATATTTGCTGCAAATTAATGGAAAAAAATTATATTCAGACGACTCACCTACCACCCCGACACAAGAAATCTCTTACCAGAAGAACAATATGGATTTAGGAAAGGACATGGGACAATAGTCCAACTCTTATTTTTCACACAAAAGGTAAAAGATGCACAAAAAAAAAAGCCAACTAACCACACCATAGCTGCTTTTTAGACCTTACACAAGCTTTTGATAAGGCATGGAAAAACAAGTTAATTACAAAATTATACAAACATTTCAAAATTGATGGAAAAGCTATCACTTGGATAAATGATTCCCTTAAAAATATATACATCAGGGTCAAATATAATGGCACTCTATCTAAAACCTTCAAATTGTACCAAGGATTACCACAAGGTAATCTCTCTTCACCCTATTTATTGCAGTCATAGAAGACAAATTTTCACATAAAACCAATATTGGACTTTTCGCTGATGACATTATTCTATGGAGCAGCAACACTAACTGGAAAAAAGCTGAAAGAGATTTGAACAAGACTATTCTCCACCTAGAATAATTTGCTAATAAACATAAATTAGAATTTAACCCCCAAAAATCTGAAACCTGTCTTTTTACTACCGATAAGAAACTATACAAAATAAGACCAAATATTATTCTGAAAGAACAACAATTGCAATATAATAAACATCCTAAATATCTCGGCTACACCCTGGATCCAGAAATTAACTCCAGTAAACATATTGAAGGAGTTGTTAGAAAAGGAACAGACCGTCTAAAAATCTTGAAATATATTTCAGGAAGAGTGGAGAGCTGAAGCAACAACACTAAAATTAACTTACACATCTCTAATGAGACCTATCTTGGAATATGGATATCAAATCTATGGTACAGCATCTGAAACAAATCTAAAAACACTGGAAAGGATACAACTAAATGCACCTAGAATTATTACAGGTCTTCGAAATACCTGCCCTAATAATATTGTACTTTGCGAGGCAGACATTATGCCCTTAAAGGATAGAATAAGCTACAATCTGCCAAAATATATAAACAAAATCAAGAGTTATGAAAATAAACACAGAACTTTCAATTACATACTTATTTGGGAACCCAATATAAGACTCAAAAAAGAAGGCCCTCTTCACCTGGCCAAAAGAAATGGATTTTTAAAATATAAAGTGGAAAAATATTATTTAGCTGAAAAAAATATCTACATGCGAACCACTAACAAAATGTTATTTTTAATGCCACTTTAAACGAACCCACCAACAAACAATACCAAAATCCAGAATACTTAAAACAATTATCATTAGAAATAATTAATAAAATTCCTAAAAATGCAATAACTATCTATACCGATGGTAGCAGAGACGAGTTGGGACACACTGGCAGTGGCTCTCTCATTAAACCCACAAATGGCAATGAGAAAATGAACAGAAGAAACCCAGATTTTTGATCAATCTTCAGATCAGAACTTATAGCCATCTATGAAGTCTCAAAATCCATCAGAAATACTAAACATCACGATATATGGATTCTTACTCATAGTAGAAGTGCCATACAACACTTGAGTCACACAGGGGAACTTAGAGACAAAGTAAGCAGGAACATAATTGGTTATCTCCAAAAACTCTCAACACCTCAAAAATTCACCCTCAATGGATACCCTTACATGTTAGCATTGAAGGCAATGAAGCTGCTGATGCGCTAGCGAAAAAAGGCACAAAAGAACCCTTGCTACAGAAAGATAAACTTAATTTTAAAGAAATAGAAACAGTAGCCAAAATAAACAAGAACTGGAGGATCCCACCTAAGCACAGTTGGTACACCCTAGAAGCAGATGGCCACCCAGACCTTTCAGTCCACAAGCCGGCATGCGAAGCATGCCCTTCGCTGCTATTCTGTTCAACTCATAAGCCAAGTAACGGTATCAAGCTAGTGCTTGGACATTGTACCTGGAAACACCACCTCCCAGACAACGTGTCTGGAAGGATTTCTATACCGGTGGCCTTTAATCACAGCAAAATAGGAAACTATCTACTGTGTCCAGCAGGGACCGCGGGGAGGCAGCCCCCGGTCGACTCTGTTCACTCACAGCTGAGGAAAAGCTCAGCTGCCACGTCGTGGGCTTTCTCAAGAAGCTTTCTGTGATTTCTCAGCAGCTTACTCTCGATCGCGCCCCTCGCCCTCCTTCTCTCTTCCTGCACACCCACTACCCTTGGACAATCCAAGACGTAGTGGCGTGCATTCGCATCCCTTTCTCCATAGACGCAATCAGGGTTTCTCTTAATTTTAAATCTGTGGAGACTTGGGGAAGAGAGCCCATGTCCCGAACTACCCTAATGAGTTTGTGGGACATTACCTTACAGAGGTACTTGGGTGTTGTTACCCCATTGAATACCTCTCTCCCCTTCACACTGTTCCTCCATCTGTCCAACCATAAGTCCTGGACGTGACCCCTGATCCTCCTATAAACTTCTTTCTTGGTCACTGGGGTCCTCAGTGATCTACCTCTAAAGCATCCTGCCTTAGCGATCCTGTCTGCGAACTCATTACCTTCGATGAGGCTGTGTCTCCTAAACCAAGGGATCTCCGGAGCCCGCGTCATCATCTCCAGCTCCTGGATTATTTGATGCGCGAGTTGCCCTTTCTCCAGATTGATAACGACGAGGGCCGACATACAATCTGAATAGAGGCGATCCGGGCTGAAGTTCTTCTCGGCACACACTCTGAGGGCAACCCTGATCGCAACCAGCTCGGCTGAAAATACCAATTCGTCCACTCTGAGTGCTAAACCTTCTTGGAAGATCAGCTCTCCAATTAGTGTATATCATTACCCCAGCTCCAGTATTGGTTCCAGACTTACTACTATCAGTGAAAACCTCCGTGCCAATCCCTTTCGGCCCTCTAGGATTCCAATTCCACTTTGGCAACCACTGCGGAGGCTTCCTTGTGTCCCTCTTCGATTCCAGGGCCCCCGCTTAAAGTCCCAGGGCATCTTCCCTTTTCTCCCAGATCTTCTGTCTGATGGTCTCCTCCTCTAGTTTCAATCCCAGGGGAATAAGCCCAGCGAGGATCAAAAAGGCCTCACTGCTGGTAGTGCGATATCCCCCTGTGATTCTGAGTGCCGCTGTCCTCTGCACTCTCTCTAGAGTTGTTGCCACCTTCTGATCCCTGTTTCGGCGCTACCAAGCCCCGAAAGCATATAGCAAGATTGGCTCGACACAGGAGAGGCAGAGGTTACTAAAAATAGTACTCTCCTTCTCTCCCCCTCCCCTGTTGAGGGCCAACCAGGACAGGCCTGCAAAACGTCTCCCTGCCTCTCGCCACCATCTCCTCCGCCTGGTATTGCCAACCCATCTTGTCATCAATGATCACCCCCAGGATGGTCATCCTATTGACCAACGCTACCCTCCGTCCTTCCATCCGGATAGCTGGCTTGTGTTTCCTTTTAGTTCTTATGTCCCTAGGCTTAAAGCTGAGGGCTTTAGTTTTGGAGACATTGAACTTAAGGCCAGAGTCATGGGCCCAGATCGAGAAAATTTGGAGAGAAGTTTCAACACACTTCTCAGCCTTCGCTCTCGAAGCAGCCACAATGATGAGGAACTGGTCGTCAGCATAGAGAACCAGCCTGTCTCCCTCATGGAGCTCCTCCTGGAAAACGGTGTTTACCAGGATATTCCACAGAATAGGTCCGCAGCAAGAGCCCTGGGGGCAACCCCTAGCACAGTTTCTTTCCAACTTCCGCCCACCAAAACTGAGGCTAATCCGTCTATCCCTCAGGAAGTCACGAATCAAGCTGCACAAATTATCAGGACAACCCATGTCCATCAAATTTCTCATCAACTTGTTCCAGCTCATGGAGTTGAACGCGCCATCAATGTCCAGGGCCACGAAAAGAACCCAAGCACCCTTATTTAAGCCCATCTCAACCCCCTCTAACACCTCGTTCAGAGCTGTGGTTGTGGACTTCCCTTCCCTAAAACCATGTTGGAAAGTGGAAAGGAGTTCATTACTCTCTAGCCAGTGCTTCAGTCGCTGAGCTAGTAGGCTATCCAGGACCTTACCTAGACACACTAGTAAAGAAAGCGGACGATAATCATTAGGAGAATTACCCTTTCTACCAGACTTTTCGAGAAGCACTACTCGGGCAACCTTCCATTTGTTCCACATAGCCTTCTCAGAATGTTTAGTTTTCTGATAGCTCTATTTGAGGTGCTAATTATGTGCTATAAAAATTAAAATTCGTCATAAATATTAATTAAAATAATTTTGTTGACATCTTGTCAATACATACACAGTCTGCACTATTAAAAAAATATATAATATGGATTATATACACTATGTACAATGAATATGGCGCCTCTGCCAGCGCTCAGGAAATGTACCAGTGTCCAGGCACTTATTGAATAACCTGGAAAGAAGCGATGGGTGCATCCTTACCAGGGCTTTCACGACCGTGTTATCGATCCCTTCGGGACCAGAAGATTTCCTTTTCCCGAACTTGAAAGCCGTCAGTTTCACCTCATTCTCAGAAAAGGGCGGATCCACCAAACCACAAGTGGTCAGAGAGATCTCGTCCTCTGGTTCCTCGTTTCCGAAGTGCCGATCCAAGTTGTTTTTATTTTGTCTTCTGCTTTCGAGCGAGTAGGTCTAGAACACATTCTCTCTGAATTTTCTCATTGTTGGTGGATGAAACAGCACCAGTGATTATTTTGGCCGCTTTTGCTCGAACACTGTCTAGTCTTACTTTTAGTGATGAGCTTGAGGGAGTCCAGACCGGTGTTGCATATTCCATTATCGGTCTTATTAAGGTGGTATAGGTTGTTCTGAGAATTCTGGGTTTTGCTCCCCAATTTGTTCCACATAGCCTTCTCAGAATGTTTAGTTTTCTGATAGCTCTATTTGAGGTGCTAATTATGTGCTATAAAAATTAAAATTCGTCATAAATATTAATTAAAATAATTTTGTTGACATCTTGTCAATACATACACAGTCTGCACTATTAAAAAAAATATATAATATGGATTATATACACTATGTACAATGAATATGGCGCCTCTGCCAGCGCTGCAGAGTTTGGTGGAGAATCGCCAGTGGGTCTCCAGCGACACCACGCATTTTGCGATCTACGATGAATACGTAGATCGCGTACTTCGCCGCTTAGGAGATGGTGATGGCGTGGTCCTCGAGACCAACTGGAAAGATCCAGGACTGCAGTATCACACCTAGGTATTATGGATTTCTAATTTTATCAATTATTTGTCTGTTTATGCTTATTTTGTGGTTATATTCATGCCTTTTCCCCTGGGAGTGGAGAAGACGCATAGGTTTGGTTTTATTGGGTTTATGGTCATTTGGAGTTCCATTGCCCACTTCTCCAGTCCTCTCATTGATATCTTCAGTATCTTTTACGATTTTTCTATGCTGCTACCTGTGTGCCATATGGCTTTATCATCTGCATAACAGGCAACCTTTGTGTCTTCAGTGAGGTAAGGATGTATGTCGTTAATATATAGCAGATAGAGTAGAGGACTGAGCACAGATCCCTGAGGTACACCAGCCCATGTTCTTCCTTCCTTGGAAAATTCTCCATTGACCCGAACCTTTAACCTTCTTCCCCTTAAGAAGTCTGCAATCCAGATTAAGGTGGTTTTCCTCTTACTCCGATGTTGTGCAGCTTTTCACGTAATTTCTCCCTCCACACTCGATCAAAAGCTGAGGTCATATCAAGGAATATAGCCGTGGTCTTCTTTGGCGGTTTTTCCCGGAAAGAATCTATTATTGATTGACAGAAGTAGAACAGTTGATCAGTTGTACAGTGCTGGGATCTATAGGCCGTTTGGTAGAGGTTTATTTTATTATTTTTTTGTGAGCCAGACTATGAGCCTAGAGTGGATAATTCGTTCTGGTATTTTACAAAGTATGCTGGCGAGAGCAATTGGCCGATAGTTCTTGTATTCCTTGGCATCTTTGTTTGGCTTCAGTATTGGCACTATAATTGATATCTTCCAATTCTTTGGTAGTTTACCAGTTTTCCATGAAATGTTCAGTATTCGTAGGAGTTGATTATTAGCTTTGACTTCAAAGTGTTTAATCATTTGACCAAAGATTAGATTATCTCTTGGTGACCTCTTGGATTTTTTTATTGATGAGTTTAGCTCATTCAGTGTGAAGTCTCTCGAGAAAATATCTTGTTGATGGAAGTTTCTTGCTTGTTTAACTAACTGGTTTATATTATTTTTAGAGTCCTGTCTTCATTCGTATAGTTGAGTGTGGAAGTGCTTGAAAGATATTCAGCAATTATGTCAGCCATCTGTTTGTTCTCGTTCTCGCTGTTCTATTCATATCGGTTAGAGTATTGGAGGATTGGTGTTGGTTTTGATTGTTTTCTAACACTCTAATTATATTCCAGTGTTGGCTGTCCTTTCTTGGATCCATTTTTTTCGCAGAATTCTGCCATTTTTCTTGTTTGAATATCCAAATTTCTTGTTATATTTTGTGAATAATTTCAATGAGTTCCTTTCTGTTTTATTTGTTTTAAGAAGTCCATTGATATTGTCTCTCTCTCTGAAATCATTGCCTCGATGTTGTGGTCCTTCCAGTAAGGTATCCACAGGTCTTTACGTCTACCTCTAGTTATCGATGCTCTTTTGCAGCTTTTTAAATGTTCGAAGAGAATTTTTCCAAGCTTTTGTCAAGCGTTCTATAATTCAATTTTTCGTTGCACAGTTCTTCAAGCTTTTCTGTGAATTTTTTTCAAGTCGGCTTCCCTAAAGTTCCATGTTCTTTTATTCTAATGGACATTCTCAATTTTGAAGTTTAGGGTTGTTAAAATTGGTCTGTGGTCACTGATTGCACCTCTCAAGATTTTTCATTGTGTTGTGGGTGCGATGTTGTAATTAATCGCTGTGATGTCTATTGCGGATTCTGTGCCTGTGAACTTAGATAGGTAGGTGTTCTCTCCGTTATTTAACGGTGTAAGGTCGAGGTCGGTTAGCATGTCCTCAACCTGCTGACTTTTGTTATCCTGGACAGGTGATCCCCGAATTGAACTTTTGGCGTTAAATTCGCCGAAGTATGATTGTGATATCCGAAGACGCTTCACTTAATGTCTCTATTGTGTGTGCCCATACAAAATGCAAAGATTTCACGAGCTGAAAGTTGGCGATTTTGAGATACGTCAAGAATTCGCTGCATGGGTTTTCCGGCAAATTGATATTGATGAAAACTGGCTGTCGAATGTTCTGTGGACAGATGATGCTCACTTTTCTCTAAACGGAGAATTTAACATTCAAAACAGCCGCATTTGGGCAACAGAAAACCATAGGATTTTCACAGAAATGCCACTTTACCAGCTTAGAGTTATAGTTTTGTGTGGGTTCACTTCTTTTATTATTGGGTCATTTTTCTTTGAAAAATCAATGGAAGAATTTTTAAAACCGTTTTTGTAACTGGTGAACGTTATGAGAAAAGGGTATTCCCATATTGCAGGGTAAAAGCACTAAGCAAAATAACATTCATGAAAGATGGAGGACCTCCTCATATCTCCCGAGGTGCCAAACAATTGCTGAAGGATACGTTCGGTGTAAATCGTGTGATAGGTCGCCACTTTATATACCAGTGGCCTCCAAGATCAACAGACTTGACGCCTTGCGATTTTTGTTTATGGGGATACATTAAATCGTGTGTTTATCGATGCTGGCCTACCACATTGGCCATGTTGAAGGCTTCTATCAGATGGCACGCTTTATCAATTTAACAGATATGTTATTTAATGCTGTCCATTCTGTCATTTATCGTCTGCAGGCGGTGATTGAGAATGAAGGGTGCCACATTGAGCAAGGATTGTGACCTAATACAAGAGAGAAGGCAGTTACCTCATGTGTTGTATAAGCCGCCATGTATTATATTATCTATCAATATTTTGCAGCTCTTTGTGTTGGGATATGGGGATAATAAATGCTGTCCTCACATCTTGACTCTTTTTTTTTTGTGAACAGTAATATTTTGTTTGTCATTTGCTCACATATTATGTCGTGCAAACCAGAGTGTTATAACTTCTCGAATAACACTGGTACACACAATTTTACCCCTTATGTTTAGTTTTTCTCTTTTCGCTCATTAGAAGAAATACATAGATAATAGATAACATAGAAATACATACATAAGAAATACATGTAGCATAAGGAATATTTTCTGTACACCAAAAACTTTAGAAATTTTGTGAAAAAAAATAATACAAAATGATTTTACTACCACGTTTTTCAACGCAAAAGGTCGATTTAAAATTTATTTTTATTTGAGGGGACACATTTTTAAAATTGTGTACAGTATAATAAACAATGATAACATTTGACAAGCCCATTGGATATTTGGAATAGGGTACGACAAATATATTTTGTCACTCCCCTCTATATTTCATTTGTTGGATCATGACAAATATCCAGTTAAATAGTCAAGGGTCGCCAATCAGTCAAGAAACTACACATTTCTTATAGCAAGAAATCCTATTAATAGTGCCATCATAATTTTTGGTACTATATTAACATTTCAAAAATTCGTGTATTGATATCAGCAGTGTTTTTCAAACATTTAATCTATTTCACAAAACCTCATATAAAAATAAATATTTTGCTACACGTTTTAATTTGCATTTACCTATTTTACATATCTCTGATTGTATTTAAAATCGTTAAACAATTCTTCATACTTTTGGCGAAGTGGTGTTTTATTAATTTGTTATTTGATATTATTAGGGTTCTTTCCTGGTATTCAAAAAAGAAAAATACGTGTCGATCAGTTATATTTTTCAATTTATCAAACAATTTGGCCGATGAATCTCTGATTCTGGTAGAGCGCCATCTGGCGAATAAAATTGTAACTAAAATCAATTTTGAATTTTTCATTATTTGCTATAAAAAATCCCATTGCATCCTGAATACAATGGTGTTTACCGCATTGCTCTAGCGCAAATATTCGCGGAGTTATTAATTTTTAAAATAGTGCGGGACTTTTAGATCACCCTGTATTTGAAAGAGACTTATCCCTCAAGCTTATTGATTTGAACATAATATTATGGGATTGCCTATTAATATATATAGATTATTTATAGGTTTAACTAGGGAAAACGTTATGAGAGAAGTTATTTAAGATATTTTGACACGTACTTCTTACCGTGATTGTGGTATAAATCAACACTCACTGATATATTTTTTAATATATCTTCCCTGCCAAATCCCTTTAAATTTCTAATTCCAGAGAACCCCAGAATATTTCAATCTCTCTAATAAAACGATGGAGCCTCGGATATCCTTGGAATTCTCAATCTTTTCCTGTGATCACCGAGAAGGCCGCCTTATTTCTCCATCACCAGAAATCGATGTCGCGGAGGATAAAAATGTCATTTAGCTTCCCTGATGACACAAGGCGTCCTCGACACGTCGCGTCATTTGGAACTGTCCTCCCACTCTTGGCAATTAAATCTTCCTTCCTTCTGAGGGATTACTTGTCGAGATAGAGAAAGACTTAGCAGTGGAAATCAAACTCTTCACACCGAACTAAACTTCTACTTTAAACAGGATACATTTGCGCGCCATTTGTATTCACATATGTGAATTATTTATGGCGCGAATGGTTTATATAGTGCCGACTATGAGGGCAAAACCAACCACTACAATATTAAGGAGCGGTATGGCAGATTAAACTGAGCCAGGCCTACCACGTATTTTATCATTGCAGTAAAGGCAGTGAAAAATTTGTTTCAATTCAAAAATAGACATTTGCTTTCTCGATATATTGTTTCTCCTGTAGAAGGGCGGACAAGCCCGAAAACTTGAGAATATCAAAATAAAGATACTTATATCCATAAACGTTTTATATTCTGATATCAGATTTCTTTTATTTATCAATCGTTTTCGGGCCAACATGCCCGGGCCAACACGGAGATCCTGAAGTCGGCGTGAAGTTGTAACTTCAGGATCTCCGTGTTGAAGGCATATAAAGGCAAATAGCTTACATTTGAAAAGACTATAATATTGCTGACTCTCAATCAGAAATATCAATTTAAAAATAAAACCTTGAACATAGGAAATAATGTGTATGGTACAAATGTGAAATTGTACTGGGATCAGGTGAAATTGTACTGGGATCAGGTGAAAAATTTCAGAAAAATGAAAAAAGCATCTCCTGATCATGCAATTAAAAGTTGCTGATAGCTTGCGCCATATCTGTCAGAATAAATATTAACTATAAATCAACGAATAGTTAATATTTATGCCGACAGATGGCACAAACCATCGGCAACTTTCAGCTTGAACATATGAGTTTAACTTCCACTTTATCGTGCAACTGAAAGTTGCTGATGGCTTGCGCCATCTATCGGAATAAATATCAACTATTCTCGTTGATTTTTAATTATTGGAATAATTAAAAATAACGAGAATAGTTGATATTTATTCCGATAGATGGCGCAAGCCATCAGCAACTTTCAGTTGCACGATAAGGAGATGCTTTTTTTTTCTTAATTTATGCACCTTATCCCAGTACAATATTACATTTGTACTATTTTTTTTTACATTTTTTCCACTTTATGTTACATTATCTATCACTGAATATTTGGAGACATTTGAAGGAATGTTCTATTCTCCTCATGTGTAAGGTAATGGGTGGAATAACATGGTGGTCAGCACAATCATTAGAGGTGTTGATGGCAAGATTGAATCTCTAGGAAGCCTGAGCATTATAATCCATTAACACATATAGATACAAATGTACATTAACTACATACAATTATAAATATATGTGAGATAATTTATTGTACGAAAATAGTTTTGTTCATTTTTTAATTAAAACGTCTTTTTTTACAGAACTCAAACTCTCACTTTTCCAATAAGGAATCAAGGGTTTAGTTTATTTTCTTATTTTTTTGTTTCCCAAGTGTTTTCGGGCCAACATGCTTCAACACGGAGATCCTGAAGTACAACTTCACGCCGACTTCAAGATCTCCGTGTTGGCCCGAAAACGCTTGAGAAATAAAAGAAATAAGAAAAGAAACCCTTGATTCCTAATTGATTAAATAAAGGGTAAAAGCAAGGAAAAATCTTTATTACAGAACTTGAAGGAAAAATAAAAATATATTTGGGAGAGCCTGGGGTCATAGATAATCAAAGCGGATTCGCCAGTTTTATCATCATGAATCACAAAGTGGGCTCTTTAGATTTCGAATAGTTTTGTTGAAAGTGTGCTCAGAGCCTCTATGGCTATAGGTTTCTAGAACTACAGTAATATAACCACAAGTAACGTGGAAACTGAACGTTAAAATATTTGTAATTCATAGAAATATATCATTTCGGTACGCGACATTCAAATTATTCAACATACATTTGAAGTTCAAACCTATATTTTAATACATTCACAAAATTGGAAGATAGAATAATGTCGAACAAGATCATAAAATAATTACTATATTTACATATATTTTGAAAATAGAGCGATCCATTTTGAATATACAATAGTTACTTATAGCTTGGATCAATACTATTTATTTCATAAATCAATATTTTGAGTAGGCTGTTCGTCCATCTTATTAATCCAACTTGTCTTCTACGTGGATGATATAAATTTACAAGATTTATATAAGAAGATTAGCGAATAGCCTGATCAAAATATTGACTTTTGAAATAAATTCTATCAATCTAATATATATATACTCTTTATTTATATATTTCAATTTAAAGCGCCATGTTCCCCCCTAGGGACACTTGCGCTGTCATACATGTATGCCTTTACAATTGTCTAGACATATATATGTGAAAAAATAGTACAAATGTAATATTGTACTGGGATAAGGTGCATAAATTTAGAAAAAGGCATCTCCTTATCGTGCAACTGAAAGTTGCTAATGGCTTGCGCCATCTATCGGAATAAATATCAACTATTCTAGTTGATTTTTAATTATTCCAGAATTGGCCAAATACCCATTCTTGATTAATCAAGAAAAGCTAACCACGGACGCGTTTCGGGCTGTTGGCCCTCATCAGCCTGGTGCAAGCTGTACCTCAACGACCAAACAAATTGGTCATTAAGGCATCCTGAAAAATCATGAAACGGGTAGTTAAGGCCAGAATTGCGTGAGAACGCTACACAATGTGAAAAAATAGTACAAATGTAATATTGTACTGGGATAAGGTGCATAAATTAAGAAAAAGGCATCTCCTTATCGTGCAACTGAAAGTTGCTAATGGCTTGCGCCATCTATTCTAATTCTGGAATAATTAAAAATCAACTAGAATGGTTGATATTTATTCCGATAGATGGCGCAAGCCATTAGCAACTTTCAGTTGCACGATAAGGAGATGCCTTTTTCTTAATACATATATATTTATACTAAATTTAGGTCATATAGTCATAGGATATTAACAAGAATAAAGAGTGAAAAAAACGAGAACAAAGAACTTTATACAGAAAAAAGAAAAGTCTGGCAATATATCTACAATTAACATAATATATTAGCAGTGTCAGAAACTACTAATACAGTATAACCTCGTTAATTCGACACACTCCATTTCGACCCTCTACGTTAATTCGATCATGCTTTGATGTCCCGACCTCCGGCCTATCAAATAACAAACCGTGATTCGACACTATCGATAATACGACACTTCCGATAGTTCGACCATTTTAAAATTCGAAATTTCGACAGTTGAATGTTTTTTTTTTTTTTTTTGCATACAAGTTTACCGCCAAAAAGGTATTACAGCGGCGCCGATAGGATCGCGCTTGAGCTCTTTTGTTTCTGGTTAGTTTAAGTTTCACTTTGCAGTGCCGTTGCGAAATGTCACGAATTTTATTGTATTTTTAACGCGGGAATTTAGGCTTCGTTTTGTTATTTTCTTTTTAAATTTCAGGATTTATATATATATTATATAATCTAAAAATATTATATAATCTAAAACCTCAAAAATATCTATATTTTAAAAAATATATATTTTATTTTATTCATTGATAATTTTTATTTTTGTTATCATCGTTTTTAGAAAGACTTTCAGTTTTAGTTGTATAATTTTGTTGTAAATATGCGTAGTTAACCAATCAATCCTTTTAAATCACTAATATAGGATTAAATTATAAATTCTATATAATGTGAAACTAACAAATGTGTAATCTTTCCTCAAGTAATTGAAAATAAAAGCTACTTGACGGTAAATAATTATCTTTTTTTATCACGACTGCACCTCAACCCTTTATCTTATCGATCCTTTGTCTTATCAACCCTTTATCAACAACAACAAACTTATTCATAACATATATATATATGGAAGCGCAATGGTCGCCTCTCCCGTCAAAATTAACGTTAGAATCTGACGCCATCTATTGACCGTCGCCGCAACTAGCGGCATCGGGTCGGTGACAAAGCCACAACACCAACTTTGGCAAACTGATAGGCGTCCACCTAGAGACCATGGTTTCGGGCTAATGGCCCTCGTCAGTCTAGGGCGGACTTTATTCCATGAGATCCACACGGGATCTAATGGAATCCTCACAATCTACCAAAGAGGTGTTTTGCTGGCAATATATATATATATAGATGGAAAATTTGCCGGAAGGAAATTAATCCATGGAAGCAATGGTCGCCTCTCCCGTCAAAATTAACGTCAGAATCTGACGCCATCTATTGACCGTCGCCGCAACTAGCGGCATCGGGTCGGTGACAAAGCCATAACACCAACTTTGGCAAACTGATAAGCGTCCACCTAGAGACCATGGTTTCGGGCTAATGGCCCTCGTCAGTCTAGGGCGGACTTTATTCCATGAGATCCACACGGGATCTAATGGAATCCTCACAATCTACCAAAGAGGTGTTTTGCTGGCAATGTGGCTGGGCTGGGAGAGTGTTGTGGCGTTGTCACCGACCCGATGCCGCTAGTTGCGGCGACGGTCAATAGATGGCGTCAGATTCTGACGTTAATTTTGACGGGAGAGGCGACCATTGCTTCCATATATATACTTGTCGTATCCGTCGTGGTCGAAAGGAAGGGCGCAGCCGTTGTGCATGTATGCTTCGAAAAATAACTTGTTCCACACTCGTGAACGCGCGCACACGTGGCGGCGTGCCGTAGTTCTCCTGCGCGCGCTGGCGCCCACCTTTATTTTGTAAAGATTTATAGATGGAATAATTTGTATTTACATTTTAAAATATTAATTATGGCGAAAATAAATTATATATATTGGGCATTACAAATTATGACATATATATGTTTTTTAGTTATTTTAAAATTTACAAATATTTTCCTTTTAAATAAATAAATCTTTATAAAATATAGCCACAATTATTATGTAAACATTTTATTTCAATATTCAATTTCCGTGTTATTATAAAAGAATTAAACACAAAATCAATAACACCTGCAGCAGCAGTGGATGACTTTAAAACAATAAAAGCTCTTTGTTATTTAAAAGACATTTCAGAAGAGAGAGAAAGAAGAAAGACATGCATATTTTTTAAAAAAGACCATCCCTGGAATACATCCTGAATAAGATTTCAGTGCAAAAACAGACATCTATAAAGGAATTTTTAAAAAGATCTTCATGATTATTTTTAAAAATATTTTTAAATTTTCTTTTTATTTGCCATATTTATTTCCTTTTAACTCTATATATTCTTCAATTAGAATAAAATATGATTTAATATATTATATTTAATATTTGAATAAGGTCTGTAGATTTAATGTTTGATTATATTATTGAAAAGAAGAACATTGCCAGTAAATTTACTTTTTTTTACAATTATTTATGTTTAAAAAATATATGTTAATGCCATTTTGTCCCTGATACTAAAAGTTTATCATGAAAATAAAAACATAAATACAAAAAAGTACACACACAATGATACACCCTTGGAGTGTTGAATTAAACAGGTTCGACTTTATATACTTTTTCATTATATAAATATTTCTTTCTGAAAATAGAGCAATCCATACTTAAATCATTAGATAGTAAAAAGGCATTTATTGGATTGAATAAAAGATTTAGTTGCCAATATTTCGGCTGGCTGAACGCCAACCTTTATCGAGGCATTACATATTTTTATACACTTGTGTATGTAATGCCTCGATAAAGGTTGGCGTTCAGCCAGCCGAAATATTGGCAACTAAATCTTTTATTCAATCCAATAAATGCCTTTTACTATCTAAAAATATTTCTATACAGTAAATATTTTTTAATCAAATCGTGAATGTCTCATCTTCAATTTTCTTTTAATATTGTACTTATATTAAAGTATAAGATAAACCTTGACTCGAAGATGTTTTTCATTAAGACACTAGTTCTAATTGATTGAAGGAGATCTGCACAGAGCATTAGATAACAAACGCCATTAGCAGACCATTAGATGAACGTTGGAAATAATCCAGAGGAACACAACTCTAAATTAAAAGATGGAATCTTGGAAGGAAATACGATCAAACACTAGAAAACTCTCAGGAAGATAAAGGGGTTGTTGTCCTTCTCTGAAAAATGTTAGAGTTTATTTATAAGGTAAAACGTTTGCGCCTGTTAATTAAGGTTAAACATCACTATACTTTAATAAGGTAATAGTTGAAGGGTTCATTTTAATTTGAACGTTTGAGCCTGTTAACTAGGGTTAAACATTTATAACGCAAAACTTGATCCTTTTATTTAAGAATTAAAATCACTATATTTAAATAAGGTAATAGTTGAAAGGTACAGTCATAACGTAAAACGTTATGGCCTTATATTTGAGAGTTAAAATCACTATACTAAAATAAGGTAATAGTTGAAAGGTACAGTCATAACGTAAAACGTTATGGCCTTTTATTTAAGAATCAAAACCACTATACTAAAATAAGGTTAAGTTGTTGTTGTTGATTTCGTGTCCAATGAAGAGCCTCAGATGTCCCCATGCATCTCTATCACAGCAGTCGCAATGTCCACTATCTTGGGTAAAGTAATAGTTAAAGGGTCCATTTATAACGTAAAACGTTGGGGCCTTTTATTTAAGTATTAACATAATCATACTAAAATAAGCTAAGAGTTAAAGAGTTCATTTTTCTTGAAACGTTGGAATCTTTTATTTAAAGACAAGCCTCAATATACTAATAAGGTGTTTATATAAATGTCTTAAAGAGTCAATATGTAACATAAAACACACCAAGGCTCTGTCAGTCTAGGTAGGTAGAATAAATAGAACAACAGAGGAGCTTTTTCATCAGGTTTCCAGTAAAAATAAGCCTGTTAAATATACAATGAGAATCTACTCATCAAGTTATGAGTAGGTGTCAATAAAGATAGATCAATTGAGTGGTAAATATGAAGGAATGCTCATAAAGTTACCAGAAAAAGGAAGCTGGTCTATCAAGTTTTCCAAAATAAGTCAAATAATAGAGAACTGTTCATTAATTTGTGTGAATCAAGATAGGTCTATTAAGTGAAACAATGGATCCCTGTTTATTAGGTTGTTAACAAAGGCAAGCTTTCAAACAATAGGACCCGTTCATCACGCTGACAATAAAAAGGTCTATTAAGTGGAACAATGAAGACCTGTTCATCAAGTTGACAACAATGGACACTTGTTCATTAAGTTCTCAACAACAGCAATCTATTGACTGAAACAATGAACGTTGATTTATGAATAACGCAATAGTGATAAATAAAATAAGAATGTACAACATTCCAAATCAACAAATTGAAGAACTTGATGAAAATGACAAGCGAAATAATATAGCCTGTGCGTATAAAAAAAAACAACATAGAATAATAAAATGTAAAACAATTAAATTCACTAGCAATGTGTTTCTTTTCAATAATATCATCAAATATTATCTCTAAAGACCTTAGTACAATGATAAAAGTTATTGAATGAGAGGGCTTGGCTTATCAGTGGTGAACCCTCTCAGTGGTTTCGCCAAATTAATCTCCAGACCGCTCTACTATTGCATTAGATCGGTTTTGTATATATTTATATAGAATAAAAAATAACGATTTCGAAATTAGAAAAGACAATTGAATAGCTTTTAATTTATTTACATATTGTCACCAATAATTCATCACCGATCATTATATCGACGAATACCGCTTTGTTGTAATAGCATATTTCACCAGAAATCGAAGGTTAAATTAGTGACATGAGTAGACGATGAGGCGGCAGGTTTATTTTATTAACGAAAAACAGGAGCTTTTGAGCACAACACTTGAATATGATTGTGCTCAAAGCTTGAGTTTTATTCTCGAATAAATACAATTTTCATCTCACGATATACTCGTTTCATTAGAGAAATAACAGGTGGCTATTCCTTTAAATTAAATATGAAATCGAGCCGTGATTATGAAAAAGAAAAAAATTGAAAGAATTTGCTATAGCGCTCCCGCTTATCATAATGAAGAAAACGACAGCTCCTAACAATTTTACAAATGTTTAAATATTTAATTATAAAAAATAGTGTATATAATTTTTTAAATCACGTTTAGACTTTATGGGAGATGTTTTAGTTATTATTATTTTTATATCTTTGTATGTGCGTGGGGTTTTCATTAGCATGCACTTTTGGCCATAACACCAGATCTTCGCTTACCTTCTATTGTTTTGGGAATTTTTACAATCTATAACAAGATAACCTACTCTTCCCGCCATTACAGCAACATACCTTTGCAATTAGAAATGTTAACTCTATAAAATTTCATATTTCAACATCAGTATAAATAGAAGAAATTCTAGCGCAGTTTCACCGGGCCAATCAATATAGTAGTGTAATAGTCTGTATTTACATATATCTCTCCCTCCCAGCTGTTTTCCTACACCAATCAGCCTTTGCCGATATTAATTCCCAATAGCGAGATTTCCATAGGTAGATTTATATAATTTAAATAAATCTTTTACGATGTACTAGAGCGCCATCTGTTATCAAATTATAAAACTATTTTAGAGGCGTATTATTCTTTTTAAAATAAAACAAAATCTTTTGTTAAACATGTAAATTGTATTTTAATATATGTCTGCATCACGGCCACATATGAAAATAAATGGCTCAGAATACTAAAATTGGATAGAGCAAAACTTCTCTTGGGCCTAATTGAAACAACTATGGGAATTACACTGGTCAACAACATTTTTGCCCAAGAGAACCTGATGGTGTTTCTAGTGTAACTTTTCATGCTGAACTCAAATATCTAATCAGTAATTTTCCATCACCCATGGTTTTGCGTGATAGCTTTTTTTTTTTGGTATTGGGATAAATACAGCAAAATATGCAAAAAATATTACGTAAGCATTTTTGCATAAACCTTATTACATTTTTCAGCAACTCACCTAATTTAAATTCGTTACTAAGAAACCCCATAACAAAGAACAATACCATTGATTATCCTTCCAATATTAAGAATGCCATATACGCCATAGAATGCAACGAATGCAAAACCAAATATGTCGGCGAAACTGGCAGACATTTAAATATAAGAATATCAGAACATAAACGAAATATCGATAATCAAGACAGTAGATCTTTAGTAAACCAACATATAAGAGAAACAGGCCATTCCTTCTCCCTATCAGAACCAAAGACCCATTACTCCAACATCCTCAATAGACTACATAGACTTATAATATAATCCATTATATCCAGAAAGCACAATAGCATTAAAAGAGGAATTGATATTCCGGAAGTTTATAACATTATATTCCATGAGCCCACCCCATAACTCCCAAGTGAAGCAGGCGCAACAGAAGCCCGCGTTGATTATGCTTTAAAACAAATGTAAACAATCAATGGACTTGATTCAATTTTAAATAATATTTTATTGGCGTATTAATAATGTAAAGTATTTTCTCCCGTAAAAGGGCTTACTTGCCCGAAAGCTCGAGATATTTTTTAAATTAAAAATATTTTTAAAAGAATATTTTCCCTGGAGGCTTTATGTTTTTATTTTAATATTAATTCAACGGATTATTTTATAACGTTTCTAAAGGAATTCCATGCTGCTGCTTCAACTTCATTCAAACTATTTTGAAAATTTCCATCCTGCAGCAATTCTCGAATCTGAGGTCCAACGAAAATGCCTTCTTTAATTTTCGCATCACTTATGCTAGAACATTTTTGTTTTAGGTAGGCAAATCCACTGGCATTTCGATCCATTGCCTTGACAAAGTTCTTCAATAATCCCAGTTTAATATTTAATGGTGGTAAGTAAATATTTTCTGAATCGATCAGGGGAGGATTTACAATATTTTTATGTCCTGGAGTAAAGATTTCACGGTTTGGCCAGCTTTTTTTAATGTAATGCCTTTCCCTATCTCTGCTATCCCACCCACACAGAAAACAACAAAATTGTGTATATCTAAGCTGTAATCCACGCAAGAGAGCAATGACTTTCAAATCGCTGCATATTTTCCAACCGTATCTTTCATATTCTATCTTTTTCAAAAGCAGCTTCATGTTTTCGTAAGTCTCTTTCATGTTGGATGCATGTGCTATTGGCACTGATGGGAACTTATTTCCGTTGTGAAGGAGAACAGCTTTCAAACTAATTTTTGAAGAATCAACGAATAAACGCCACTCTTCTGTATCATGGTCATGACCAAGCGTTTCCATTAGACTAACATCATTGCAATATACTAAATCATTCTCTTGTGAAAAGAAGTCTTGAAATTCATCTTGACGCTTGCGAAAAAAGCATACTTTTGTGCCTTTATGCAGAAGATTCCAGCCTTTTAACCTAGAGCCTAAAAGTTCACTCTGTTTTTTATATTAATATAAATCACGTACGAGGTAGTTCAAATCTCCTTGGGTTAACAAATGAGGTTCAGATGAAGCACCTGCTTCAAAATTTGTGTCATCCGACTGTTGCTCTCGTCTATCTGAATCATCGTCACTGAATATTACATTTTCAGGAGGCTGAGGCACAGGTAAAATATCACTATGAGGAACCGGTCTCATAGCAGAAGGCAAATCTAGATATTCAACTGTATGTCTTGATTTGGATGTAATACCTGTAGTCTTTGTCAAACAAAAATAACAGTCTGAAGAATGGTCTTTAGGTTCTCTCCATATCATTGGAACCGCAAAAGGCATATGACGTTCACCTTTAATCCACCCTGTAAGACGTCGAGCACAAATTTCACAACAATCATGAGGAGCCCAAGTCTTATCTTGGTTACCAACTTTACAGCCAAAATAAAGTTGATAGCACTTTTTGATGAGCTGTGTAAAGTTTCGCCTTCGAACTTTGAAAGTTAATTCCCCACAAATGTAACAGAAAATATCAGGAATATTAATGCAACACCTCGGCATATTGACACAGTCTAGTGCACACGATTTATAAAAGCAAATCGATAGAGAAGAATAAAGGTAAAGACTCTTCTAGTAAGGTATATCAATTAAGAAGGTTCAGAAGATGAGTTTCTTTAATTGTAAAAACGCTACAAGCTTTCGGGCAAAAGCCCTTCGACAGGCAAAATATAACTATACTAAGAAAGATATCGATGGCTGTAGTGAATATATACACGTATTAATTTACATAAATATAAAAATATAAAAAATATAAAAAAGGCAAAAAAGGCAGAGAAGAATAAACTGATCACTTCAAAATTACCTGTCATTTCTAATGCAAATCTATTAAACAAATCGTTAGGTTCGATTCAAATTTATATATTAAAACTGTTATTCAGCAAAATTGCCGTTATTTTTGAGTTGAAAGCAAAACAGATTGCATTATAAAATAAACATATTTAATTAAAAATTCAATAATTTGTTATTTAAATTAATATTTATGATTCTTAAAGACCAAAATTTAATTAATAACAAATAAAATAAAGCTTTTGGCTCTACATATCAACTCATCTTGTCGAAAATGTGCTAATGTAATGATGTTTACTTATAAAATGCTTACGTAACATTTCCTGCACTTTTACTGTATATACCAATTTATAGAAAAAATGGTTATCCTGCAAGAACTATGGGTGATGGAAAACTTCTGATTTCATTTTTGAATTCAGCATGAAATGTTACATTAGAATCAACATCAGGTTTTCTCCGGCAAAAAAAAAACGTTTTTTTTTTTTGTAGACCTGTGTTATCTATGGCAACCAGAACACCCATAGGGTTTCGAAGAGGTCTGGCCCGCCTTTTGGGCTCTACTGGATTCTTCTGGTTTAAACGCTGCATACAGATCCCAATATTTTACAGAAAGAAATACCTTTAATTATAAAGATAGCAACAGAGTAATCAATTCTCATAATGACCTAACAAGAATAGTCAACTCAAAACTATACCCACATCACAAATGTAAGCATACTTCCATAGAGGGTTACTTACTCAGCAATCTTATGGCATGGCACAACTAAAAACTTTTTTCGCTTTTTTTTTTTTTTTGGCCAACCCCTACTAATGTGATGATAACCGATGAAGCTAAATGCACATTTTTCAAATTGAACATTGAATCTGAATGTTCATATACACAGCTTTCTTCGAGGAAATGTAATCCTTTTTTCCAAGGTTGGATGCTCCCAATTATCTCTTTGAATGTGTTACCCTTTCTCTTCCTGTTTTCCTTTCTCTTTTTTCCTTTGTTCTGTATGGGGCGTATGGCCCAAATGAAAACTTTTCAGTTAGACAAAAATGGCATCAATGAATCATAGTAATATATTCAATTGATTTAATTTTTTTTATCCATTGTATGTTAGCTAATGCAGATGAAATGGGACTCCCCATTTGTAAGCCTTCAATTTTCCTGAATAATCTGTTTCTGAAACTAACATAATTATGGCCTAAACAAAGTTTGGTTAAATCTATTAACGCTTCTTTAGAGAGGGGAAGAACTATTTCTGGGTGGATTTCAAGAAATGATAGGAGGGCCAGGAGTGCATCATCGTGCGGGATTGAGGTGTAGAGATTCTATATCGAAAGAAACCATCCTGCTGTCATTCGAAATTTGAACGGTTTTGAAAGCTTCAAAGGCTACTATGGGATTAGGGACTGTGTGGGGTAGTTGCATTTGGAATAGAGAGATGACCGAAGATAGAAATGTTGTGAGTAAAGATGAGAACCAGCATAGCTCACTATTGAACGTAACGGAGTGTTTGGTTTATGAATTTTAGGTAGGCCGAAAAAGTTTGCTGCATTTTTTAAAATTCTTATTTTGAATTATCAAACGATAATTTATTATGATTAAGTGTACTTTTATTTTATTTAGTTTTATTAAATTCTTTAGTATTTATCCTGGATGTATTTAATATTTAAATCACGGAAATAATTCCTTCCTTGGTCTTGCAGAACAAGAGAGGCACACCTGCTCACATGTTTTAGTGCAAAACACAAACATCTTCGATAAATAGAGGCGAATTGCCCCTCGAAATATTGGTAGAATAAAATAAAATTCTAAATACAATATATGAATTTTTCTAAATATAGTTATTATTATGGATTGCTCAATCTTCTATATATATATTACCACCCCCCCCCCCCTACCCCCCATAGTATGAATAATTTATTATTTATAATATATACTTTGCGTTAATTATCTTATAAAATATATATATATAGTATATATTTAGAGACTTTGAAGAAACCTTCATAACCGAACTGAATATCACGCTAAGAAGGTGAATCCTTTTACAGACTACAGAGAAGATGAGCTCCGTTCAGGTAATAGGATAATAGCGTTCTTTGACGGAGAAATAGGATTCGCAGATAAAAGCTTTCTATGGAATGGAGAATGCATTGCCCAACCCTATATACCATCCCAGTGATACAGCTTCCGATAACAGACCGCCCAAGGAAAATGGATATTCCAGAATTCTTTCCGGGAGGGAAGAGATTGCTCTTTAAAGTTTGAAAAGGTCAATTTCCATTTTATAAAATATTTATCGCTCATCAGATGGTCGGTTTTGAGAGGTCTTATTGTATAAATTTTGATTTAAAATGTGCTGCTCAATCTTTTATTTTAATTTCAGTCTTACACACTTTCTCTCTTTCGAGATTTTACCTACAATCACATTAACTTAGGTAAGGTTGTCAAGATTCGGCAGTTTCCTCATCTGGCCGCCAGCCTTCTATATATATATATATATATATATATATATATATGTGACAATATAATAATGTGGGAAGAGAAATAATCACACCACAAGTTGGAAGAGGAACCTAGGCAACCAGATAGAGAGAGGGGGGGAGAGCCGGGCCCGGCAACAGCCGGGCGTCCGTTCTTGTCGCCCCAATCCCCAACTGTCCTAATAGTCTCGAGGTTCCAAGTAACGGCCCCTGTGGTCGCCCCTTGGAATGTCGCTGATGTCTAAAGTGACCGGACTTCACCCGCCCGTCTCTCTCTGGGTCAACTGTAGGTTTGCTTTATTATTCCTGGAAGAGTATATATTATGACATATGGCCCCCGTTGAAGGAGGCTGAACATAGTTTGAGTATACTTAAAGCTGGAGAAGCCAGGAATAGAGAAAATAATTTTACAGTTGAAATTAATTAAGGTAATGGTGACATAGTTTTATGTAAATAAAATATTGCATAGTACACAAGTAAATATTATTTACAAGCAGTTTTACAACACCGGAGAGTTTTATATTTAAGGGAATTTTTGATAATTTCAAAGTTATAAAAGGCTATATACAATAACAACTAATGTATTATAAGGGAAATGTTATTGAGAGGTGTCAACAAGGAGAAGAAGAGTCGCATACATATGATGAAAATATTGAGCCATTAAGACTGGGGAACTCTACATTTTGAGATATGTTTTCAAGCGGACATGGCAAGGGGAAGACTTGGCATGGGTTTTCTATGCTATAGATGTAGAGTACGAGAAATGAGGTTGAGGCTGTAAATTGCGTGAGCTCAGGACTGAGGTAAATATAGAACTACATACAATGTTAGAAATTTGGCGAACAGAGCGAGGGGAAACTTGCTTTTGGGCTATTCTACCTTATCTATGCAGTTACTCGTGTAGCGAGTCAGAGGAGAAAAGTCCCGTGTGTAGGTGAGGAAGTCGCATGGACTTATATTTAATTTGAGAATATAAAATAGTTTGAGATACAAAGGTAGAATATAGGCGAACAGAGCGAGGGGAAACTTGCTTTGGGCCTTTCCACCTTGATTATTTCGATACTAAGAGACTCTAGTAGTTTTAACTAATTGGAGGAAAGTATGCGCGCACAGTGCCAAAAATTGGGACGAGGACGGCGTTGTCCTTTACAATTTACAAGCTTCTCGTACACGAGGTGTTTGAACCGTCGTGGGAGCTTGTGCGAGGAGATGATTTCGCGACGGGTTGAACGTAAAACCCATGTCTGTGCGAAATAATGACGGACCGGAAAAAATCAGCGACGATGTTTAACGTACCTCCGTGGGAAATATCGGACGTAGGTTATATCGTGCTGGTAAGGACAAGGGACAAACATAAATTTGAAGACAGGTTCCGTGTGGCGAACGTGTGGCGCGAGGAGAAGGAGTTGATAAATATCTAGAGGTTAGTCAATCTGCGTCCTGTGACGAACATACCAGTGGCTAGATGGTGTGGGTCGGTGGATATGCTAGAGAGCAACTACAAAATATATTATCATAAATCAAGAGTGAAGATTAGAATTTTGAAATGGCAATATAGTAGTTCGATAATTGATTAATCAATAATTCTATAGGATATCATAAGCTGGTAGAAGGTTGACAAGTTGTAAGGATGAGTGGGACATTCAAGGGGAGATTAATAAAGGTTACTAAAGGTTGGTTGTAAGCAATAGTCGATTAGAGCCAGCAATTACAAGTAGGTTGAGGTCACATACAGAGTAATAAAAATGTTCAGGTACTGGAGCACTGTTTTGATGGATCAATTGGTTATGGAAATATTGGGACCAGAGTCCACAAGTAGTGACTTCTTTAAAGAATGAATGATAGGAGTTAAAACAATTACACTCACAAGTTATGTTGGTTTAGGGCGCAGATAAATTCATTGAGCTTCGGGAGAGTTCTGTCTGTGACACTGTGCGTACCAGTGTTGTCCGCCACTGTAGCGGCAGGGATATGGCGGAGTCTTGTCCATGATGGTGGAAGGTGACTGCTCTGGCGCGGTGATCTTTCTTGGGCAGATCTAGTGCTGGGAGAAGTGTGTGGCAGGTTCATCTCCGTCGTAGGTGATCACTTCTTCCGGATCACGGTTCATAAGTTGGCCGTGAGAACTCGAAGAGAAGTGGCTACCATTGAGTTGGTTATAAATTATTGTGGAACTTGGCTGTAGGTTTGTCAAATCACGATGGCTTTGCTTCTGGTTTTCTTCATATTCTACTATTGTTACCTGGCCAGGTCTTATACTGTCGACTTTTATGTGACAATATAATAAGGTGGGAAGAGAAATAATCCCACCACAAGTTGGAAGAGGAACCCAGGCAACCAGAGAGAGAGAGAGAGGGGGGGGGAGAGCCGGGCGTCCGTTCTTGTCGCCCCAATCCCCAACTGTCCTAATAGTCTCGAGGTTCCAAGTAACGGCCCCTGTGACCTCCCCTTGGAATGTCGCTGATGTCTAAAGTGACCGGAC
Source organism: Cordylochernes scorpioides (assembly GCA_030710605.1). Taxonomy (NCBI): domain Eukaryota; kingdom Metazoa; phylum Arthropoda; class Arachnida; order Pseudoscorpiones; family Chernetidae; genus Cordylochernes; species Cordylochernes scorpioides. Next base: position 53,943,870 of record CP092863.1, on the reverse strand, counting down.
TTTACCCGCCCGTCTCTCTCTGGGTCAACTGTAGGCTTGCTTTATTATTCCTGGAAGAGTATATATTATGACATATATATATTGTAATATATTTCAATATATACTTGATATCAATATGTAATATAGTTATAGTGAAACAGCCAAATTTTTAGACACAATTCAACTCGCCAGTTGGGCCATCATGTAATACAAAACGAAATAATAAAATTATATTGAGAGACAGCCGGCGCCAGACAGGAGAAAGGTCTCCGATTACACCGTCGGTCCGAAAAACATAGTCGGATTACAGAGTTCCCCTCTGCCTCTAAAATAGATCAGACGCTCCTCGATCGGCGCCGGCCACCCGCTCTCTCGCTCGCTCTGAGGTGACATCCAACATGTCTCGTCTTTTTGTGCTATCCTATTCACGCCTGAAACCACTCTGAACATTTTGTCCATCACGAATTCATCCACCCAAACACACCACACTACAGTCATCCGACAGGATAACCTCTCATCGCGACATATATATACACACATGGGGTTATAAGCTTGCATTTAACACGAATGGTTGTGCTGATACTTACAGGTGGCGCTATGCGGCGGGATGGCCCCTTGGCGACGACGACACCGACTAGCGGCCTCGACCCTGGCGGCCATGACAGTGACACTGGCCCTGCTGGCCGTGCTGGGGCCGCAGTCTCCCTCCCCCCGCCCCGACGTTGACGCCGAGTCCCTCGCCCGCCTACTGCTCGAACCCCCTGAACCTGCTCCGTTCCGTGATAGCCCGGCGCCTCCTCGGCCAGTGATGGCGATCACCCTGCGGAGCCGCCGAGAGCCCGGACTGCCCTTGTTGCAAGACGGAGTCTTTTGGTCGGAAGCCTTAGAGGCCCACAACCATCCTGGTAAGTCGACCACAACTTCTCTCTACGGCTGTTTAGTCCCAGGAATGTAGTAGGGGTCAGCGAGGACGATGTGAACGACTTCCTGAAACGAGTTCGCGGCGGCTTGCAAATCCTGCTGGCTGAAGAATCGACTTGGGATCGTTGCGGAAGACCGAAAAATCATTATCTCACGCTGGAAGATGGGTCGCATGCCTGTGCGCGATACCGAACGCCTCACTACTACTTGGTGCAAGGAGAGTTACTCAGCTTCTATCTATCCCGGCTACTCGGCATGCGGAATGTTCCTCCCTCCGTGCTTACGCAAGCTTTTCGGCCAGCTGCTCAGTGGCGCCTGGTGCGGCCGTCCCTGCTCCAGGCGGGGTGGGAAAGAAGAGCCTTTATCTCTCTAACCCAATGGGTCCCCCGTCTTCAGAGGTATATTTTATTCAAACTTTCTGCTATAATTGATTTTGTTATTAATGCGGTGTGTGCCTTAGGACTAGAATTCCCGAAGTACTGCTAGATGCACTGCTCCACAACCGGACTTTGAGCCTTGAGCAGCTTGCGGATGCCCCACTTTCAACCTTGGTCGAACTGCTCCAGTGGAGTGACCTGCTGGTGTTTGACTACATCACAGGGAACTATGACAGGTAGGAACGTCACTGATCCTTGAATACCGTGAAAATGAACCGGTTTTTTTTTTTTTTCAAGATTGGCAAGCATGCAAGATGCAGCCAATAAAGAGCGACGTCCGGCCGCCCTTCAAGAACCTGTCCACAACCTGGTGCGGTCCCACGACCAGCTCTGGCTGGTGGACAATGAAAGCGGACTGCTGGACGGCTACGGTCTCCTGTATACCAGTGAGGCATCTCAGAGATTCCGAGACTTCCATCGGATAGCTCTCGCATCGCTATGTGCTTTTCGCTATGGAACAGCAGCCCGCGTGGCTGCCCTGCATGCCAATGGCTCCGCTCCTGCAGTCCTTTTGGACTCTGTACTGAGAGCTGAGCCCCGTTTTGTCGGACTTCCAGGCTCGGTGCTTGACCATCGGCCGTGGCTACAGCATTTGCCTCATCGCGTTACGGCTGTGCATCAGCACATCGAGGCCTGCCGTCGTCGAGGTCTGGCCTGAATCCCTGCGTTAGGCTTGGCCCGAATCCATAAGTTAGGCCTGGCCTGTATAAGTTTGGCCTGTCTTGTATCCATAAGTTAGGCCTGCCTTGAATCCATAAGTTAGGCCTGCCTTGAATCCATAAGTTAGGCCTGGCTTGAATCTGTGCGTTAGGCCTGGCCTGAAACCTTGCGTTCGGCCTGCCAAGCTCGAACCGCTCCCTCACATCCTCCTAGTCTAGTGAACCGTGTTTGTACATGTTGGATAATTGGTATAATGTCTTAAGAGAATTTCAACATATATAGAATCAGACTAATATCTGTAAAGGATCCTGCCATTCCACCTGTATATTTTGTCCTCAGTTTTATGTACCCTTCCTACAATAATATTTGCATGTATAAAAATGTACAGACATCTCTTTGTATTTTCCAACAAACATGAAAATGTATTTTTACTATATTTTTTGATGGAGAATGTATTCAAATATGATATAGATCGTTATGGAGAGATTCACTAAATAAATAATATCGATTTATATATATATAAGAATCCATATTTGAACTTTACAAATACCTTTATAAAACTAAGTTCTTGCATTGACTGCTTCAAATATTTTAGCGCTCTTCTATTATATTAGAAAAACTAAATTATAAAGATATATATATAAGAAAATGAGACTGTCTTAAAAGGAATGAGATAATTGATGTGATGGTGTTTCTGTATGTTCGTCCAAAACCTGTAAAAAGACGTGAGATATGACTAGATGAAAGAGCGCCATATTTTCCCCAATGATACCTGATGATATTTTAACTTCCATTTACACATTGCAACTATATTGAAAATACAAGAGCGTTTTTTAACTGGTTTAATAATCAATTAAACGTATAGCTAAAACATATAAGAAATGTACAGAACCAATGTTCAAAATTTCCCTGAATTTAGAATGAATCCTGTTTTTAAAATCCAATTCAATATTTATTTTGAGCATTTGCTTCCTTCTTTAAATCTATATTTTATTATTTCAAGTTGTATATAATATAACGCAAAGAAATACATTTTTAACGCTAAATCTTTGAGATTCAATTCCTCAACACGCACTGTATGCAGCACTAATAAAATGGCAACTATCTTATATAAATATATGAATTGAAAATTGAATCATCATCAATTAATAAATGTAATTTTAAATGTTTTTAATTAAATCTGAATGTATAATAATCACTTTAATATCTATTTAAACTATTAGTTGACTAATTTTTATTCAAATCATCATTAAAGAAAAAGAATTAGAAGTTTTGTTGATATTTTTCTTTCGCTATTGTATAGATGTTTCAAATTTAAATAAATTTACAGGTTTCACATATTCCTCTGTTTATATCCTATATTACCATTCTTCGGTATATTGCCTGATATCTTAAGTCATTTGATATACACCTTTATCTCTACTTATTGTGATTATAATGGTTGAACAATGGCTGTAATGTATTCCGATTTAACAATCCTATATTCGTAATAGAACTTCATCTTTTATAACCTTTGAACTTTACAGATGAAGAACTGAAATGGGAGATAGATATAGAATTTAGAATAATCAAGGAGAGCTTTATATTTTCAAAGAAACGCACATCTTTGTTAATTTCTCAAAATCTCAAAATGGAAAATTTATATATTCCAAGTGCAGAACATTCTGTTTATTTAAATCTGTTAGCTTTCAAGCGTACAAACTCGGGCAGCCGTGACCAACAAAAATAGGAGATTTGTAAATAATTATTATACGTCCCTTAATGTTTATATCATATCTCTTCTATTTTTGTCGCTTATATTGATTCTTTACTATCACCTGATATTAATCAGCCAATCAGCTTTGAGTTCATTAACCAATTAGCATGTATGTTTTTTCTATTTTTTTTATGTTCAGTTATTGAGCAACACACGAAATAATATAATATATAAAAATCATCGGTTATATATATTTCCGGGAAATTATCTCTTTTTTTTTTCTTTTGTGACATTTTAATGTTTTTGTAATTCTATTTGTATACTTTTAAGGAAAATTCCTTCCAAGATTATGTTGAAACTAGAGCAATTCATGAATAAGTCTTCAATTAAAAAGGCATATATATATTGGATCAAAAATAATTTATTTACTAATACATCAGTTGGTTGTGAACGCCAACCTTTTTTAATGAACCGTTGTTTAAATAAATACGTTGTTGGGCCTGAAAAAGGTTGGAGTTCAGCCAACTGAAATATTGGTCAATAATTTTTTTTTATCCAATATATTCCTTTTTGATTGAAGTTTCATGATTACATTCATATATGAATCAATTTGATATTAACATTTTTTAACTATGTGTGAGAACAGTTCAATTTTTTTTACATCGCGAGCACATTTTAGACTTAATTACTCATTTGAAATGTTCAGTCGCGCATGTGCGAAGGGCTAATGCTCTTAGTTTAATTAAAATGTCATATAAGGATGTCAGTATGATTCCTCAGCTCCTCTTTTGGTCTGTCTAAATAATCAGAGTTTATAATGCCGAAAGCTAACAAAACTCTCTCAATCAAAAGAAACTCATCGAATCGAATTTGTTTTTCCTTCCAATAATCCTTCGAGAGATTGATATCTGAAACATTGTAATCAACTTGGTGAAGAAATGACATTTTTTAGAATTTCTGTTTTTTTTTTTTTTAACATTGTATTTTTCCTTCTTTTTCATTTCAATATTTCACGTCACATGCCTATCAACCCAACATTCATAAGAATTTCTATAAAAGATCCATTGAGCACAGGTAGAGATATGATGAATCCTTATATGAGGGACCTTCATGTTAGAAAAAATATTAAATCAAATTTCCAAACCCAGAAATTCCCTCTTTAACATATCCTTGTTGCATGACAAGCCTAATTCTACGGGACCATGATAGCTTTCCATTTCAAACCAGAGAAATTTAGAAATGATATAATCAAATGATTATTTTGGGCGCGCACTACCGTACAATGCTATGTAACCTATTGATTGCTTTGTAACTAAGGCATGCGTTCCATTGTTTAGAGTACAGTAGAGCCTTGTTTATATAAACATACAATTGTATGAACTTGGATTATACAACTTGTATAACTTGTAAATTAAACCTGTTTTAATTTCAGCTACAAATCATCCAATATTTAATTGAAACCTTTATATATAATTTTTTTCAAATATGTATATGGAAAATAGGTGAAATTAGATAAGAATATACAGTAGAACCTCCATGAGAGGACACTCACGCTAGAGGACACCTCTCTACAAAGGACACTTTGGCTCTGCAATTAGGTGTCCTTTACAGGGAGGTTATACTGTATATGATATAAAAAATATATATGTAAACATTCTTTCAGATTCAGTTGAATAAATTGATTTTTTTAAATATTTAATAAAAATGATCAAAAATAAATTAATTATAAACAAGTATATGGAAACGATTTATTTATTATGTATTAGAGCTCTGAGAAGCGGTCTGGTGGATTAAATTGGCGAAACCGCTGGGAGGGTTCACCACTGATGAGCCAAGCCCTCCCAATATAATTTTTCATCGCAGTAAGGACAGTAGAAGTTCGTTTTATGTATAAAAGAAACATTCGTGCTTTTAAATCCTTTCATTTTATATTTATTATGTATATCCAGAGAAGTAAAATTATCAATTTAAATAAATTTCGGCTAACCTTGTAAGAGCTAATTATTTTTATATATAAAATATTTCTCTTTGTTTCAATGTTAAAGTATCAGGCTTTCATGGAAAAGTTTATTTTCAAAATCTTTAATTCGTAAATATCTATATCTATTCGTAAATATCTGGCACTAAAGCCATTTACAAGATAAAACACGATATTTAAGTCATTTAAGTTATGTTGTCGTTGATGGTTTCTTCCTGTAGAAAGGCTTTCGTGCTAGAAAAAAATATGAATTAAAGATTTTGAAAATAAACTTTTCCTTTGAAGCCTGATATCTTCACCTTAAGTATATTTTTCACAATGAATTCCTATCAATTTTATTGAATATTTTTATCAGTTTATTAAACTGCATCTGAACGAATTAAAATGTATCCATAAAATTGAATATACTAATTTAAAGTTTCATTTGTTAAAATATATTAAATTTTCTACCTATATATACTGAAAGAGTAACGAGTGATAATCTTCTCGGTATTGTTTATGCGATAAAACAGAATAAGAGAAGAAAAGTTTCTTTATTAGACAAATTATAACGGTGCGAGATTTCGGGTAAAAACCCTTTCTACAGGCGTGTGACACTATAATGTCACACGTTATAGTGTCACACGCCTGTAGAAGGGGTTTTTACCCGAAAGCTCGCACCGTTATAATTTGTCTAATAAAGAAACTTTTCTTCTCTTATTCTGTTTTATCGCATATACTGAAAGAGTGTTTATTTCAAGGTTTGTGGATATATTTACCTGGGTTTTGTAAAATCCTACAAGTGTCTATAAATGAGGCTTTACTGTATATATGGATGACATACATGTTCTGTGACAGATTTATTCCCTACCTGTGAAGTCAATAAATATCTTTTCCTATGTTGTGTTTTCTTATAATATTGTGACACACACTGTTTAATTCTGTGAAATACAGATTTTTCGTGTCCTAAATTATTCAAACTTAAGAAATTTGTGTTTGTTGTGTGTGTGGAAAGTGATTGTCGCCCTTACCGAACATGACGAATAGTATTTTTGTGTATCTATTTTGCCCCATAACATGTGCTATTTTTTATATTAAAAATTATATATTGTAACGTTTTGTTACATAAATGTTAAATTAAGTTTTTGTTGTGTTTTATAATAAGAAAGATGCAAATTACATTGTTGGTGTTATTCATATTATCGTTTGCTTTTAGGAATACATTGCATGATTAAAAAATGACTTTTTAATTTAATATACAAAATTCCGTGAAAAATAAGAAATAATTAATTACAAATTTCACAAACGTGACAATATTCTTTACAAAATTTCATTAAGAGTTAGATTGTG